>JASSKH010000005.1:1135000-1490000 GCA_031763025.1 Macrocystis pyrifera | reverse complement strand
ACTACTACTACTACTACTACTACTACTACTACTACTACTACTACTACTACTACTACTACTACTACTACTACTACTACTACTACTACTACTACTACTACTACTACTACTACTACTACTACTACTACTCAACTACTACTACTACTACTACTACTACTACTACTACTACTACTACTACTACTACTACTACTACTACTACTACTACTACTACTACTACTACTACTACTACTACTACTACTACTACTACTACTACTACTACTACTACTACTACTACTACTACTACCACTACCACTACTATCTTCACCACCGGTAGGGATTCTGTCCTCTCTCGCCTACTGCATCGATGTAAAAGGATGAGAACGCCGGGACACCCACCGGTCGTGCTTCGATTGTCGCTAAGGGTACATAGTGGCACACACTGTAGTACGGCAGGTAAATAGAGTAGAGAAGTGCAGACATCATCTAATGTAGAAATGTCAGGGCAGGTAAATATAATCCTGATCCGCATGGTCTAGCTCGTGTTGCCGAGTGAGAGCCAAAGAATGCGTGATCTCTAGCACATATTTCCTGGATTGAATCCGTATTGTCGTACAGATTCCGCTCAGCATCTTACAGAACAGCAGGTTAGAACCTAGATGAAGTAGATAGTCTAGATTGTGATCTGTTCCGTATGTCCAAAACCTGTCCCTCTTGGTCTGTACCTAGAAGCTTATCGCGGTAACAACACGCCGGCTACGCAGGACAAGAAAGAGGAAGGGCTGTGGACAGGCAGCGGGATGAGCTGCCCGAAAAATGCCGAAAGCTTGAGAAAAAAAACTTGGAACCACTACGTACGCCATCGTTTCCTGGACACACAACTTTGGAATATAATATTACATGAATATCATGGGTTTTGATCATTTTGACATGAGGAGGTGAGTTTTTCGCATGTACGAGCCGCGCGGGGGGAGGGGGGTACTCATACCATGCATGACCGTAGTGGTATGACCACAGACCCTCGCATCCCTACAATGCCGGAACCGAGCACGTCGGGTTTTCACCGACCAGGCAGACAGTGTTTGTATCAAGCGCGAAACGCCGCGAGGGGTTGAGCGGGTCGCATGAAGGGTGAGCTGCATCCTACTAAGGACTACGTACGAGTATGAGGCGGACTTTCTTGGTGTATGGATGACATCCGTCGAATTAATGGGGGGGGGGGGGGGGGGGTACTCATTTGTTGCTTGCCTTAGTCATTTGACCATTGACCACGCATCTCTTTCGAGACGGAGCACCGTTCCTACTCCTAATAGAGACACCTCCAACATTTGGGCGCTCATTACGTTGTTTCCATATATTACATAGAAACTTTTTGCTAATCTTATCCCCTTCCTGTTTGGCCTCCTGTGGCCACCATCTATCTCCTAGGATAACGATCGTTTTCTCGCTGCTATTCATTGTATCAAACTCCTCCATGTCACATTCGTCTATTTTCCTCAACTCCTCTTTCAACACATCCCGTTCCTCCTTGTATATTTCACATTCTCCTACTATGTGAGTTCTACTCTCTATTGCTTTGCCACACGGGCACATCTACGCGTCTACTTCCTCCTCCTCCCGGCTACTGGTGTACCTCTTTCTTCTTTCTGGCAGGTCCAGATCCCCTACACGAAAGCACAGTTTCAGCGTTTTCGCGAAGTCCATTGAGCCATGCAAATACGTTTTCATTCCTATTCCTTCTCTCAATCCCCCGTATATCTCTAAGTATTTTTCCGATTCCACCTTGTTTCTTAGCGCTATCCTTTCCCTTCTTTCTATCCTTTCTTCTACTTCTGCCTTGTACCTCCCAAGCTTCCCGGCGGACATCACCTCTTCTTGGTTTCCCCCTAGATCCGTCCTACTTTCTCAACTACGCCATCCCATCTTATTCCAGCTCGCTCTTTTGTTACTTTCTCCCGTACAGCTCTGTCAACTATGTCTGGAAACCTCTTTCTTGGCATGTTCCTTACTTTATATTGCCAGTTCAACTTTCTCATGTCTCTATTTGTCTTGAGTGGGTGCATTCCCAGTTCTGCTCTTAACACTGTATTACTAGTCGTACTTGAGCATCTTACGAGTTTTTTAGCTGCTGTCATTTGTACTGTTTCCAACTGTTTTACGAGTTTCGTGTTCCCTTCCCGTACTTATCCTGCATATTCTAGCTTTGGTACTATCACATTCATCAAAATACATCTCTTAATCCTAGTGTCAAGGTTCGGGTCTGTTAGGATCGCATCCATCTTGCCTACTTGTGCTTCACCCTTTCCTATTACTTTTGCTATATATGTATCCCAATAGCAGTCTTTTGAGATCTCTACGCCAAGGTATGTATACTGGTCTACGATCGGCAATTCATCTTCTCCCCACTGCCAACTGAAATTTACTGGGTTTACCTTATCTTCGTTGCAAACAACTACTGCGCATTTCTTGACGTTCGCCGTCACCCTCCATTTCCTGGTGTATTCTAGCGCCTTCTCTATTTGTTTCTGCAATCCTTCGGGTGTTCCTGATATCCCCACGAAGTCATCCGCAACCATCAATCCCGGCACCGTATCTTCCCCTACCGTGACTCCCTGCCTTGCTCCCTCGACTGCTACTATCAGGTCGTCAATATATATCTTGAATAAGTTAGGTGTATGGCCTCTGCCAGATGATATCAGCAAGAGGGCTTCCAGCGAGGGACTCCACCAGTCTCGCTGGCCTCGCACTCAGTAAGTCTTGTTCTTAGAGCTTGTATTATCACGGAGTGATCCTCATCGGACCACGAGCCAGGTGGCTAGGGGACATCACACAGGATCCCCGGCCACTGCTCCACTCACACATGCGATTACACTGAAACCTCCACGGCTTGGTATCTTTTGGCTACAGCACCCCCAAAGCGAGTTCACTCGACACGAACGAGCTTGACAAAACCAAAAAACCAAGACGAAATCGCATGCGGCAAATCACAAATCAATGCTGAACTCTGAAGCAATTTTAATCTTGAGCGCACGGGTCATCCGTAATTTGCGCAATTCCTTCACGACGAATTCAGGCGCAGCAGAATAAATCGACCGCAAAGACTCCCACGTGCGCTCCTCTGCTTCGAAACCATCCCAATCGACCAAGACAATCACCTCGTTGGCATCATCTTCGGCCACATGCACCAAAGCATTCATGCGGCATTCACCCTGCGCAAAGGAATGTTGGAAAACATCCTTCAGATCAGCGGTGACGTTCAACGTCGCATCCGCATAAAATCGTAAACGAGCCACGTGAGCTTGATGCACCTTCCCAGAAACGATGTTCTGAACTGAGTACACATGATCATGATCAGCTGCTACCACACGCCACGGACCAGTCCATGTGGACAACAATTTCGGTGTGACACCCTGCCGACGAACACGAGCATACAACACGAAATCACCAACCGCAAATTTTGGCAACACCACCTGGCCCTGAGCCTGTTTACGTTTGTTGTCGCGAGACACGGCAACAGCTGCGCGAATATCGGCGCAAAATCTCTCCTGCTCTGCAACGACTTCACGGACGTTCGCACGCAACAAGTCAGCATTCATCACGTCAACATTCCACCTGCCATCAGACTCAGAAACGAGCGCCGAGAAATCGGTACGCGGAGCACGCCCAAACATCACGCTGTACGGAGTGCTTCGGTAACGTTCACGAAACGAAGTGTTCAAGGCCCACTGAGCGGCCGGCAAAACATCAACCCACTCCGAAACCTGACGACGCTGTTCTGACAGAATGGAACGCAGAGCACGTACCACCTCTTTTACCATGCGTTCACACGTACCGTTCGACCACGGCGTGTAAGCGACAGCAAAACGATGTTCGATGTGCAACGCGTCGCTCAACAAAGCAAGCACCCTGTTCTTGAAATGCGTGGCGGTATCACTCACCCACACACGCGGCACCCCCAAAGTCTTACACCAGGCTAGCAAATGCTTCGCTGTGACCTCGGCTGTACAAGCCTCGGCCGGTTCCAACGCCACGTAGTTGGACAAATCATCCATGATGACCAAAACATATCGGAAACCATCCTCATCAGGCAGGCCATCGCTACCTTCGGGCCCGCTGTGGCCAACATACAAAAAATCAAAGTGCACCACTTCTCCCGGAGCGGTACCATGCACCGTGTCTCCGTAGGGACGAGGAATGAGTGCACCTGCACGCGTGTCTACACAGTGCAAACACTGGCGAACGAATTCGCGAACCTGAGAATCCATGTGAGGCCAAACACAATATTCCTTCAGGCGAAACAAAGTCGGCGCCACACCACGGTGACCAGCCGAGCGCATGTGCGCGCACACCATCAAACGAGTTTGAAGAGCAAGATCATCCGGCGGAATCCACAAGACGTCACGCACCCCAACACGCACACGAAACAAACCATCATCGGCCAAGGTAGCTTGACCGAAGGTTGTCGAAAATTCATGAACACCAACGCCGATACGAGCGACAGACCTTTGTTGCGAGGCACGAATCACATCCAATGCGGGAAGCGAATCGTCAGCATTACATGGGCTGTGCACGGCAACCGAACGAACAGGCACCGTAGGAACTTTGACCCAACGAGACAACAGATCCCCCCAACAGTTTCGATCGCCAGGGATGTGTTCGATTGCATAGCGGTATTGTCCTAAAACACCCTTCCAATTCTCTAGGCGTTGTGCCATGGTCTTTGTGACCGTCGTGACACACTTCTCCGGATTGAAAATGTACTGCAAGTTTCGATGATCAGTAAAGATATGAACACCACCCCAAAGCAGGTATTCGAGCCTCCGGAACGTATTAACGATCGCAAAACCTTCTTTGTCGACAGTCGCCCAGCGCAACTGCGAACCTGTGAACGAACCACTCAGAAATCCGAGAGGCTCGTGAGACATGCTTTCCAACGCCAATCCACTGCGAAATTCGTGTTCAGGCACTTGGGTGAGAAAACTACCCCAATGGAAATCAGAAGCGTCAGGAAACATCAAAACAACGCACCCGGGACGAGGATGATGAAGCGGCACTGCTTGCGCCACCAAACCCCGTGCGGCATTCCACGCCCGCACCCGATCCTCCGTCCACGCGGTATCCTTGATGACACGATTGCGCGCCACTCGCTTAGTCCGACGTGTAGCCCCAACAAGGAGCTCCTCCAAAAAATCACGTAACGGTGCTACCGTTTCCGCTAAACGTGGTAACGATGTACGCAACCAGTTGACAGCCTGCAAGAATTGCATTAGTTCTCCAGCGTTTTCGGGACGACGCATTTCACTTAAACCTTGCACTCGAGCGGGGTCATGGGACACGACACCATTGGAATACACCTTACCACACCAGACCAGTTCACGAGAGAAGAAGGTACACTTGTGGGCGGCGACAAACAGTCCAACATTCTCCAGGCGTTCAAGAATGTCATCAAGCAGCTGCAGAAGAGCTTCTTCGGTGTCTGCGAAAAAGAAAACGTCATCGACCCAAACTTTGCAATCCAAACCACGCAACACTTCAGTCATGACACCTTGGAAATAAGAAGTCGCATTCAAAACACCTTGGGGAACACGGGTAGGCGTGAACAAACCGTCGCTTGTCGCCATGGTGAAGACGTCTTGCGCCTCCGGAGCCAAAGGCATCTGCCAGTACCCTTGAAGTAGGTCCAGCTTGCCGAAGAAACGCGCCCCCAGCAGATCTCCCATGTCTTCATGGTTGGGCATGACGCCCGGGGACTTCTCCACCTGTGCGTTCACCGCCGAGTAGTCGCTCACCAAACGGAAAGAGTCCTTCTTGGGCACCGCCATCGCCGGACTCGCCCACACCGCCTGGATGTTGTGGTAGACAAAGCCAAAAAACACCAAAGCAGCAATGCACTTCGAGAGCCAGTCCCTTTTCGTCGGTTCGTACCGACGTGGCGTTGCCTTGACAGGCTTCGCCTGTTGCTTCAGCTGCACTCGCATCGGCTCCACTTGCGCTGGCGGATCACCACACAGCGCACGGCGAAAAGCACCCACGCGACGAGCCAAAATTTCGCGCAAACGGGTTGCTCCGCCGACGCTTAATCCACTCTGCTCTGCCTGCTGCACGCTGTCCTCCAACGCCCGTTCTCGGGCCGTCCGCTCCTCCTCCGGATCCATGAACATGTCTGGCCCCCGGTCGACCAAATGTTCCACCGCCTTGTCCTCCGGAGCATCCACCGTAGCCTCGGTCTGAAAAGCACGCACGGAAACCGTCACTCTGCGCGCCGCAAGGTAACTCGGAGTCTCCACACCGGTCGATACCGGCACTGCGCGAGGGCGAAGCTTCTCCAGAGCTTCACGGTAGACGTCGATGCCAAGAGCTTTCATGGTAGCCATGCCAAACAGAACGACGTTATCTGTACCAGGCATGACCGCGAAAGTGATGGGCTCCAATTTCACCGCTCCCCACGGCGTCCGTACACTCACGGCAATCGGCACCGTTTTGTGCGTGACCATCACTGAAACACCCGTAGCGGTTTTCGCCTGCTGCGGGCCATTTTCGAACGGAATTTGCAGATCGGCGCCGCCGAAATGCGAAGACAGCTGCTGAAGTAAGCCGACACCGATGGACGTGAGCGCCGACCCCGAATCAAGGATCACACGCGCCATCAGCGAACCAACCGACCCTGGCAAAGAGAGATCAGCGCGTAAACACTCAGCGCTGCGATCGACAGGCACTTCACCTGCCGTTGAACTCTGGTCGGTACCAAGAGTCACCTGACGCCATGGCTGCCCTCCTACAGCCGGCGCCGAAGAAATAGAATCGGCGGTCCACCCCGACCAAGACGTCGAATATACAGACGGTTCCGGCGCTACCGCCCCTGCAGCAGCACCAGACACTGACTCCGCCCGCTCGGTGGATGGCGAAGTTCTCGCTCCAGCAGCACCCACCGATGTTCCAGCTCCTCCAACGTATACAGCTCGGCCGGCAACAGACGAACCAGATCCCGACCCAGCGGCTCCTGCCGCTGGCGCACCAGAAGTTGAAGAAGCAACAGCAGAAGTTCCACCGCCCGCTGTCAATTGATTGCCACCACGGCCACCGCGCCCGCGTCCATGGTTGAATCTGCCCCGGCCGCCATTGCGGCCCCCGCGATACCCTGACGACCCGCGCCCACCACTGCTGGGAGCTGTGCCGCCACCGCGAGCTTTTGGGCAATCAGAAACATAATGGTTGGGATCACCACACTCGAAACAGACGCGAACAAACGACTTTTTCGCGGACTGCTGCTGTTTCGGTTTCTGCTGCTGTTGGCGTCGCGGTTCAGCTGCCCCTGCAGCATCTTTCCGACCATACGCCTCGATGAATTTCCACTGTTCTGCAGCAGAAAAAATTTGGTCCATGACCAATGCCGGGTCCTTCTTCCACCCTGCAGCGTACGTTAGCTGACCTTTTACGTACTTTTTGAACTCGGACGGCCATAAGCCATCCACCAACGCCATGCTCACAAATTCCGCCGGTCCGGGCAACCACGAACGGTCCTGCGCGCGGTACATGGCATGCACCGCGTGATTCTCCGCAAAATACTTTTCCATAGCGGAGTTTACCATCATCGCGCGGTCTTTGACGGATGTTTCACCGCCCTGCTTTTCATCGCGCCTCATTGAGAGAACGCGACGCAAGTCCGCTGCCGCCCGCGAGGTGTCAAATCTGTTGCTGGTGGTTGTGTAACCAGCGTGCTGCCTAACAGCGTCCAACAACTCCGAGGCGGTCATCGTAGTCTGATGCTTGTAAAATCCCTCAAAACACCGATGAATGTAATTGGGGATAAGCTGGCCCATGCTCACTTTGGAGTGCTGAACCACCCCCTGAGCGTTGGCGAGCTGCAGCCGTTCCTCATAATCGAGGTACGCTGCGTAAAAAACACGAGAGGCCTGCTCGGTCCACACCTCTCCGTATTTCGGTGGAGTCAGAGACTCCCCTACCACCAGCGGCGTGCTTGCCGTGTGCGCCATAATCCACAGCAGTCCACCTGGACTCTACTGTAATAACGGAGAAACTGCCGCCTGACCTGTGCGTCCTCCAGCTCCCGGAGCGTCCTCCCCTGCTGTGCGCTTCAAGCCGTTTCGATCCGTCCAACGGGCCAACTGCCTTCCCAGCTGTGACCCAATACTCCGCAGCCGAAAACTCCTCCAACAGAAGTTCCGCGAATATCTAGATATTATGGCCTCTGCCAGATGATATCAGCAAGAGGGCTTCCAGCGAGGGACTCCACCAGTCTCGCTGGCCTCGCACTCAGTAAGTCTTGTTCTTAGAGCTTGTATTATCACGGAGTGATCCTCATCGGACCACGAGCCAGGTGGCTAGGGGACATCACACAGGATCCCCGGCCACTGCTCCACTCACACATGCGATTACACTGAAACCTCCACGGCTTGGTATCTTTTGGCTACAGGTGACAACGTACATCCCTGTGCAACTCCTTGTAAAATATCAACATACTTCGATATTTCCCCGTCCAGCATCACAGCATTTCTCCCACATTCCGTAATCTTGTTCATCATTCTCCACATCTTTCCTCTGATTCCTATTTCCCGCAGTTTTTTCCACAATCCATTTCTCCATACTGTGTCGCAAGCTTTCTGCACATCCAGAAAGAAACAGAACGTTGTTAGTCCCGCGTCTTTCCTACCTTGAATAATCTTACCTAAGGTGAATACATGGTCTACGCAGCTACGGTTTGGCCTAAACCCTGCTTGCCCTTCGCTTATTTTGTCTTCCTTCTCTATCATCGTTCCCATTCTATCGTTCAAAATCTTTCAAAATGTTTTGCCTACTGTGCTTAGTAGCGTTATCCCTCTATAGTTCGCCGGGTCAGCCTTATCTCCTTTCTTGAATAAGTTTACTACTACTCCTTCTCTCCACCTCCTAGGTGCGTACTCGTTTTTCCATATCCAGTTATACAACATAACCATCATGGTAGGCATTCCTTCTCCCCCGTACTTCATAAATTCATTCACTATTTGGTCTGCCCCTGCTGCCTTTCTGTTCTTAAGTTTAGTTATACACTTCTTTACTTCTTCACTTGTGAACTCTCTCTGTAACCCTCCCGAACCACTGCCTTCCCTTTCTGATGTATCTACGTTCGCCTCTGCCCACGCGTTGATTTCCTTCTCGAATTCTGCATCGAACGTTTCGTTGGCTGTGGGTATTCCTAGCTTACGGTAATGTTCTACTAGTACTTCCCTTTTCCCCTTCGAACTACTAACCATTTTACCGTTTTGTGCTCTTAGAGTAGCTATTTCCGTGTCTGCCTCTCCTGCTTGTTTGCCAAGTATCCCTTTTATCCCTACCCACATCTGCTTCATCCCGCCCTCAAAGTCTTCATTCGTTTTAATTACTACATCTTTCCATATCCCTTTCTTCTTCTCTACCATCGCTTTTATTTTCTTTCTAGCTAGAGCATATTCCTCCCACCCTGTCGAAGTTGTACTCGATGTATACCTTGCGTGTGCCTTTCTCCTTGCTCTTATAGCCTCTTTCACTTCATCCCACCATTTTACCGCTCTGTTGCATACTATCAACTTCTTCCCTATTACTTTACTTGCTGTGGTCTTGACCAACTGCTCCCATCCTTCTATTGCCCTAGCTCCTGCATCATCCCTTTCTATATCGTTCCTTGTTGTACCTATTCTTTCCAACAGCTCGGAAAATTTCCCTGCATTTTTGGCCATCTTCTTGGAACTCTTCCCGTTTCTCTTTTACTTCTAGTTTATCTATTCTCCATCGATACAATTTCCTACCTCTTCTATGTTTGATAACTCTCGTCTGTTGACTGTCTGTCCATATTAGACAGTGATCCGTAGTTCCTATGTCCGCTGCGCATACATGTAGTTCTGTTTCCTTACCACTTCCATTTTCTACTACTATAAAGTCAAGGATAGAGCTTTCTCCCTTTTGTATGCACTGTCTAGTCCATTCCGGTTCTGCCTTTTTTACTCTGTCGTTCAACGTTTTCATCTCGTTGTGCTTGAGGAACTTCAACATCTCTTCTCCATTCTTGTTCTTTGTTACTTCCCCATGTTGTCCAATGTTTTCATTCAGTTTGCTTGCCTTCCCAATTCTTGAGTTAAAATCTCCCACTAGTACTACTTCTCCTTGCCTCTTATACTTCTGTACATCTACTGCTACTTCTCCGAACTTCCTCTGTATATCTTATCGTATTCTTCGACTCTGGGGGCATATATATGTTTCCTAAGAAGTAATATTTCGCTCCCCGCTCCCCTGGAATCTTAATCCATATGCTTTCGTCGAATCTAGTGTCTTTGATTACATCTATTATGTCACACAGGTATTCTTTGACTAGGAACCCCCACACCCCCCGCCCCCCTGTTCTTGCTATTCTGTCCCTTCCTCTTTTTCCCTATCCATGCGTACTCTCCAACTTTGGATCCTATCTCCCCTCCTTCTTTCTCCCACGACTCTTGAATGCCCACTATGCCTAGGTCGCGCTTACTTACTTGTTCGGCAATTTCGATTATTTTGCGCTCTTTCGTGGCGAAGCCACATACGTTCCATGATCCTATTATCAGCCTCCTTTTCGTTTCACTAACCGCTCTAGTCTTACCTGTTCTTTCTCCGTTGTCGTCACGAGTATTTCTGCTATCTCTTCTTTGAGCATTATTTTCGTTTCCGTTCCTGTTCTTGTCTGCTTGTTCTGCGCCCCTATGTTTCTCCCCCATTCCCTTTGAGCCACTTGCTGTTTCCTGCCTCCCCCTACCTTCGTTCACCCTAGGACTACGTCTTAGTTTCGTTATTCCATTAGCTATACATACTCTCCATCCTAGTCTTCTAACCCATGCCGACACTTTTTCTGTCTCTATCCTCTGCCCCTCCATGCTCGCTTTCAGCTTCAGAGTGACTCGAAAGTGTTCTCCCTCTCGTTCTACGTTTCCTATTGCAAAGCAATACAGTCCTACTTCGTCGCACTTCCTCTTGAACTCAATCCTTGTCATGTCGCTAGGAACTCCAAATATCAGCACTACTAGTACTTTACCCTGCCAATCTTTCTTTCTCCACCCACCCTTCCTCACCGTCTTTCTCCTAATCTCTTCCGAGAATATCTCCAGCTTGTTTGTGTTCATAGTAGTAGTGGGAAGTGTTCAAGTTACTGGGACTTCCCAATCCTAGTACTCGTTGAGGGTCTGGCGTCTTTCAGTTCTTTTGCCGGCGCACCACACTAAATAGTGTCTCCAACACGGGCACGTAGCCTGGAGCCAAGTTCAACACCCTTAACACAAGTACTCCACGTTTGTGTCAGGCGATCAGCATGGTAACCATCCTGGCGTCCCACGATCGTATCTTCTCGTATCTTCTATCTCCTTGCCCCGCTGCTGTACTGGTTACTTTCCTCCAGGGGGGTCATTTTTACCGTGCAAGGTTCAAGGACGGCTTGCATAACACAAAGTCTTACTCACACATCGGGATGCCCCGTACGTCGCTTGCTCCGTCATATGTACGTTTCACCATGGGTAACTACCCCACTAATGCTCCCGAGTAGAACTTCACTGCCGAAAGCTTGGCCAACAATCCCCCCATATTTTGTACCGGCTTCTATCCCTCAAGATATCAAGTTATCTACGTACCGCTTGGTGCTCCTTCTCTTAGGTCATGTGGTCGATCAAATGCAAGGTGTTTGTTTCATGAGTATAATAGGTCTTGACTTAATGTCATGCATGCATCATCCACCCCTCCCCTTCATTTAGCGCTTGGTATGTGCACCAAATGTCCGGGATTTTAGGAATAATGACAGACCATATTTCCACCGCCCAATGAAACTCGTCATAGTTATACGGGTATCTTACCACAAGACCCAACCCCAATTTATGGGGGGGGGGGAAGTCTCACCGCCGGAATCAGGGTGACGAACGTTGGGTCGAGATTGTTGGCCACCACCTCTGTTCGGCCTATCTCGGCCCATGAAACTGCTCCTCCAGCCTTCATCGAAACAACCTTCTCAACCGGGGAGGGGCACGGACGGCGCGAACAATCATTTGTCAATGAACCTCCCCTTCAGCAAACCACAGCAGTTACGATACACCCCATGACTACAGCGAGCACTACTATAGTAATATACTACTACTATAATAATTATAGCAACTACTACAGTAAAACCAGTAGCAGAGCTGGTAGTATTACACCAGGATATACAGGGATACAGGGGTATACAGCAGTTGGTAGTAGTTGGACGTCCTTGACATTGAAGGGGTTGACGCCCAACCCCGCCGAGATTTCAACTCAGCCATATCCCGAAGGAGAAGGGGTTGACGCCAAACGTATCTGAAATTTCTCACAATATTCTTAGCGATTAAGTGCGGTACTGTAATTGGAACATTTATTTCTAGTAGTCGCGGCCATGCCCTACGTCATCCGTGCATGAGTATCCCGCGCAAAAAAGATGGGTAATCAGTCGAAAGAGAACTGGCGTGATGGGTCCAGGACATGGCTAGGCTAGCTGGGGATGCTACGACACCTGCTGCCACGCAGAGTGCAAGACAGCGCCACAGTACGCGCGCCTGTCACGATAACAAACTGTCGGGCTGAACGTAAAACCACGAACAGCAAGTGCATGCGATATCCTGGGTGCTTGCGATCTGATGACACCGGCTTGCTGATAGTCGCTCGCTGGTATTTTATGTCGGCCTGCAACCGATCAAACCGACATCTGTATCGCTGCGCCAAAGAGCACAAATACCAACTGGTACCACTGTAGCTCACAAACTTTTCTGGGACGAAGGAGAGGGGGGTGACACTACAGTACATTCTCCGACCGTCCAACATCCGAACCAAAGCCGGGGGAGCATCACGTGTCTACCAAACATAGCTACCATACTCAGAATACATGGCATATCACTCTGACCGCGAATATAAGAACCGTTTGGACTCTGATACGAATTTCAAGCGGAGTTTATATTCCCGTTCATCAGGCTTGCACGATGGTTGCACGATGGTTGCTGCCGAGTACCGGTATAGACTACCAGGTACCTCTAGTAGACGGTTAGGCTGTTGTTGTCGGAACTCTGGCTGTTGACTCGAAGCAAAAGGGAGGCGAGAAAACGCGAAAAGAAAAACTTATGCTGGCATGTTATAGCAGTACTCTTGAACACGACGTGGTACACGCTATTACTATATTACACTGCTCTTGAACCGGGTGCGGCTCGTAACTACTTTAACATACCGCACTGCTAAAAAATGCTACTGATTACAAACAACAGGTATTACGCTTTACCTTGACCTGTTATGTACAAGGTGCATACTTTTGTTGAACGAGCGGAATACCGAAACAATACGCCCTGCCTAAAACAATACCCAGCGGGCATCAGTCACTTCGTATCACAGACCCGCGGGGTTGCCACACGTCCATTCAGCTATACCTGGTATATTTTACCGCCGATGACACCATGTCGTCAACTTGTGGGCTAGAAAAGTACAAAAAACTTACTGCCGTCGCCAGCGCACCTGCCAATACTTTTTTTCCTGGGATTTTGGCGCTGCACACAGCACACACGCTCACCACGAAGGGATCCGATTTGCTGCCGATGTCCACGTTGGCCAAGCCCTTGCACGATAAGGAGAGGTGCACGCGTGCCGTGAGACCCGCTCCCGCTATCACCGAAGCCGCCTGACGGGGAAATAATACAAAACGTGAATATACAAGGGAAACAAGGTGTCAGGTGTCACGTAACAAGTGGCACCGGGGTACCAGAGGGTATCACGTTCCCTACTCCAGATAGGACACGAGTAGGGTAGTAGTAATCGGTGCTTCTATTATTAATAGTATTCCATGATATTAGTGCATCTGATATTTGTTGATTTCCTGGGCCTTTTCGCCGCAACTCGAAATTGTGATACCCTCAGCACTACTGTATATCTCCAGTAAGAGGATTGGGAATGGTGCGGACCCGCGGGGTGCACATGTTAGATGTCGGATGTCGTAGGACTGGAAATAGGCACAGTGACAAAGTGCAAAGGAACATCAAAGAACATCAGCAACACCACCAACTATCAAAACAAATATCCACCAGGTACGCAGGAGACGGTTGCAACCCGCACTTCGACGCTTTGATTCGGGAATCACGCCTTGGCTCGGAGAACAAGCAATCAAAAACATAACTTCAGTACTGACATCACTACTACAAACAAAAGTACTAGCGCTATTACGGGGGTCCATAGTTAATAGGACCAAATTTTGTTAGTAAAAATAGGTAAATATATAGGTTTTTATGTATACCATAGGTCCTATTAACTATGGATCCCCGTAATAGTGTATATACAGTAGCTGCATGTGCTGAATGCTTCGTACTTCGCCCATCGTGCGCTCATTTCGGTGCAAAATGACTCATCTGAGTCGGCAGGCCTTTCGACAAATACCTACTTACCATAGTACAAATGAGCGCCACGTAGGTGGGGTTAGCCGACTATCTGACGTTAGCCAGCAATAGCCAGCTGAAGCCAGTCCATTTGTTGACTAACGTCAGGCGAGTGAAGCAAACAAAACTAGCCGCCCCCCCGGCCAGTCGAGGGGGCGCGGCGGAGGCTCTTGCGGATGACGCCGCTGGGGGCGCTGGCGGAAGCGACCTTCACGCTAGATGGCCCCATTTGGCACAATACAGCTGTAATACGCCTTCCTACGAGTGAGGAGACCCAAAACTGTAACTTCGATGGTTGACACTCCCCAAGAACGACCAACTACTGCTGTATTTGTCTAACAGAGAAATCAATAGGTGCCCACTCGCAGATCTCTCAAAGAGCAAATAATACCTTCCACTGCAGGCACCTCGTCGTCATCCTTCAATATAATTCACAGTTTACGGTATTAATATTAATAGTACAAACATGTACCTGGTACTGCTGTTTATCATATCATTGTCGGGGTCGTATTAATAGAGTGTTGCCACGTTTTCGCCTCTCACAATAAAACTCTTGTACCACATACGATACCAGGTACTACTCTGTCCCTCAATATAAGCAATTTTTGATTGCGTATATTAGATACAACCTGTCCTTCGATTGAGGGACAGAGTGGTCTATAATAGACCATACCACCGCTGCTGTAGTCTGTACGCTGTACGAGTACGGCATTCATCGAAATAGTAAAGAGACCTATTTTCTCATTTCTTGTTTTTGTTATTGTGGGCCTTTTTTTAAAGCGCACGAGCGTGTCGTCGTCGAGCATCTACCACATGCACAACACAGCACAGCACAGCGCAATCAGCCCTGCACAAGCCAGCAGAGCAAGCACGTACCGATCAGAGCGTGATAACGCAAGCAGTCAGACAGAGTTGGCGGGAGCCAGAATGTCGTCGACAATTTATAGAGCTCGCTGTTTTCTCCAAACGAACGAAGAACTCGGAACCTGCTCGGCCCCCAAAAAAATACATCTGACGTATTTTTTTCCCACAAAAGTGTTCTAGCATGGAGCTCTTGGCACTCGCAAGTCGCCAGGTAGCACCTAAAATCGTCGAACTCTCTGTCCGCTTCATTCAAATTTTGTTTTTTTTTTTTTTCCTTGTGAGCGAAGCGCGTTGTATGAACTACTACTTGCAACGGAAAAAATCTCTCGCAAAACTCAAAGCAAGACTTTCTGTTATCAGGAGTATTTACGAGAGCTTCTCACTGTTGTTGATACATTTCATACATAATCTGGCTTCCAAGTTGTTTCGAGCGAGCAAGATCGAGATTTGAAAGGTCGTCCCAGCACCAGTACCAGTACCAGTGAGTGCCAGTCATTTCAGTTTGGGGTACCCTTGGGACTCGCGGGTACTTGGTCATTTCAGCTCCACGTACCCTGGGGACTCGCAGGGGCTCAGTGATTTTAGCTACTGGTACCCTGAGGAGTCGACAGAACTTAAGTCATTTCAGCTTCTGGTACCCTGGGAAATCGCGAGGACTCAGATCTTTCAGCATCTGGTACTCTGCGGACTCGCGAGGACCCAGTATTTTCAGCTTCTGGTACCCTGGGGACTCAGTACTTTAAAATGACTCGGACTTGCGAGTCGATGACTGAGTCCCAATGACTGGTGCTGCTACTCTGACGACCTTTGCAACATTTCACAAGTTTTTTTAAGGGACGCTGGCACCCATGCGTCCCCTGGTCCCCGGGTTTCCGGTTACTCTAATCTCTAGATGTTTTAAAAGCATCGCTACCTTAACACGCTGCGTTTAGAACTTCGGCTGGTTCGTGCTTACCAGAGAGCGACGGTGACTTGAAAGAGGTCCATCACAGCAGCTCGTGTTTCTCTCGAGATTAATCCCCCGCAGGTTCTCAACAGAGGCCTACACCTCGACTTAGAGGTGCTTCAGTAGTCGAAATTGCTCGAAATTTGGTGTGCACACAATGAGACAAAAGACAATTCCCAACTGAACGTTTGCGCTTCACAAGCGGACAGCTACAGGTCTTCACAGGGAACTACAGCCCGCGAAATTGAGGGATGCTCATGATGGGGCCTGTGAGGGTGTCGGGTGCGCCAGACGGCAGTCATAGGCAGCGAGAAAGGACTCACGAGGTGTTCTCATAAATTCGAAGTTGCGAGCAAGTAGTACAAAAAGCTCGCAAAAACGCTAAAATGTTTTATTTCGCGCAAGGGAGCAAAGCATAATGGCTACATCACCGATGAAGAAATGGTTTTCACTATTACGGGGGGGCATAGTAAATAGGACCAAATACTATCAGTAAAATTAGGGAAATATATAGGCTTTTGTGTGTACCGTAGGTCCTATTTACTATGGTCGCCCGTAATAGAATATTTCTGTTCTCCAGACGGATGATATATATTTTACGGAGTCGTCGTCGAAGATGCTGCTGGGCGCGAAAGTACGTTCCGATGATGGGTAGCAAGTTATTGGGCCAAAAAAAGTACCAAAAATGGGCTAAAAAGCTCAGGATTCTCGTATATTTGCGTCAGCCATTCTTCAACCTCGAAATACGGATCGCGAAGTCGCAAAAAAAAAGTTTCAAATAGATTGCTTTCAAAGCGCAGCCGAAAACACCCAGGGCTTTGCACGGGTCACAGGGTGTTCAAAATGTCACGGGTCGGGTCGGGTCGGGTCAAGAGGTTTTCAAATCTCGCGGGTCGGGTCAGGTCGGGTTAAGAGTTTTTCAAATCTCACGGATCGGGTCGGGTCAAGAATTTCTCAGATCTCAAGGGTCGGGTCAGTTCGGGTCAAAAGGTGATGAAAAGCTCACGGGTCGGGTCGGGTCATGACTCGCGAGGAACGGGTCACTCGCGGGTCTGCCAGCATGACCCGCGAGTTGTTTTTTGCTGACCCGCGGGTCGAACCCGCGCATCCGGCTCGCGCATCTGACGCTTCAAGCACTTTCCGCTCTCTTACCCAAAGGCTTTTCTCGTACTAATACTCAATAATATTCCTTTGGTATAATATTCAAACATTAGATATATGTAAAACTCGAGAAAATCGCGATCTTTGACCTTTAGAGCCAAATTCTGTGCCTCACGAGTATTGTACGGACGTCGGGTATAGGCGATATTTTCGCGATACGTGGTCCGCAACACACAAATATATGCTTGAGGTATTTTTACCCCAAGCATATGTTTGTGTTCTCTTTTTGTTGGTAGAGCCGAAGTTGGCAGATAAAATTGGAAACATCCTGTCCCCTCTGTTCACCCTGTTACCCTGGCAGCAATGACAACAACAGCAGCTGCAGTGGCCGCCACGACTTGGTTGAATGAGTACGGCAGACGGGTGCTCCCTTGGTCGGGAACAGGCAGATGCACGGGATGCCCCTCTTCAGCAATACCAGCACAGCACATCCAGCACTCCGGCTGGGCGTCTTTCTGCCGGATGAGTTGCCCCAAACCCATGTCCCCAACACGGCACGCCCCACCATATCCGAGAACAAGCGGGTAGCGCCAACCGAACCTTTAGTTTTTTGCGGACACGTCTCAGCACGAGCATGAGACGCGTCCGCGCTTCGCCCTCGTCTATGCCAAGAGCCAAACCCATGGTGTACGTGAGCGCTGTAGCCTGCTGAGCTACCTAGAGAAGCAGCTGCTGCAGCAGCCACGCCCTCCAGCCCATGAGGTGTTCCATGTGTTTGTGGACTTGCTGACTATTTTTATTTCACCCATCATGGCATGTTTTACCTCACGTTCTTCTGGCAAAAAATCCGATATTGAGTTTTATATCGAGGGGTTTACGTGTACAAAGATCGCGATATTGAATTCGGCGCAAAGAGTCGAACTATCACCCTCTCTTAATTTTTATATATGTCTATTAAAACATCGTCAAATCCATATACGCATGCCCGCATCCATCCATATCCACTATATGTAGCCAGGCCACATATCGCTGCGGGGCACTAAAATGAGTATTTCATTGTTTTTGAAGCGTCGACCCACGGGCCGGACCCGCGGGTGGAACCCGCGGGTCAAGAAAAAATATCGCGGGTCAAGGTGACCCGATCCACATAAACCCGTGTCTCACGGGTCAATCGGAAGGTGGCCGGTCGGGTTGGGTCGGGTCAGGAGGTTTCGAAATCTCGCGGGTCGGGTCGGATTGGGTCAGAAGATTTTCAAATCTCACGGGCCGGGTCGGGTCGGGTCAGCAGTTTTTATAGTCTCGCGGGTCGGGTCGGGTCGGGTCAAGAGGCTTTCAAAATCTCGCGGGTCGGGTCGGGTCAAGTCAGAACACCTCAAAATTTTCGCGGGTCGGGTCGGGTCAGCCGGGTCGGGTCAGCTGACCCCGCCCGATCCGACCCGATCCATGAGGATTGACCTGACCCGCGAAAACCCCTGAAAATACCCTCCTACCGCTGCTGTGGGAAAAAAAAAAAAGAGAAAAAATGTTTGATTTTTTCGCGGGCTTTTCGCGGGTCATGATCCTACCCGCGGATCGGGTCACGGGGTGTTCAAAATGTCACGGGTCGGGTCGGGTCGGGTCGGGTCAGGAAGTATTTAAAGTCTCACGGGTCGGGTCGGGTCGGGTCAAGAGGTTTTCAAATCTCGCGGGTCGGGTAAGGTCGGGTCAAGAGTTTTTCAAATCTCACGGGTCGGGTCGGGTCGGGTTGGGTCAAGAATTTTTCAAATCTCACGGGCAGGGTCGGGTCGAGTCAAGAGATGATAAAAAGCTCACGGGTCCGGTCAGATCATGACCCGCGAGAAACGGGTTACTCACGGGTCAGGCCAGCGTGACCCGCGAGTTCTTTTCTGCTGACCCGCCGGTCGGACCCGTGCATCCGGCTCGCGGATCCGACATTTGAAACACTTCCCGCTCTCTTACCCAAAGGCTTCTCTCGTACAAACACTCAGTAATAATCCTTTGGTATCTTATTCAAACATTAAAACACTGCCAAATCCGTATACGAATGCCCGCATCCATTCATACCCACTACAACCAGGCCACATATCGCTGCTGGGCACAAAAATGAATATTCAATTGTTCTTGAAGTGTCGACCCACGGGCCGGATCCGCAGGTCAAACATGCGGGTCAAGATAAATGGTATATCGGGTCACGGTGACCCGACCCGCATGAAACCCGTGTTTCACGGGTCAATCCGAAGGTAGCGGGTCGGGTCGGGTCGGGTCAGGAGGTTTTGAAATCTCGCGGGTCGGGTCGGGTCGGGTCAGGAGATTTTCAAATCTCACGGGTCGGGTCGGGTCGGGTCGGGTGAAAAACTTTTGTAATCTCGTGGATCGGGTCGGGTCGGGTCACGAGGCTCTCAAAATCTCGCGGGTCGGTTCAGGTCAAGTCAACACACCTCAAAATTTTCGCGGGTCGGGTCAGGTCAGCTGACCCGACCCGACCCGACCCGACCCGTGAGGTTTGACCTGACCCGCAACAAGCCTTGATTTTTTCCTTCTTTTTTTCTAACGGCTGCAGGCGGCGCAATTTATTTTGTTCGTTGCAAACAGCCAACACGCTGATAAAAATCAGCTCGTGCCACGACAGACGCTCGATCTCGACATAGACTCAGTCCACGGCCAACCCGCTTGGTGTCGGGCAAGGCCAACGAGCATAGATGACGGCCTCGAAGACATCAGGTGGATCCATAGTCTAGGAGGCGAGAGCTTGCCGGAGGCGTCCTACGGTATCCTCTCAAACCTGAAAAAAAACAGGGCTTTTCGCGAGTCAGGTCAAACCTCACGGGCGGGTCGGGTCGGGTCGGGACGGGTCAGCTGACCTGACCCGACCCGACCCGACGCGTGAAAATTTTGAGGTTTGTTGACTTGACCCGACCCGGCCCGACCCGCGAGATTTAAAAAACTGCTGACCCGACCCGACCCGACCCGTGATATTTGAAAATTTCCTGACCCGACCCGACCCGACCCGACCCGACCCCCGCGAGGTTTAAAAAACTCCTGACCCGACCCGACCCCCGCGAGGTTTAAAAAACTCCTGACCCGACCCGACCCGACCCGCCACCTTTCGATTGACCCGTGAGACACGGGTTTCATGCGGGTCGGGTCACCGTGACCCGCGAAACCATTTATCTTTGACCCGTGGGTTGACACTTAAAAAACAATGAAATATTCATTTTTGTGCCTCGCAGCGATATGTGGCCTGGTTGTAGTGGGTATGAATGAATGCGGGCATGCGTATATGAATTTGGTGATGTTTTAATGTTTGAATATTGTACCAAATGAGTATTGTTGAGTATTAGTACGAGAGAAGCCTTTGGGTAAGAGAGCGGGAAGTGTTTCAAGTGTCGGACCCACGAGCCGGATGCGCGTGTCCCACCCGCGGGTCAGCAAAAACAACTCGCGGGTCATGCTGGCCCGACCCACGAGTGACCCGTTTCTCGCGTGTCATGACCTGACCCGACCCGTGAGTTTTTCATCACCTCTCGACCCGACCTGACCCGACCCGTGAGATTTGAAAAATTCTCGACCCGACCGACCCGACCCGTGAGATTTGAAAAACTCTTGACTCGACCTGACCCGACCCGCAAGATTTGAAAACCTCTTGACCCGACCCGCAAGATTTGAAAACCTCTTGACCCGACCCGATCCGACCCGTGAGATTTTGAACGCTTCCTGACCCGACCCGACCCGACCCGACCCGTGACATGTTGAATACCCCGTGACCGATGAAAAGCCCTGAAAAAAAGCCTATTTTTTGCCATTCGAGACGGATCGAAAAAAATTGTCATACATTTTCTGCACACCAGCGGCCCTTTGTTTTTTTTTATCATACGCCTGGCCAGCGCCCGCCACATGTCAACGACCATTGTGTGAACACGCTGACCCTAGGATGGGTCGGAGTCCCTAACGAGCGCACTCCGTTCAGAATTCATGACGCAGTCGTTGGTTTTGTCGATCGGTGTCTGTCGAGGACTCGGAATCTCGCCGCTTCGAACCAAACATCCGTCTGAGTTTTTCTGAAGCCGATCTTGGCCGAACATCGGCCCCAAAATAGTTTTTTTTTTCGGGTTTTCCCGAAAGTTTGGTAGTGTGGAAGTCGTTTTAACAGTTAAAGAATCGTGCTCATAGGAACCTGTACCTGAAAAAATCTGACGGGTATCTTTGGAATTGAACTTTTTACGGGAACTTTGCGTTTCCATTGGCATAGGTCTAACGTCTTTCCCTTATGTCTTGTTTATTACTCTTGTTGTATGTACAGGGTAGGTTCGTAGGTACAGCAGAGTTTTGGACTCGCGGTTTCTTCTCTTCGTTAATGCGAAAAAATGCTGCAAAATCGTCGTCCTGTTCGTCGTTTTGTCCTTCATGAACCCGTACAGCAGTAGTCTTGGGTCTTTCTGTCTTGATGCAGCAGCAGGAGCATGTGCAAGCAAGCACAGGCTGTATTTGTACTGGTTCGTGACGTCAAAAGGCACAGCAGGAGTCGTGTTGTGAGAAGTTGTGAGCCATGGTGTTTCCCTCAAGCAAAAGTGGAGACACTTCTGAACAACAGTCTGCTGACTGCTGACTGCCGAGTTCGAGTACAGCAGTAATCTAATGCAGAATACCATAACAATACGTAGCTGCGAGAAAGAAAATAAGAATATACACCCACGGTCTTTTGTTCAGCAGGTTTGAACGAAAGATCGTTTTTCTACGTAATAGTACTATGTCAAATAAAAACAAACAAAAAGGGATGCAAACCTCATTGGTGGCGAACTTTCCGAGTGGCTTAGCTCCAGCGCTGTCTCCACCGTCCTCTTACCGCGACCAGAACGAGCCCATTACCGTAGATAATTTCATGTACGCCCGGCACAAATGCGACTTGTGACCCTGTGACTCGAGCATGGCTGCAATACTGCTTGTGGACCTAATCCGATAAACCGAGATTCGGCGCAAGTAAGTTCAGTGAACGTACGACTACCGAATACATACCTGTTTGTTGTTGTTGTTTTCTTCACATTAAACCGTTCTTTCTACGCGTCGACATCCAGCACAACCAGTGTCCGTGCCGATTCTTCAAACCTAGAGAGATACAAGTTCTGTGGTCACAAAGCTACGCCACAGAGATACTACGTTGCCACGTATGTAATGCAATGCCGCCATGTCATCATACTGCGTACGACAGGCACGACACACACATTCCATGACCTAGAGAACCTGGAACCGTTCGGATAGACGAGGGTCCGCTGCTTCAATCAATTACTTTTTTCATGACCACAAAACAAAAGAAAGCCATGCAAGACCGAGTCAACAGCAGTGTGTATGAGTGTGATGCTAGATTGCCTCGCGAGAGACGCAATCCCAAGCAGGGTGCAGTGGCCGTCTTCGGTAGTGCGATGCGTAAGGCTAACGACTACAAAAGTTACAGCAAGCAGTTACTAACTGTAACTGCAGCAGCAGCAGGCCTCCAGCGGGATCTCTTTGGGCACACGCTAGCAGCAGAGCTACGGCCCGAGCTACACGAACGTTTAGTCATGGCATGGTTGATACTGTTTCTGCAGCTTTCTTTCCCTTTCAAATCGTATAGCTCTTAGACTACAGAGGAGGAGGCACATATTAGTAGTACGTGTTCATTCATACCTCATCTGCAGCATCTGATTGCATCCCTCCTAGCCTGCTTCCAGCACTGTCACGATCGTCCTCTTTGGATGAATTACAACCCATAGTGTAGTAAAAGCTGTTCGATGAACAGCAGTGGCTAGCAGTATTGTACAGCAGACGCACAAGTCAGTATTCGTTCGTTACTTGTAGATGTCGGGAAATGGAGCAAATTATGATGATGTTGGGGGCACGTCCTGTGGTGTGGAAGCGCGATTCTGTCCGGGATAAATTTCCTGCGACTTTTCTCCGGGTTGAAAAAAAATGTGGCGGTGGAAAAAAGTGTAGAAGAACATGTGTGTGTGTGTATGTGTTCTTCACATTAAACCGTTCTTCTACTCGTCGACATCCAGCAAGCCCAGTGTCCGTGCTGATTCTTCACCCTAGAAAGATACGAGCTCTGTGGTCACAGACTACGACACATGGCGCATATCGATGAAACGGACGAAAGTGTGAAGGCCCTGTAAAAAATCAAGTAGCACAACAAGAAGAGCTAAGAACATGTACGATAGTGAGATTCACCAACAAACGTAATATACTTGTACTACTGGTACGTCAAGCTGAACATTTACAGGGAGTATTTAAAATTCAAAAATTCCAGTGTCTTGGTGTGCATCTCACGTGTGAACTGCTTGCTGTAAACCAACAACTTTCGATTGTCTTGTGCCTCACATGTCGATCAGAGATTCTTCTGCTGTTGTTTCTCAGTGCGCGAAATGGTGCTACTGGCCGAAATCAATTCGAAATCGAGCCAGCTGTATGAAGTATTATTATCGTCTCGTCCACCCTGGTGGCATCCAGCGGAGTCACTGGCCAGTACAATCAATCGCGAGGGAAATAATGGAAAACGCGCGAACGGTACACCCACAGCTTGCAAAGTTGAGTATCGACCGATCTGCCGATCGGTTGAACTCACAGCTGACGCGCTTTCTTAGTTTTTTTTTTTTTTAAATAAATTTTGAAATACGTCAGCTGTGAGTTCGACTGATTAAATAGTTGATACTCAATTTTGCAAGCTGCGTAATACGCCTCGTCTATATTCCATTTTTACCTAATTTTACAATTATTAACTCACAGCTGACGTATTTCAAAATTTATAAAAACAAATTTTTGTGATAAACCGAGCGCGCGTATTCTAGTGTTAGAGGGAATCGGGAAAGGGGTAACAGCAGGAGGGGTAGAGGGAACGCCGTACAAGTGTATGGGGGCAGGGGGGGGAACAGGCGGAGTAGAAGGGAAACCGCGGTAGAAGAGAGTAGCAGAGAGACCGCAGATAGGGTAGCAAGGTACCAGGCCGACTAATAGGTTGGACTTTTTTTTTGCTACTCGTACCGCCAACTGCTGCGGCCGTTCGGTATGCATTTTGATTTTTTTCCCTTCTTATCCTTATGAAAGAAGTACTACATAGTGGGTGGGTGGAGCGTATTTTGACCCACTCACTATTGCTCTTTTTACTTAGTTAAGTGTTCACCGGGATGCATAGTCCCCTTTTTCCTTCTCGTATCTTTCCCCTTGCACGTCCCTTTTGGCTCATGCTCGGGGTAAGTATGTATGTGTCTGAGCTTTGGCTTCCCATTTTATTTATTTATTTGGGATTCTTCTCTTTTTCTTTTTCTTTTTCTTGTTCTTTTTCGGTTTGGTTTTTTTTCGTTGCTTCTCTTTATTTATGGTGTATTTTGGTTGCTGGCGTATTTCTGTATGTTGTGTCGGCCGCACCTAGTGCGAAGGCATGGTATTACGTAGGCTATTAATGCATTACGGTGTGTTATCTCTGTGTCGTAGTCTGTGACCACAGAGCTCGTATCTTTTAAGGGTGAAGAATCAGCACGGACACTGAGCTTGCTGGATGTCGACGAGTAGAAGAACGGTTTAATGTGAAGAACACACACACATATGTGATTCCTTGTCAAAGATTTATAATTTTTGAAACACGTCAGCTGTGAGTTCGACTGATTAAACGCCACATCACCCCCCTCCCCCGCCAACATCAACATCCCATATCACGCTCGTTAGCCTCCTCCGCCTCTGCGCTGTGTCCAGCGCGAATAAAGACACAGCAATGGACTAGCTTGAGCAGCTTCTGAAGCGGGGACTCTCGGGAATATGGTGCCCTCACTGAAAGCCTGTGTTCTTCACATTTAACCATTCTTTCTAACGGTCGACATCCAGTACAACCAGTGTCCGTGCCGATTCTTCAATCCTACATGACAGATACAAGTTCTTCTGCTAGCTGTCTCAAAACTACGGAAGAGACAAATATCTCCTGTACATTATTATGCAATAAGCTACCAGGTACCTGGTATGTACTCGTACGTACAGCTGCTGTAGTATTGGTGTCAATAATCCAGCTCTACACGCAGCAGTAATTCAGGTTCGATTCTCGATAGGCATTCCGCAGGCGTATGATATTGATATGGATACTGCAGCTGTGCACTACAGCCTGTTTCACGCTTATTTCTTCCGATATCGAACATGTGTATTGTATATTATGGCGTGCGAGCGAGCGCCCTCTCCCCCCTTCCCCCTTCTCTTCTGCACCCTTTTTCAAATGAATTATTAATAAACTCGTTCTTCGTACGTACCAGGTATACCAGGTATTATATACCGAGTAATGAATACCTGGTATAATACCTTGATACATACTACCTGGTATACGTACACGCTGGGGCGATGGGACTTCGATGGGACCTGGTGTGACGCATAAACCAAAACCATACTGGAAATAAATAGAGTTAATTATTTATTTTCCGAATTCGGGGAGACAAAACCCCCAGCACCCACAAACATTTCATAAATAATTACCATACCACAGGAAGGAGCTTTGTGGTCAACAACAACGACGTATATAAATACACCTACCTCGTAGATAAAGATATCGATATCTTGTGTATAATTATTTGTTTTCCGGATTCGTACTGGAAATAGAGTGAATTATTTATTTCCCGTCTTCGGGCACACGAAAATAGTTGACACTCAACTTTGCAAGCTGTGTAATACGTCTCGTCTATATTCCATTTTTACCGAATTTTACATGTATTGTGATAAACCGAACGCGTGTATTGTACACAATCTGTCTGTGAGCTCGGATCTTCAGATTGGTACATAGGCGGTTCAGGTATTTTGGTTCCTAATATCCCTAACCCTAAAACCACGGTCGCTCGGAGATGAACCATCCATGGACGAGATGACGGAAGCACCTAAGGAGATGTCAAATTGGAAAGCTGTCGGGTCTGATGGTCTCCCGGCCGAACTCCTGAAAATCGACCACCACCCTGCATTCGCCCAGTGCTTTCACAACATCCTTGTCAATGTTTGGGTAACAGGGGAAGTCCCCCAGCAATGGAAAGATGCGATCATCAAGGTCCTTCACAAAAAGAAGGACCGAACTGATTGCAATAACTACAGAGGGATTTCGCTTGTTGCCCACGCAGGCAAAGTTTTGTTGAAAATCGTCGCGTCCCGCCTCAGCAACTACTGCGAGAACGAGGAATTACTCACGGAGGAACAGTGCGGCTTCCGCCCCGCACGATCAACGATTGATATGTTGTTCGTCGTGCGCCGGTTGCAAGAACTTGGACGATAGAGGAAAATCCCCCTGTACTTGTGCTTCATCGATCTGCAAAAAGCGTACGACTCTGTCGACCGAGAGCTGTTATGGGAGGTACTCACACGTTTTGGCGTACCAACCAAGATGCTAAGAATTATCCGTGACTTCCACGATGGCATGCGAGCTCGCGTGCGTACGGATGGCGGCGAGCACTCGGAATGGTTTGATGTCACGCAGGGGCTGCGGCAAGGCTGTGTGCTATCACTGTTACACTGTTAACAACGTATTCTTCGCTGCTGCGTTACACGTCGTACGCTTTAGCCATGACCAAGCCATCGTAAGGGATTTGGTCCAACTCAGTGATGCTGGAGTAGTCGGAACGGAGGAGCAGGAGCCGTTAGCGTGCGTGCGAAGGGCTGTATGGGGCATGTGGTACGCCGATGACGCAGGGATTGTCTCGAAGTCGGCTGAAGGGCTCGCGAAAATGATGACGGTCATCATGACTGTCTTCGAAGCAGCAGGCCTTACGGTGTCGGAAGAGAAGACAGAGACAATGCTTCTACGAACACCAGACCAGAAAACCCTCGCACCACCGCTCGTCATCGAAGCAGCAGGCCAGAGGTATAAGCAGACGGCCCAGTTCTTATACCTAGGCGGCATTATCCACGAAAACGCTGACCTCTCGCTCGAAATCGACCGACGGGTGGATGCGTCTCATGCGAGCATGCCTCAAACGGTTCGGCCCGGAGCTGTATGATAGGACGACCGCCCCCCTTAGCCTGAAAGTCCGAATGCTGAAGGCCGAGGTGATTGAGACCCTGCTGTACGGGTGTGTGACGTGGACCCTCAGAGCGGAGCACTTTGCCAAGCTTCGAACGGCTCACCGCCAAGTCCTGTTGCGAGCCATTGGCTTCCAGCGCCGACCTCGTCCTGACCACACCACCCTCTCGTACGCGAAGGCCCTCAAGATGACACGTTGCGAGAACATCGAAACGACCATTCACAAACGGCGGCTTGACTTTGCGGGGGGGGGGGGGGGGGGGTGGCACGGCAAAGAAAGCAAGGAGCTATTACCCAGTCGGGTGGTGTTCGGGACGATGACTGGTGGGGAGAACCCGAGACCTGGCGGACAGTTTAAGACTTGGGATAGATGCATAGTCGAAGACCTTAGGGAGTTCCGAGCCACCGAAGGGTCAACGAAACGTGCCCCCTTGGTGTTTGGAGTTGAGACCGCGCTGTAGTCCACTGCTGCAAAAAAGGCGGGGAAGTGGGTACCGGGGGATCCTCGAAGCAGTCGAACGGTTCATGGTGAGGTGGCACGAGGCTGAGGCTGAACCGAGTAGGCAGCGCCGCGCATACGCCGTGGGTGGTGTCCAAGGGAATGGGGGGAGGGGGGGCAAGAGGAGGAGTGGAAGAAAACCCGACCAAGGGAATGCTGAGAGGGGGGGGAACAGGAGTAGAAGGGAAACTGCAGTGGACGAAAGTAGGAAGGAGATGGCAGACAGGGTAGAAAGGCACCGGGCAGACTAGGAAGTAGAATATGCCTATACTACTCGTGCCACCAACTGGTGCAACTGGTTCGAACGTGGTCTTCCTTTGTCTCCCTTATGTTTTTTTTTTTTTTTCTTGCGTTGATCCTCTGTGATTTTCATTTTATTTCTTTCTCTTCCTTTCTTCGATTGATAAGAAGGAGTCGTGTGGTATGGGTGGATAACGAGCCTGCAATGCTTGTTTCGAATTGTCTGACGCCGAGAGGCCGGGCATAGTTGACGAACGCTGGACGGAGGCGGCAGACAGGGTAGCAAGGTACCAGGCGGACTAGCAGGGAGAGCCTGGCTATGCTACTCGTACCACAAACTGCTGCCGCTACCTGGAGGATGTTTTGTGCTTTGGTTTGCCTGTTATTTTCCCTTGGTTCTTGGTCTTACTCTGTCTACGACGAGTAGTGGTGTTTTTCTTCTTTTTCTTTTTCTTTCCAGCTCGTTATTTTCAAGTGTCTGCCACATCCCCTGCGGGGGGGGGCACGACCGTTTGTTTCTTATATATTTTTTCTTGTTTTTTTTTCTCTTTCGATTTTTCTTCTTTGCTTTTGTTTTTTCTTCTTTGTTTCGTTTCGTTTCTCTATTTCATAGAATGTATACGTCGTGCCTGTCGTATCCAGTATGATGACATGGCATTGCATTTCCCACTGTGCTTACCGCATACGTGGCAACGTAGTATCTCTGTGGCGTAGCTTTGTGACCACAGAACCTAAACGCGGTCGGCGGTGGCCACTGCGCCGCAGTAAGCCGAAACTTCCCGCGAAAGAACGCTACGTTAGCCCGTTGCAAGCAATAAGTCTCGTGACACATGACCGTGTTTCCGCCAACATTTCGGACGCACGAGTCAAGCAACAAAAATAAGCACAGAGGGTAAGCCACAAAATGTGGCCCCCGGTCTGCCACCTAGGGATCAATTTCTCGCCCGCGATCAACATTTCCCACAAAACGGGTCGACGCACAGTTGCTTGGTTACCGTCGTCGATATGCGAACGAGCGGCGCCTTTGAGAGCGTTAACCAGGACGGGATGAGCAGTGCCCAGCTCGAACCCTCGCGCAATACGATGGAAGAACTTAATCGCTGACAAATGACTCTCTATAGTTGCCGGCCGCAATTTCTTGGTCGCATAGGCGTACGCTATGAACTCGAACTAATGCCACACACTGGTAATGCTGCCTCTGCAACGCTCGAGGAATACAAGCGTGCCACATCGTATCCAAACATCTGCCCATGCACAAGAATGACCCTGATGAGTGCGTTCAGACGAGATCGCAATGACATTTCGCATGAGTTCGAGGCCAACACCGAAGGTCAAAGAGATGTGCCCATGTCCCCCAGGTCCTGCTCCTGCCACGGAATGTCGGATCGAACAGCACGCAAATTAACGAAGACAGAGGCGCAACCCCACCGTGAGATACCATCAACGACCTCGTTAAAAAAAAACCGTGAGTGTTTTGCGTCAAAGTGCCACCCAGAGGAAAATTCGAGCACACCAAGGAGGCGCATCAACGCGCCCGATCTCGCCTCCCTCCCCCCTCGACAACGCCGCACCCACTCTAACGGCTGCTTCGTTGTCGCCACGCCACAACACACAGTCCCCCATCGCGGACGGGCGTTTGGCATACGGAGAGACGAGGACCCATCCAGAAACACCATGCCCAGCAGTTCGAGAACGTTAATTGATATATCGTTCTCGTCTGCAACGCATTTACTCGATCCGCAGAATCGAGACCCGCCCCCCGGCGTCAAGCCCGTATCACCAGAATACACCAGTTTCACGCAAACCCCACGACAGCGGTTTTGGATGCGTCTGAAAACAAAGTACGTCAAGGGTGGCGCTCAAACAATTGATACACCGGAGTCGACAGGGTTCCTCTGCGCGCGTCCTAGCCTTCCTCAACGAACCACCGCCAAAAATCGAGGTCACGGTGGAACTCGGGTACCAGGGCGAGACGCCGCCCGGGATTGGCCATACGGCAAGCAAAATCAGCTCCGGCGGCTATGCGCGGCATATCAACCGAAGCCAACAAGCGGTTAACGAAAAAAAACAAAAACCCGGACGCACAGCAATTGGGACATGAACGAGAAAGCCAACGAGCTGCGACACTTGCTTCGCTGAAGCAGTGGCACGAGACCGGGACCACTCCTCGAGGATAGGGTGCAGCTTGAGGCGCTTATGTGACGGCAACGTGACCGTAAACGCCTCAGTGTCAATGATTCAGCCCAACACTTCGAGTTGCGTGTCTAAGTTAGCGATTTTTCTGGCGGACAGGACGGGTGGATCGGAAACCCCACGTTCGCCCAACAAGCGAAAATGGTCCGACGGCCACAGTTGCAACTCGACGAGAATGCCGTCGTCTACGTAGTACTTCGCAAAAAAATAGTTCTCGGTGTTCCCCCCTGAACCAGGAGCGGATACACAATCACGCGGGATAGCAACGACCCGACCCCTCCGCGGCGTGAAAAGTTCGACGTGCGCCACGGCGGCAGCTCCTTTTGGAGAAGCGTCTGCGCCTTGAAACGAGGAGTGGGTGTGAGCATGCTCGAGCGCAGATGCCATCAACCCCCAAAACCCAGGGCTATTAAACCAACCAAATTGCTTGCGCAAATCCACAACCCCGTTGTCGCCGAACACGTATCCAAAGGTCGGCACGCCTGCCGGATGAACCAAAACCTGCCGAAAGGCATCTTTGACGTCCACGCGGCACAAGAGGATTCGAGCGCGACTACAGTGCGTCTGTCGCATATACAACACCCGCAACAGCGCATCACGAAGCACATGACCGAGCTTGCACGGCGGCGCAGAGCCAATGTCAGTGTCGCCGTCATCGCTGGTCCGGCCGGCCTCGCGCGCAAACGAAAGGTCGTTAATAGTTTGTAATTTGCGTTCTAGAACGACACTCAGCGGTGAAATGGGAAGACCCTGAATGTCGGCTGCAAATCACAAATCAAACACCAGCACACGGCCGTGCACAGCATCTGCGCATATATTTTGGTTGTTGTTGTTGTTGTTTTATTCACATTGAACCGTTCTTTCTACCCGTCGACATCCAGCACAACCCGTGTCCGCGCCGATTCTTCAATCCTAGAGAGATACAACTTCTGTGGTCACAAATTTTGAAAGATAGCTACAGCATGCGTGGCGAAGACCGAGTGGCTACCATACGCGAGATCTGTGGTCAAATCCCCCCCACGCGCAACGCCAACAGGCGCGCCCGGCGCCAGCACACGAAGCAGCAAAGAAACATAGGGGGAGTTCTTGACGGCACCAAACCAGCGTTGTACGATGGCAACGTTAATATGCGGAGAAAACGATGAGTAGCCGATGGTGGACAGGAAAAGGGCAACACTGCCTTGACATTTTCGCAAGAGTGAGGAGCTGATTGAAGCGACCTGATCAAGGCTCGCCAAGCGTCGCTCAGGCACTGCCTTCGCCACAAACTTCCGAGTGGCAAGCCACGCATCTACCCCATCGATTCGCAAAGCACCCAACCGCACGTCGCCGACCGCACCTCGCGCGCACACCGTATCAACTGGCAAATAACTCGCACGCACATCCACACCCGTACCTTTCTCCCCGGAGGGGATCGCACCCGGAGCCACAGCAACGCGATCGCGCCCGGCGCCGCCATCGCCAGCCAGAGCTCCTAATGCACGCCCATGCAACCCCCCGGCTCCTCCACGGGTGGCCGGCCGAGCCCCCGCTCCACCGCTGGCGACCGGTGTTGTCGACGCTCCACCAACGGCCCGCACGGCCCCCGCCCCCCCAGGTGTTGGTCCAGTCGACAGGAAGAGCCCGTGTCCTCATCCCGAACCAGCGCCGCCGCCACCACCCCCGACCCCGCCGCTACCACCATCCGGGCGGAGCACCAGAGCACGCGATCCACCAGCCTGCGCAGCCACGCTGCCTCGGGACCCCCCAGCCGCCGCCGCCGAGATGCCAGTGTCGCGCGGAGAGCTGCAGGAGAGGAGAGTCGGCCGAGAGAGGAGCATGCGCGATGATGCAGTCGGAAAACCGGCATTAACCTGTGGACGAAAACTTCCTGCACAGCGCGGCGCTCTTTTTCCTGGTCGGACCCATCTTGGCGATAGCGAGGCTGCGGTTCCGCTTGGATGCCCAGTCCCGGCTGTAGCGTGGGATGTGCGGACCTTCGACAAGCTTGAGACGTCGCCCCCGGTGGTGCAAAAGAAGCGTGTACGAGTGAACGCAGGCGCAGGCGGCGCGTTGAATACGGCATTAGACTGAGGAAGAACAGTCGACGAATGAACTTGCTGGGGGAATCTCATGAGGTCGTAAACCCACAGGCGACGGTTGGCGTTCACCGTTTCGCTCATAGCAGCCCGCGCTGCGCAGCCGGAGAGCAAGATGATGCTACTGAGTGTGTGGTGGCGCAGGCCGGAAGACGCGGATGTGAACGAGGCGTCGATGGGTGCAAGCCGGTCCAAGCAAGCGCTGTCATTGGCGACCTCAGCAGAGAGTCCAACGGTGAGAACCGCCATAAGCGCAAGAAGTCGAGCCGGTCAGCGACCACCATGCCTTCCGCGCGTGGCCCGTCAAAGCCACTGACCACGCGGAACTGAGCTACCACTATCACCGTATCGTTTACGGCCTCGCCCACAAACGACTGAATGTCAGCTGCCGATTCGCCGAGGTTCGGAGGCAGGCGCCCCCGAAGCAGCCAATGTTTGCGGGAGGGTTTTGTTTCCGACAGGGTCGTGTCGTCCGTCACCTGAGACTTTTGGACGTAGCGCTCCCTCGCGTCCCCACTGTCCCACAGGGCCGGCTCGTGGTCGGCGAAGTTTTCCACGGACTGCTCGAGAAGGACCTCGACGTGAGCGGTCTTCGATGCGCATCCGGCGACCGCGTCCCGAAGGCCACCGACAGAAAGACGCACGTTGTCCTGCGTAGATTTAACGCTGAGCACCTCTCCGACGATGCGGGAGAACTCAGTGACGACCTAGTCCTGCCAGCGCAGCACTGCAGCCGGTGTTACCACCCCCCCGAGGCCGCCAGTAGCGATAGAGAAACAGCGGCCGCAGCAGTAGTAGCAGCAGCTGCAAAACTAAACTACTGTAGTCTATATCACACCTCGGGCCTGTAGCTCTGCCTCTGCTCCACTGCGCTATCGCGTGCAGGTTACGGCTACGTACCGGACTAGGACTGTGTACCAAGGGCTCCGATTCATACTGTTAATACCATGTATCACTGCGTTCAACAGATTGACTAAACTTCTTACGTGCGTACAAAACTCATATTCTCTCATTCTTCCGAGAACATTCTGCTTCGGATGTGGGCTACATCACAAAGTGGAAGATTGAACGGAAGAAATCCGAGGTTTGTGGAGAGGTACTGAACCGTTTAACAGAAGGGATAGGCAAGAGGGTCGTGGAGTTGATGACGGGTGAATTTGGTTGAACTGGAAGACAGAGGCTGGGAAGGGTTGAGATAGGAAGGAAGAAGACCATCTACGGCAGTATGGAGCTCTACTCGCGGGTGTGGACGAGCAGGCGTCTGGCACTGAGTAGGAGGTCGGTGAGTTGAAGGAAGAATGATTCACCGCGCGCAATGATAATGAAATAAACTACTGTAGTTTATGTCATTATCATCGACCACACGAGCGCGCACGAAGCAGCAGCAGCTGCCGCGGAAGCGTAGAAAAAACCACATCCAGTCTGTGGCGGCGTGGCACGGCAAGGGAGACTAGGCAACGTGGGGGCTAGTGGTTGTGGAAAAGCTGCTTCGAGCTCAACGAATTTGCTGTGCTGTGGAGCATAAGAAAAATGCTGCTTTTGAGAGGTGACTTCACACCACTGACGACTACAGAAGAAGCTACCGGGCTCGCCACTGCTCAGAAACAGCAGCGTCGTGCTGCTACTGTTTATGTCGCCGCTATACCAAGCGGGTAGGGGTTGTGTTGTCTTGTGTGTCGTGCTCTAGGCAGCTTGGTGCTTTCAAAACCAGTTCAGTGTGTACATTTCGCGTACTCGTGTCTCTCTTCCGCAGCTTGCTTTTTCGGGGGGCTTGCGAAGACCCTGCAATGGCGGGGGTTTTAATCTGAGCGAAGGAGTGTTTAAAATCCAGCAAACTTATTGTTTGTTCAGTTTTTGGGTGAAAATATAGGGGAAACCATACAATATGCAGCAGTATATATAATGGGTCAGGTCGAGCTATGTATCTGTGGGAATTCACCGACCATGCGCGTTGCGAATTGCGGACCATGATGTGTTCACCTATACGTCGCAAATGTCTTTGGATTTTATCCAAAATAAAATGTACCTGGTCCATTATGGACCGAAATCAGGTACGCTCTAAAAACAGGTGAAAAATGCACTCCAGGAGCCCTGCCATTGGCCAGCTGTATATCTTTTTACCTGTTTTTGGCTTGAAACTGGCCTGTTGCACCTAGATTTGTCTACTTTGTCTAGCTTTCAACTGGTTTTGCCTTACTTTCAGTCAATCAGAGAGGCCATCCGTACGCTGATTCAATTTTTCTTTCATTGGGATGTACAATGTGCCTCAGTTGTTGTGATGTGTACTCTGTTGTTGTTTTCTATGGTCACAGGAGTCGTATTAAAACACCGTGGACACAGATGGCAGTTCGTCTGCCCACCCCGCGTTGAGGTGGTCTCAGGTTTGGTACGGACAATAATTTCGTGCCGAGCAGGCGGTTCCGCGAGGATGGCCGAGAGGCTTCAGAGCTGGCAACGGAGGGGGGGGGCGCCTGAAGAAATACTCTTGGCGCGCCCGCCGTGGCGCAAACGAAGCCTGGTGACCCTCTGCAGGTCCAAGTGGAGCCCGTGGTATCTATATTCCTTGAAGAAAACAAAACCATGCAAATTTTGGAAGCCACACGCTCAATGCTCGGGCAAAAACGAAATGCTTGTGATTTCTCATGGCCGAAAACATCGCTCGTGGCGTGTGCTTTTAACTTGGCTTCGGTATATGACTGTTTTCGGCTCAAATGGAACAGGTGTACCTTATTTTGGCTTTTGCCCATTATTATTGTTCTTCGCTACCCCAGCGGTGCCTCTCTTTCCTTGCTTGCGATCAACTGAACAGTGTTTTTTTTTTTTCCTTCCCCCCCCTCCCCGCAGAAAGAAGAGATGGCCAGAAATGCAGAGCAATTTTCCGAGCTGTTAGAAATAATAGGTACAACAAGAAACGATATAGAGAGAGATAATAGAAGGATGGGAGCAGTTGGTCAAGACCACACTAAGTAAAGTAATAGGGAAGAAGTTGATAGTATGCAACAGAGCAGTAACATGGCGGGATGAGGAAGTGAAAGAGGCTATAAGAGTAAGGAGAAAGGCACACGCAAGGTATACATCGAGTAAAACTACGACAGGGTGGTAGGAATATGCCATAGCTAGAAAAAAAGTAAAAGAGATGGTAGGGAAGAGGAAGGAAGGGATATGAAAGACGTAGTAAAAAAAACGAATGAAGACCTTGTGGGCGGGATGAAGCAGATGTGGGTAGGGATAAAAGGGATACTGGGCAAACAAGCAGGAGAGGCAGGCACGAGAATAGCTACTCTAAGAGCACATAACGGAAAAATGGTTAGTAGTTCGAAGGGGAAAAGGGAAGTACTAGTAGAGCATTACCGTAAGCTAGGAATACCCACAGCCAACGAAACGTTCGACGCAGAATTCGAGAAGGAAATCAACGCGTGGGCAGAGGCGAACGTAGATACATCAGAAAGGGAAGACAGTGGTTCGGGAGGGTTACAGAGAAAGTTCACAAGTGAAGAAGTAAAGAAGTGTGTAGTTAAAATTAAGAATAAAAGGGCAGCAGGGGCAAACCAAATAGTGAATGAATTTATGAAGTACGGGGGAGAAGGAATGCTTACCATGATAGTTATGTTGCATGACTGGATATGGAAAAACGAGTACGCACCTAGGAGGTGGAGAGAAGGAGAGTAGCAGTAAACTTACTCAAGAAAGGAGATAAGACTGACCCGGGGAACTATGGAGGGGTAACGCTACTAAGCACAGTAGGCAAAACATTCTGTAAGATTTTGAACGATAGAATGGGAACGATGATAGACAAGGAAGATAAAATAAGCGAAGAGCAAGCAGGGTGTAGGCCAAATCGTAGCTGCGTAGACCAGGTGTACACCTTAGGTAAGATTATTCAAGGTAGAAAAGACGCGGGATTAACAACGTATTGTTTCTTTCGATATGTGCAGAAAGCCTACGACACAGTATATGGAGAAACGGATTGTGGAAAAAAGGGTGGGAAATAGGAATCAGAGGAAAGATGTGGAGAATGATGAACAAGATTACGGAATGTGCGAGAAATGCTGTGATGCTGGACGGGGAAATATCGAAGTATGTTGATATTTTACAAGGAGTTGCACAGGGATGTACGTTGTGACCTAACTTATTCAAGATACCTGGTATATATTAACGACCTAATAGTAGCAGTCGAGGCAGCAAGGCAGGGAGTCACGGTAGGGGAAGATACGGTGTCGGGATTGATGTTTGCGGATGACTTCGTGGGGATATCAGAAACACCCGAAGGATTACAGAAACAAATAGAGAAGGCGCTAGAATGCACTAGGAAATGGAGGGTGACGGCGAACGTCAAGAAATACGCAGTAGCTGTTTGTAACAAAGATAAGGTATACCCGGTAAATTTCATTTGGCAATGGGGAGAAGATGAATTGCCGATCGTAGACCAGTATATTTACCTTGGCGTAGAGATCTCAAAAGGCTGCCCTTGGGATACAAATTTAGCAAAACTAGTAGGAAAGGGTGAAGCACACGTAAGCAAGATGGATGCGATCCTAACAGACTCGCACCTTGACACTAGGATTAAGAGATGTATCCTGATGAATGTGATAGTACCAAAGCTAGAATATGCAGGAGAAGCATGGGAAGGGAACGCGAAACTCGTAAAACAGTTGGAAACAGTACAAATGACAGCAGCTAAAAAAAAACTCAAGATGCTCAAGTACGACTAGTAATACAGTATTAAAAGCAGAACTGGGAATGCACCCACTCAAGACAAATAGAGACATCAGAAAGTTGAACTGGCAATATAAAGTAAGGAACATGCCAAAAAAGAGGTTTCCAACCATAGTTGATACTGGTAGAGCTGTATGGGAGAAAGTAACAAAAGGGCCAGCCGGAATAAGGTGGGAAGTTGAGAAAGTATGGAAGGATATAGGGGGAAACCAAAAAGAGGTGATGTCTGCCGGGAAGTTTGGGAGGTACAAGGCAGAAGTAGAAGAAAGGATAGAAAAAGGCAAAGGCTAGCGCTAAGAAACAAGGTGGAATCGGAAAAACACTTGGAGATATACGGGGGATTGAGGGAAGGAATAGGAATGAAAAAGTATTTGCACGGCCGAAGGGACTGCGCGGAAACGATGAAACTGCGCTTTCGTGTACGTGACCTAGACCTGCCAGAAAAAAGAATGAGGTACACCAGTAGCCGGGAGGAGGAAGAAGTATATGCACACATGTGCCCGTGTGGCAAAGCATAGAGTAGAACTCACATAGTAGGAGAATGTAAAATATACAAGGGGTAACGGGATGTGTTAGAAGAGGAGATGAGGGAAATAGACGTATGTGACATGGAGGAGTTTGATACACTGAATAGCAGCGAGAAAAATATCGCTATCCTAGGAGATAGATGGTGGCCACAGGCGGCCTGACAGGAAGGGGACAAGATTAGCAAAACGTTTCTATGCAGCATATGGAAACAACGCAATGAGCCCCCAATTGTTGGAGGTGTCTCTGTTAGGAGTAGGAACGGCGCTCCGTCTCGAAAGGGAGGCGTGGTAATGGTCAAATGACTAAGACAAGCAACAAATGAATACGCCCCCCCCCCCCCCCCATCTCCCTGCTCCGCCCCGAAAGGGATGCGTGGTCATGTTCGTATGACTGAGGCAAGCAACAAACTAGTACGCCCCCCCCCCCCGCCGGCCCCGTTATGTATAGGTTGGGTTGGCGTCGGTTGGTAACGACACTGTAAAACATGCCGCTCACTACTTGAGCTAGACAACCAGGGTACCGCTTTTGTTTTGTTTTTTTTTTTTTTTGGCGGTCGGTCACAGCTAGTTGTTGACTTAGATCGTTTGTGCGAGGTAAACAACCTTTACTCCGCACAAGTGAGAATGATCGTGTCACGTAGTGTTCATGGTAAGGCACCCAAGAGGCAGTTACAAACCAGGTAGTACTCCCATTGCTGTCTCTAGAGGTGGCTACACCGGAAATTTAATTGACCCATTGAAGCTGCCATCCATATGCAAGTCCGCCTCGCTAGCGGTTCTTAGCAGGATGCAGCTCACCCTTCATGCGACTCGCCGGACACCTCACGGAGCTTCGCGCTTGGTGCAAGCAATGTCGGCCTGGTCGGTGAAAACCCGACGTGCTCCGTCCCGGCATTGTAGGGATGCGAGGGTCTATGGTCATACGACTACGGCCATGCATGAGATCGAGTACATCTCTCCTATCGAGTACACCCCCCCCCCACTGTGTCGTAAAACGCTCTTGTTACCTTCACAGCAATTCCACCCTCTGTTCATGGGCCCCGACTACATCGGCCCCGCCATGGACCACTTCCAGGAGATCACTGCGCAGCACCCCGAGGTGAGCTTGGGTTTGAGAAGTTCAATCTTGAGTACGTAGGCACCGGTTCAGTCGTTGGACAGGACTTGAGACTGACTATATTTAGACTACTACTGTTGTACGAGTAGTCTAATTAGACTTGGTACTGGGATACCGGTATATTGTATTGTTGTGGTAGGAGTCTACTACTGCTGTACGTAACCACCAAGTACATATGCGCACATACTTAAATTATTCGAGTTTAGTATCAGAGTATGTGGTGAGTAGATTATGACACAGCGTACGCGCGTACCGGGTAACGAAAGACCCCTTATCAGTCTTCAGGACACTTCAACACTGGTTATGTGTAATCTGATACCGTACAGTAGGTGGAGCTCCAAAAGCCCAGAAGTATCAACACCTCTGAAGTAGCTTCACGCGCACACCGACGCTCAGCTTTATAGCTTTATTGTTTGAATTAACAGACCCCAAATCATCTGTCCGGAAAATGACCTTCAGTTGACTTTGCGTCGACGGCTGTCGTTACGCTCGTTTCATGGAATCAATCGGTCTGACTTATTCATCATATGGATGACCCAAAAATCCATTCATAATTCAAGTTGTTGTCTCGTACCAGGCACCACTCAGGTACCTGGTAACTAGAATTGGGTGAGTTTGTCGTTTTCCTTGTACAGGGTTACAGTTGTAGTCCAGCAATGTCTAAACAGGTGTCGAGCATCGGGAGAACGCCATTTGTACCTCGGTGCGGAGGCGTGCGGTGCGGGTGACATGATTTGGCAATGGAGGCGCCTCCGGTGCAGTGGTTCAAAACTAAAAACGGGAATTTTTGGCGGTGCGGTACACACGTATGACAAAATCTAATCTAGGGAGACGAAACACGTAGATATCATCTCTTGTCTTCCACCGCCTTGCGCTTCCCTTCATGAAATGTTCAACAATGTACATTGTACTGAAGTTTCACTGTTTTTCGCCTCCACTGCCTTTTTCGTGAAAAAATATTCTGCATGTTCTCCCTTCTCGGCATGGCCCTGGTGGAGTACAAGTCTATCATCACCGCCTTCGCTGAGTCCAGTCCCGTCCTCGGTGAGCGTAGACTCAGGGAGGGCTAAACCTCGGGAGACCTCGGCTTCGACCCCCTCGGCTTCAAGCCCAAGACCGAGGCGGCACTTTATGCAGACGAAGGAGCCCCACAACGGGCGCCTGGCCACGATCGGCATCGCCGGCATGTTGGTGCAGGAGCTCGTCAGCCTGGTCAGCATCCTCGTATAAACCCGCCCACCACTATTGATAGACAGGGCGCACCCTTCCATTTCGACTTACGAGAGGAAGGGGTATCTCGAGTTTCATTATCATAGGAAGCGTGTTTTCTGAAGGGAAAGAGGTCGCCATATTGTGTATGTCTAGTTGCCAACGGAACAATTGCACTGGTCGCGTTAACTGGGCGTATGTGTGCTCATATCGGGCATTGTTAGCCGCGTCAATGTTACGTGCTTCTTGTCTGATCGTTGAGAGTATTTCGTCGAAGTTCCACCGACAGCGCTGTAAACATACTGTAGAGTTCTGCATGCCGCGTGCATCGCGACGGTGGTTGTAAAGGGTGGGTTCCCCGTGTTGCTAGTCTTCCCCCCCGCTAGTTTGCGATGATGAGAGTGTGCGTGTTTTATTCTGGTTTGATTATTTAGGGTTGCATCTTTTGGTGGCCAACCGTGAGTTCCATGCGTCAGTTGGATGAGTATTGGTAGGGTTGCCGCTAGGCTAGATCTGGGGAGCAGCACTCTCCCTGGTCATATCTGATGTACAAGCGCACGAGTATTGGCTCGATGTTTCCGCGTGGACCCCCGTGTTTCGCGGTAGTAGACTTTGACATGCGGTGGAAGCTGGGGGGCTGGTGACGAAATATCAATTTTTTTCAAAACTTGACGGAGCTCTCTGCTTGTATTTCTGGCCGTTTTCAGTCTGGAGGCCACGCCTCTACTCTTCTTGTGGTCATGTGAACGACACACTTGGTACATTTTTCGCGGCATGATGCGTGCACGTATATCTCATTCATGCAAATCGCTCTTTGCCCGGCGTACCCTTGGTCGGTGCATCATTCCGCACATGTATATATGGTCGAACAGAGTTGGAGGTCGAGATCGAATTGTCGATTCTGAATCGCGATTTCTCGATATTCCGGAGATTGAGGTCGCCTTTTATTTTTCACGGTTCTCGATCCTTAATCGCGAAAGAAAGAGAGGAGATCACGACTCTTTCTATTTTTTTCTCGCAGCCCAGATAACGTCTTACCATGACACAGGATACCTTACGGCAGTTTTTCTCACATCAGTGTGCACTCAGAGCAGCACACCAGACAACAGACTGCACACCACTCGAATACGACTACCCACTATGGGACGAATTTCTTGGAAAAGCATTTGAATATATTTGGATTCACGGTCTTACTGCTCATAGCCGACAAACGGCATACAAGTCGGTCGAATTTCGCGAGTATCGAGAATCGAAATCGTGAAAATCGAGATCGCATCTTGTTCCAACATCGCCCGAAAGATCGAGATCGGCTTTGTTTGCCGGATCTTTTCAAAGAATCGATCGCCATCGACTTCAGAGACGATCTCCAACAACACTGGATCGCACGAGATTGGTCAATTCTCCAACAACAGTTGATTCTCAGTCTACTGACTGACAATCCTGTTGTAACATAGCGTCGTAGGTTAATTCGTATATTAGTTTGGGATCAATGAGGCCTCTCTGCTGCGATCAGCAGGAGACTCTCACCTGGGGTTACTACCCCCGCGTTGATTCTCTGGCAATCAACGCGGCACGTCGTCGCAGAGAGTAGCTACCCCGGTAAAATACACACAAAAACAACTGATGTCGTTGTCGACGGTACACCTCGCTACCAACGACGGGCGGGCGGGATGGTCTGTTTTCCCTAGCCTCTTTCTACTTTGTCGTGCTGTTGTCGAGCTGCGGTGTCGACCACGGAGTGGGCTTTAACCACTGCCTCCCAGTACAACAAGAGGCTTTTTCCGAAGAGGAGTTCGCCCTGCTGGCGTCCCCTCTCTTCTTCCTTCGAGATTACTTTAGAATCACAATCGTTTTTTTTTTTTTGGTTTTTTATAAAACCTAGTATTGAAACCCACGGAGTGTTGTTTTATACATAGCTTGAACGAAGTAGAACGAAAAAGCAAGAAACGAAGGAGGCTCTTGCGGGTTACAGGTCAGCAGAATACAACTCAGAGGTCATGTTGACCAAACCCACGAGTTGCCCGTTTCTCGCGGGTCATGACCTGACCCGACCTGTGAGTTTTTCCTCGCTTCCTGACCCGACCTGACCAGACCCGTGAGATATAAACAATTTCTTGATCCGACCCGGAAGATTCGAAAAATTCCTGGCCCGACCTGACCCAAACCGCGAGATTTGAAAACCTTTTTCACCGACCCGACCCGACCCGTGAGATTTTCGATACTTCCTGACCCGGCCCGTGACATTTTAATCACTTCTTGACCAGCCCCGCGGGTCGGGGCTTGACTCCCGAACATCCCTGTTTTTTTGTCGCGTTGGCTGAGCTTTTCGAGTACCACGTATTTGACTACATGGCTGCATAGCATGTTACTTGATTGTATGTATGATGCTGCCGCTGCCATCTAGCATGTGAGACAGCTCCCACTGCTGCTGCAGCTGCTACTACTGCTGCTGCAGCTGCTACTGCTGCTGCGGTTGTTTGTTGCTACGCATACTACCATGATGTGACGCTACCGCTGCTGCCTACTGATTGCATGCAAGACCGCAGCTTGCTTTTTTTTTTGCTGTGCCGCTGTGCAGAAACATGTCCGGCACATATGCGAATCACGAGACCACGGGGATCCCGAATATCGCGCGAAGACGATCCTCATCGTTATTATACTTACGAGTACGCACATTCGCGGGACGGTGATAATGCTTACAACCCTGCCTGGCTTTTAGTCGCGTGGACTGGGCTTTTCGAATGCTACTGTAATATAACGTCCGCATACAGCAGTAGTAGTATATATTGTAGTAACAGTAGTAAATAGTGCCCCTTGAACTGGTTGTTGTATCCTTTCCTTCGCGGCCTCCTGTTGCCCTTTTCGGCGTCTCGTGTTGAATACAAAAGTTCTGAGGAAACCGTTCGGGGCCGAGTCCGCGCACCGTCTTTAATCCACAATATACCCGTGTACTATACGATTATGTATGCATTTAGCACGCCTTTTTATCCTTGGTGGGTCTTCTGATCAAGAAGAAAGAATCTTGCCAGCAGATTGGAATACTATGTTAAACATACCAGTACGAAGTATTACAACAAAAGGCCAGTCATCGTGCAGACTGCCAGGATAAATATTGACCACTACGCGCATTTCGTTCGGAAGAGTTCGTCGGTTCCGGCAAGCCCATCGAAAGACACCTTTCGCTGTTGAAACGCGTTTCGCCTCCGCCACTCTACGTACTATAATGTTATCGGGGAGGCCCAACTTGGAAAATATCGCCACTGCATACGAACATATGATATTAAGTGTAAGTATTCGTATTGCCAACAAAGCATTCATAATTTTTGTCACACGCAGAACTAAATAAAAAAGAGTCGGCACAACATACATCAGGTTATACTTACAGTACATACGTACCTGTTCCTTAATATACTGGCAATAGCTAGTGTGTACTGTATTTCGTGGGGGGAGGGGGGAAGCATTAATAATTTTATATAATTCTGGACGTGGATATAAAACCGTTGGGGCATACATATGAAGACTACACGGGCCTTCCATTTCCTCCCAGAGATGTATATTTTTTAACTGATGGTTTCAAGAGCTGTCACACCTTCAGTGTAAAAAGGTCTACGACTGTATTTTCCTTAGTGTAATGTGATATGGTATAGTATCGGGCTATAGAAGTGGTTATGACACAGCCCGTAGTATCAAAGCCCTGAATACCCCAAGAGTATTACCGGGCTCTGAAGTTTCCTTTGCAGTACAATGGTTAGGATAGCCGATAGGAGAAGAGTAGAAATGCGCCCGAGGAAAATTCCTAGGACAAGTGTCTTTACCCGTCCAGCGGGTTAATAGAAGGAGAGCAGAGTGGGCTTGATGCCTTGAATCAAGCCCCTATCGATTCACTCTCTCAACAGCTCCCATCTCTCGTCATGAGGAAGAATGCGATAACACAAGAAAAGTCTACTGAACAAGAGAAGCTGCCTTCCTAGCCAGTTCCAGTAGTACCTGCATTCCATTCCCTCACCACGATAATCGGGATATACTACACTTGGCGTCGTCGGCAGGACACTCTCTGTCGACTCCGGTCCTTTTCGGTTTTGGTTTTTGACCCCTTCATTCAGCGGGCGTTTCTGACAATAACACCGTCCGTGACGCCTAGGCCTCACTACGAGGTGTGGGGAAATCTATAGCCCCATTAGGTTGTTTCGAATAGCCGCATCTTCGACCTCCTTTTCCGGTCTTTTCGGATGATTCTGGGATCATCCATTGACCGTCGTGTGGTCTGCATATACGACTATTCAGGGTGGGTAAATGTGGTAAGGTATAGTATCGGGCTATAAAAGTGGTTATGATACAGCCCGTAGTATCAAAGCCCTGAATACCCTAAGAGTATTCCCGGGCTCTGAAGTTTCCTTTGCAGTACCATGGTTAGGATAGCCGATAGGAGAAGAGTAGAAATGCGCCCCAGGAAAGTTCCTAGGACAAGTGTCTTTACCCGTCCAGCGGGTTAATAGAAGGAGAGCAGAGCGGGCTTGATGCCTTGAATCAAGCCCCTATCGATTCACTCTCTCAACAGCTCCCTTCTCTCGTCATGAGGAATAATGCGACAATAGAAGAAGTCTACTTAACAAGAGAAGCTGTCTTCCTAGCCAGTTCCAATAGTACCTGCATTCCATTCCCTCACCGCGAAAATCGGGTTATACTACAGTAATAGGTCAAGCTAAGGAATCCGTAGCGGTCGGGAATACTCAATACATATCATACGTTCATGTGCTATTAATCAATGCCAATACCGTAGCCGATTGCCCGCTATAGTGCCGCTTGACCGCTATAGTGCCGGTGGAATCGCTTGGCACAGACTACGCAAGCTAGGGTAGAAGTGCACATTCAACTTTCTGAGGCTCCTATACTATTGTAGAGCAGGACAAGGGTTACCGTGCTGTTCCCTAGGTTTTCCCATTTAATACAAGGTTGGACTGAGGTATGGAAATTCTCTCGAGACATAGATACTTGCTATTATAGGTAGAATTTTATTTGTTTGAAGATGCTACTATTACCGCTGTTTATTGTTCATTGCGTGGGTTTTCAGAAGAAATAAGTGATAGCAGCAGGAGATACCAGGCATGCTCATAGAGTAGACGCGGACCACCCGACCCGAACGCTATGAGGTTTTCTGAGACTCCTATACTATTCGTAAGTCAAGACCTGGCCTTGGAGAAATAGTGCACAACACTGCCATTATCTACAGTAGGTCTATCATGAACAATCCTGAAGAAACACAAAAAAGGTGTTCCGACAAGATTGGGAAGTCCTCTGCTGATTAGCGCTAACACTCAGAAAAACAAATGCCCAAAAGGTTGCTACGTACCCTTATTCTAGCATGCCACAGATGGGATTCACCAGTGAAATGCAGTGTGCGGCGTAATGCCTGTTGCCGCTATATAGTACCGGTATTGTCGACTGGCGCATACCGGCACTATAGAGGGACCACTACTGTACCGGGAGTATCACCTGGCGAGTTATCTACCCGAAAATAATAAAACCAGGTAGAACTGATCACTCCAGGCCGATTTTTGCGCGCAGTCCTCGGGCATAAATGCTCCAATAATCGTAACACCGCAACTATATCGGATCGAGCACAGAGAGGTAGAGCTCAAGATGCGCGCGTACGCCGTAGTCGATTCACTCCGCTCCCAACCCGCCTGCCACCCTGTACGCATCAAACCGCATACCAAAGCTAGACAACAGCCCCATAAGGGGCTAAGAAGATGCGGCAGAATACTAAGCCGCCAATCAGAGGTGCCGAAAAGACTGGCCGTCCAAAGAAGCGGCCAATCAGAGTTGCTGGAACAGACGGGGGAGATCAAAATACGCCTCCAATCGGCGTTGCCGAAAGAGACGAGGCGTTCAAATGAGCGGCCAATCAGAGTTGCCGGAACAGACTGGCCAAAGAAGCAGCCAATCAGAGTTGCCGTACAGCCTGGCCGTTCAAAGAGGAGGCCAGTCACAGGTGCTGGAACAGACGGGGCAATCAAATATGACGCCAATCGGCGTTGTCGAAACGTACGAGGCGTTCGAACAAGCGGCCAATAAAAGTTGCAGAACAAACAGGTAGGGGCGTTCGAATAAGTGGTCAATCAGAGTTGTCAGACCAGGCGGGGCGTTCAAAGAAGCGGCCAATCAGAGTTGCCGCAAAAGACGGTGCGTTCAAATAAGCGACCAATCGTCATTGCCGAAATAGATGGGACATTCAAATAAGCGGCCAGTCAGCGTTGCCGGAACTGACGGGGCCTTCAAATAAGCGGCCAGTCAGCGTTGCCGAAACAGGAGGGGCGTTCACATAAGCGGCCAATCAGCGTTGCCGAAACACACGGGGCGTTCAAATAAGCGGCCATCAAGCGTTGCCGGAACAGATAAGTAGGCCGCCAATCAGAGCCGGCACACACCGCGTAATTAAATAAGCGGCCAATCAGCGCTGCCGGAATAGAAGGGGCGTTGAAAAAAACTTCATACCAATTGGGCCACTGACCTTCGTCGATCGCCTGGCTGGAGCGTAGTAGCACAACAAAACAGTACGCGAGCAAAAAATCGACGACGCGCTCACTAGCTGGCGTCGCCTATATAATGCCCACTCCATTACAAACAGACCGCAAACAGAAAGCGGCCACCACCTTGGATGACGTCAACGTTTCATGTCAAGTAATCTAAGCATTTCCTACCAATCAGAACACCCTAAAAAATAACCCATCATATATCGGCGAGCACGAAATACCCTCTCTCTACCGTAGTCCATTGGCTTTAATAGTACCGGCATAAAAGCTGCCCGAGACAGGACAAACCAAGCACGTAGACGTGAACATGAGGATGCCGACCACGAACAACGATAAAAAAGCACGGCCAACTATTAGAAAGGGGGACGATATCGAAAAACATCAGGTCAAGTCCACGCTCGGGTAGGGGCAAGTGAACCACAGAACTCAAGACATGAGAGCGTCTTCCACGTGGACAGCAAGAGGCGTCAAACCAAAGGCGAAAACACAACCAAACACTAATAACCATGGCGACGCTCGCCGAATTATCACACCATACACCCCCACCCCCCCGTATACAGCACCCCGGTACACAGCACCCCGGTACACAGACAAGTGCCGGTGCCACCCGGCAAAAGGAATCAACAGCAACAATAACACAAAAGCGCAGAGCAAAGGCAGCCCCCCCCCCCCCCCCCCCTGGCCTCCGGTACGAAATAAAGCACCATCCTCGTGTGCGTGCAAATGTCACCCAAGTCCGAGGTTTCGGAGCCGAGCCGCGGCGCCGCTTAATATATATATAACTTCTTATAAAGGAAGCACACTGCCTTCATTACCTGTTATGCCCTATATGCAGAACAGAATATATTCTGCCAAGAGGGTCTTATCACATCGTTCCCACGACCCAACAACAAAAGGCCCAGTCAGCAAAAAGTGCAGAAAGTACCACGTTCCGGCCCACCAGAAATCCGGCGCTCGTTGGTTTAGCTGCTATTGCCCATACGGCATGTGGTGGCTTGGCAAGGTAGGCACGATACCCTTGGCGTGGCACTGAGGCGGAGGCGGCAGTGGTAGACTTGGCTTAGGCTTGCAGGGGATGATGCGGTTGTTGGCCATGTACTCCACAACCTGCTGAGGGATCTCTGCCAATATCTTTGTTTTTTTCCGCGGGAATCGCACGATTGCATAGCCGACGGGGGCGGGGGCGCGAGAAAAGGGTGTCAAGTGTCAGCAGAAGATAGACGGACATTGGGAACGCTGAATGGGTCCCATGCGCGATATACATATGTAATAAAATGAAGGCACGTACTGAGGGGAAGAAGGGAAGACACGTGTGACCACCGCTGCTTGTCCAGAAAGTCGCTGGGATAAAAAACTCCCATGAGTTGAGCTGGAATCCAAAAATGACGTAAAACAAATGTTGCGCCGCTCCCGGGTGTCTTTTTTTTTCTCACACAGAACACGGAGCACGTCATGGAAACGCACCTAACGGCCGGCTTTGCTGGGACCACGTGTGGCGTTTTCGTGTTTTCGCGAAATACCTTACACCCTTCGCCGAAACAATGGTAAACTTTAGGTACGTATTCACGATCGCTAGTTTACTGGAACATAATATGTGTACCTCGTAGGCGCTTTACGTTTCTCACAAGACGAGATGGATCTACAACTATTGTTGTCCTTGCGTCAATGTACAGGTGAGAACACCGCAAGGACTGCGCTGGCCATCGCCCAAGATAAGAACACCGCATGCATTGAGCAAAAAATCGTCGCCGACCAGTCGCGAGACCGCCGACAATACACCCGGTTACTGCAGGCGCGTCTTGGTACACGGCATGAAGCAAGCCCCCTGTACGTTCCACCATCTCCTCTCTTCAATGAAATATATGAGGTATCGCACATCACACATCGCACGGCGCCAATCAATCTCGTGACAGCAACAAGAGCAAGATCAAGAACAGCAGTGACGACAATAACAACAGAACCAGTGGGTCCTCAAAAATATCACTTTCTTCACTCCCTCCCCTACTCGCGCTGCAGGCTGAACGCAGGCTGAATGAACGCAGGCCGCACGAGCAATTCCGCACACTTGCGGCCTCATCTCGCCGCGCTGGCTGCTTCACGGCGGCGCGTCACACCACACAAACGGACACGCGTGGCTGGTCCCTGACCCATGACTAGCCCCTGACCCACCTCTCTGGCGAGGGCATGGAATCCTTTAGTCTTGAATGCCCGCATGGGGACGAATTGGACTATGTCTCTCGACGCCTTCTTGCCGTCGTTGTTAGCGATCCGGACATCATCCCCGTCGAGCTCCTCCATCAAGGTGAAGTCCGCATTGCCCACGCCCACGCTGGCGGAACGAAAACAAAAAACCATAAAACGGTAGACAGTCAGTCAGAAGCAAGTAATACGCCATTTGTCAAGGGTTCCGGTGAAAACGCCTCCGACTATACTATTACCACCTACTTGTAGTAGAACATTTTTCCGGGACGCTCTTCGGAGTGCTTTTCGTTCTTGTTGGTAGTCATCCTCGTTACTGTAGATCGCTGGAAAAGACCAAAACGGTAGATTCTTGGCGCGAATTAAGTTTGACCAAGATCAGGAAGCAAGGATGGGTCTTATAAATCGCTGGTAAGACCAAAAAGGGAAATCCATGGCACGAAACGTGTAGTCGAACATTGGGAAGCATGATAAATCGAACGCACCGAAAAAGCTAACTACCAGGTATACGTTTGGACGAGACGACCTCCCCGGTCCTGCTTTACCGGGACCACCTTATAAAACAAAATCCGGCGAGGGGCACAATACCTGAAACAATGACGCAAAATAACTGACATGACAATGCTAGTGGATGACTGACATGATAGCGCTGAATGATAACTGACATGATGGCACTAAAGGATAAGTGACGTGATAATGCTAGTGGATAACTGAGATGCTAATGCTAAAGGACAACTGGCATGATAACGCTAGTGGATAACTGACATGGTAATACCTAACTGGGATGCTAATGCTCAAGGATGACTTGACATGAAAACGCTGAAGGACAACTGACATGATAACGCTGAAAGGCAAATCCGCGGCGGCGACCAAGGCGTTCATAGTGTTGCCCATGTCGTTGATCACCCCGTCGGTAACAATCATCAAGACGTGGTATGTCTGATTTTCGGGGTCGAGGGTGCGCTGCGACGCTGCCACGGCCGCCGCCTGCTCACAAACAACAAAAACAGGAACAACAACAGCACAAGCACAATCGCGAATGCAATAACGAGAGCAAGAGCACAAACAAGAATAAGAACAATAACAGAGATTAGGAGTAATGACAAGAGCAAGGGCAAGAGCAAAAACAATATTAGTAGCAACAAGAATTGCGAGAAACAAGGAGAAAATATCCGCACGTAAACACGCCGTAAGGAGAAGGGGGGGCGTGGTTTCCAGGGGACACTATAGCTCCATCCCCGGGTTTGCCCATATTACGCATCTTCCGGGTGTGGCATGTACAGTAGGCGCGTTCGCCTTTCTCAGGCAACGGTCTCCAAGTCTCAAGACTCCAACGCCTGAAGCAGCGGCGTCGCACGGCGCAAGCAGTTGTGTTCCGTCCACAACATCAAACCGTGCGTGTTCAGAGCGAGGATCGAGAGCCAACCTCAAAAAAGAGTTTCTGCGAAATCGGCCGCACCTCGCATTCCCTCGCATCTTCCCGAAAGCAGGCGTTCGGTCGACTTGCTACAAACATCAGACCAGGTGCGTAGAAGTACCGATGCTTCTGATATGCTATTAGTCAGCGGCTGTCAGAGGCTGATTGTAAGCATAATTTAGTGCCGATACTTTTGGCGTAGTCGCCGACAGCCGGGGTGAATGATATGTCAGTTTAACACACAATAACGCCACGTCTACACAAACCTGGGATACCTTAGCAGTCTATTTAACAACCAACAAAGTCACTACGTGTGTATACTGGGGTATCGTCACCAATTATTACCCTACGGTGCACCCTCGCTTTCACGACTACGGAGCCGGTATGGCTGCCATGCCCTCTCATGATGAAACGGATCATGCGCGCGATCCTAACGCTCCCACAACCGCGCGATCTGTGCATCCCTCCGCTACGATACGTGTAGCATTCATTCCCTCTTACAGTAGCTAGCTATTAATAGCGCACGGCACGACCAGGCTGAAATACTCACTTGGTTGACCACGGGAGCGAACAGCGTCGGCCCAGAAAGCTGCACCCACGTCAAGCTTTCCCTGATCGACGAGTCGACGAAGAGGCAGAAATAAGCGTGTTCATTGGATCTATTTACCGGCATTGACTAGTTACATAGATATGTTTATGTGGAGTTCATCCATCTTTGGAGGCATTACCCGGGAAGAGGAGGGTGTAAGTATTTACGCGCGGTGTGAACAGCAGTGACCACCGCGGCGAAAAAAGACGCGGGGGGGTACTACTGTACGTACTGGTGCAACGTCCTCGAACACGAAGACCCTCGACATCACAGATGACACAGCAGCAATATGTTTATCGACGCCCGCCTCAGGTGTGCCAGACTGACAATACGCTAAGTACGCTCATCGGGACATGGGCACAGATCGCCCTCCATCACACCGCTCGGCGGGTACACCCTGACCACGCAACGGCTTCACGCTGACCGCGTGACGGTTACACGCTGACCGCGAGCCGATTTCACGCCTACAGCACGAAGGCTACACATTAACGGCGCGCGACGGATACAAGCCAACCGCGCGACGGTTGCAGTCCACCACGAGGCGGTTAAATTATGAGCATTCGGCGACTTACACGCTGCTCGTGCGATGGTGACACGGGCACACCGAGAACGGCACGTCGTTCACACGCTGAGCGCGCGACGGCTACACGGCAACCGCGCGACGGCTGAACGCTGACCGCGCGACGGTTACTTCACTACCGCGCGACGGATACACGCTGACCGCGCGCGACGGATACATGTCGACCGAGCGATGGTTACACGCTGACCGCGCGGTTACACGCTTTCCGCACGACAGTTTCACACAGCGCCATGGTTACACGTTGACCGCGCGACGGTTACACGCTGACACAAATCCGACTCGAATGCCACCCGTTGACAAAAGTACGTCGTAACAAAAAAGGCACCTCTGCTTAGCAGCAGTAGCATTTCGCTGCCGAGAACATAACGGCCGATCTCCCTTCCGCACCTGTAGACGTCCAGGATGGCGTTAATACCGTGCACTTCCGGGTCGGCCTCGTTTCTGTTGACGGAGAAGCAGTGCATGGCCGTCCCCCCGGAATGGGGACGCCCGCCAAAGCCCAGCACCGGGAAGTTCGAGTCAGAGTCGTAGTGTTCCAGGATGGACCCCACGCTTGATATCGCGGCAGAGTACTGCGGGAGTGGTGGTAGTGTGGAAGGGGGAGGCATGCGGGGGGGGTTGAGGGGGGTGGGGTTATGGCGGAAGCTAAAGGGCTAGAGCAGGGAGGCAAGGAGGCGGCGGACGTGGGTCCTCATCTATTGCTCCGATTGGCGGTTGAGGCCACAACGCGTCGTATGATACTACTGTGACAACGGTCGTGGTGCTATTGGACGGGATTCATCAACCATTATTACCGTAACACGCGCGCCTCCCATGCGACACAAAAGCGACGAACAACAGCAACATTTACAGCAGCTACAACACCACCGCCACGACGACAACGAAGACCACCATCACCACCATCACCACTACCAACAGCATAATGGATATAAAACCCAAACTTCGTATCGCACTATTAATATTAAAAACAGTCGACAACGCAACACCAAAAAACAGACCAGGTATTATATTTCTCAGCCAGGAGCTGGGAGAAGGTGGCATGCTTGAGACGCAAGCTCACCTCGTTGAGCGATCGTCCGGTTGGGTCGTGGTAGTGGAGAGAGTCGGGGGAAGATTCGGGTCGCCGTTGCTCGCTGTGTAGTCGATGGCCACCGCAAACTGCATCTGCATGCCGCCAGCCAAAAAGTCAAAGAAGCTGCCACACCATGAAACGGCCAAACACAAATAGAAGGCGTGTGTACCAGTTAAGCAAGAATGAGGACACTACAGACGCACGAAACAGCAGTGCTTCACTCATGCTTCATGGCACTCAGGGCATCTCGCTTCTTGTTTGGTGCTGTGCTTTGCTACGTTGATGGCATGGTATGGTATGGTACGGGGATGATATGGCATGCTGTGATACGGTATGGGTATGGCACGGTATGGTATGGTATGGTATGAATACGTCATGGTTATAGCAAGGTAATATATGGCATGGTATGGCATGGTATGAAACGTCAAGCTTTTGCTTTACCGCCGTGCGATCGCCTTCCATGGTGTGCCATGGTATCCTTGAGCTATGCATGCCATAGGTTGTGCTGTGCCATGAAGTGTATTGCTATGCCTTGCTCTGGGTACAAGAAAATTACCGCAATGACGCTCGACACCGTACCATGCTTCGAGCAAACCTGTGCGAGCCCCCCTCCCTGCCCCCTACGTCTCTCCCTCGCCACCAGCCCAACCTGACAAGGGGGCAGACACCATCGTCCCGTCCCTATGGTATGTCCCCATTTTCCCATTATATGAGACATGAGATGCACCTGGGTTGAGGGACGAGGTTGCACTTGTGCACCACAACCTCTCCTATGCCGCTCGCCAGGGAAAAGGTGCTTCCGCTTCCCGCTTTAGCCAACATCACGTCCACGCTGAAGTTGCACGAACCGAGCGACACGTGCGAGCCGGACCTGCCAGCACGGGACACAGCGATGCAGTTCGCGAGACAACATGGAACACGAAATCGAAACATAAAACATGGAACAAAAAGATGGAATGCGTCATTGGTCATTGAGCAACGACATGGAAAATAAAGTGGAACATAAAATGAACCCAAGAAACAAGAAATGGAAGACTAAAAATGGAAAATAAAAAATGGAAACAAAAGGAACTAGAAATGGAAAACAAAAATAGGAACAAAAAAATAACAAGAAATGGAAATGTGAAATGGACATAAAACTGAACATCGTATGCATCATACGGGGTTCCGGGTTCCCCTTCGGGATGTGGTTTTCTTGAGATCCCGGGGGTATCGCAAGATGAAAAGGGGGGAGCAACATCATCGTCAGACATCCCTATTCACTCCGAGTACCGCTCAGTGACAGGACGAGGTTCGACGACGTGTGCTGTATTTTAAAATAGTACTACTGCTGTGTGTCCTGGTGAACACTGCACACACATTTACACAAACACTGCCGTTGCGCTGCTGCTGTTGTAGTGCGTACCGTGGCTAGGTGGTTGCTGTCGAAATACCGAGAAAGTGTGAGTTCGCACGAATCGTCGTCCTGCCCCCTGCGCAACATACAACTGTACCTTTATTGAGACCATCTCTTCTATGTGTTCGTCCTTATTTCCTAGGTCGACAGGAATCATGGTCCACACACGCACACAAACACAAAATGCGCCGTCCGTGGCCGTCACCAAAAGAAGAGCTTGATGGGCGACTGCTGCTGTTCCGTGCCTGCCTCATTGTAGAGAGCTCGAGCGACTGTGTGATCAGACATGATAAAGCAGCAGCAGCCAGCAACCAGCAGCAGACAAAAATATTGAAATATGTGGGGTGTCCATTGTCCTGCTTGGTTCTAGCAGGTCGGAATGATTCCCCGTAGTTATTTGCCTGCATCCGCGATTTTGAAGGCCCAGAGCACGCCCCACGGATCTCGGCCGGGGCTCGCATTTGCGCCGTGGTGTATACGCGGGCTCCCTGCATGCCATGCAGCCGAGAGCGCGAGAGAAGATCCTCGGCCCGAGGAGGAAAGTAGACGTGTTCCGGGAAAAAAAGTCAATTTGGTCAGTATATATTTCGCTGTACTGCGGGATCGGTTGGGGCGGTTCACCTTTTGTATGCGAAGAGTTCCACGACGAGCGGGCGGAACGGATCCCCGTTGGAGAGAATTGGCAGGCCGACTTGACTTTCCCGCCAACGTAAGGTGCCCGCCGTAGCCTGCATCCCGCAAAAACAGGAAAATAAAAACAAAAATCATATTATACGTGATACAGATATATATGTATACATGGCGTACGGGCTCGCAGAACAGTATACTGAACAAATAAAAAAACAAGTTTCAGATTTCAGAAGGGGCTCGCAAAACAACAAACAAAAATAAACATGTTTCAAATTTCAGGAGGGGCTTGCGAACAATAACAAGAAAAAAGATATATGTTTTTAGTATACGTACGTCTACTTATTGTATAAAATACGGGCTCGCCAACAACAAAGCAAATCACAAAACTATATGCGGGCTCGCAAATAGCGGAACAAAAACGAAAACTATATCCATATAGGCACGCCAACAACCAAAAATAGACTAACAAGTTTTCCGGGCGGGCAAGCACACCGCCGCTTTGTAGAAACGCGGGTTCTATGGCAATAAGTAAACGTGCGGCGCCGTTGGCGAGTGACGGATTTTTTGCTAGCAGCTTCCCTCGGGCTGACTCTGCTCGTGGTGGCTCAGGGACCGAGGCCCATTGAAGCGTGAAAAAAACTTGAGTTGGTATGAACTGATTTCACCTCAACGTTTGATGCTACGAGATGTTCTGTAATGATAGCACGGTAAGTCAAGCATGTGGGCAGGCGTTTCACTCAACACGACCGGGGTTAGCAGAGCATAAGCGAGGGGTGGTATAAACGCCTTCGGGGGTGAATGAAAACGCTTCAGGGGGTGGTTGAAAACGTACACCCGCCGAAGGGGGTGGTCGAAAAAGTCAAATCGCCTAATTCACAGCTGGATTCGAGTTTCATGTAGATATCATAAGTGTCAATTCGGAGCTGAAACACACACAGCAAGGCGAGTTTCTACATGCGTTACTTGTGACTTCACAAGCAATACGAAACACAGCAAGACAGGTCTCAAATGTGTCACTTCCGACTTCGCCAAAAGCACGAAAGCACATCAACTCAGGTCTCAAAATATACCATGGAAATATTCAAAAACGGCAAGACGGGGGCCCCTCCTCACATGCGTAACTTCCGACTTGAAGCACGGTACCGAAGATCCCGCCTCCGCAATCCGGCTTACTCGGAAAAAACACGCTGTAAGCAGCAGACAGAGACATAAACAGAGACACACGTAGGCGTCCGACGAGGCCAGCGAGCAACATTCACCATTCAGCGTCGAGGACTGCACAAAAAGGGTCATTAGTATCGTGAAAATGAAAAAATCGTGCCCATAGCGAGAGCAGTACAGAAACAATACGAGTACAAGTACGGCGGGGGAATCTTTCAAGTACAAAGATATTTTGACGCGATAGTGATCCCCACTACCATCTTAGGATCGGCCTAAGACCATCTTAACAATAACACTGCAAAAATCAGCCCACTCTAATTCCAGCTATTATCCCCAAAACTGTGAGTGTAGTTCTACAGGGGCAAGCATTAGCAACCCCCCCCTCCTCCCAAACGTGCATGGGGGAACGAGGCATCATGAGCACAGCACACCAAAGGAACGCGAGAAAAAACGGACAGAAGAAAACGGCGGCAGTATAAAATACACAGAAAACAGACGCCGCAAAGAAGAGGGGGGGCGAAAGCAAGAAAAGGAGGGTGGAGAGCTTGCTTCGAGTATCTCCACTTAAAAAAGTGTTTTGCTAGTGCACTGTTGTACATAATTTAAAAAATGGAGTCTAATTTCAAGTATTTATCATACTCAATTTACCCACAACGGGAGTGTGGCCCTTAAGGCCTAAGGGGCCAAAAGTGTTTACTACTATTTGGTAATACGCTTACGTAGTGGTACTCGACGTAGCAGTCGTCATTTGGGCCTTCAAATTATGCCTGTTTTAGTATGCTCCCAGGAAGACCGGGCTCCACCGAGCGCCATCCGAGCGCACAACAGGAGTGCAGTCCTTAAGGACTAAAGAAGCTAAAAATGTTTTACTGCTATTGAATACTACTATAATGATACTTCACACCGACGGCCCAAACTCACAGCTGGCGTAAGTATTTGTTCACATGCTTAAACGAATAAAACAAAAACAAAAAAATGAGGACAGGCACCTGTTAATACACCAAGCATATGTTGTGATTACGGCACACGTATACCTGCCGTAAGAACAGCCATAGTATTGTGAATATGATACATACCGCATGGAAAAAAAAACTTAGTCTTTGTGACTATGAAACATACCTCTTGTGCTTCGAGCCGCACCCTGACGCTCCGAGCACAAACACCACCAGATCGCTAGAATTTTCCGCCTCCTCCGCTCGGATGGTAATCGTCGCCCTCTGTCTAGGCAAGTGTGGGCTATCTAACGCCTGTGTCATCGTCTGTCCGTGTGCGCCCATCACGCTGGCCAGGGCACACTCTGTGGTGCCTAGTCTTGACCGCTGCACGATCAAAATCATGGGTTGAGCGCGGGGGCGCGAGGGTTGGGGGTATTCCCGAGGTGTTTCGTGCCTTGTTCGTGTTGGACGTGGGCGGAGCCACTGTAACTTTCACCCATGGCGGGGCGGGTTTCTACCTACAGTACTACTGCTACTGCTACCACTACCACTACCACTACCACTATCGTATTTATTAATACTACTACACTACTACTATTAATACTACTACACAACTACTATTAATAATACACTACTATTAATACTACTATACTACTATTAATACCACTGTACTACACTACTACTATTAATACTACTACACTACCACTACTAATACTACTACACTACCACTACTAGTACTACTACACTACTACTATTAAAACTAGTACACTACTACTACTACTACTACTACCACTACCACTACTACGACTACACTACTACAAAACTACACCTGCAACAACTACCACCACTACTACCACTACTACTCGCACTACTGCCGCCGTATAGCAAAAAACTGCGTTTGAATCAATCTAGATTCGCCGCTGAGCCGGCTTTGGTCCTCTACTGCATATCGTTGCACCCACTTTGTCGGCAACAGATAGCTTGCTCGCGTCCGATGTGCTGAAAGACCCCTCCACGTCGAAGACTTCGAAGCGCAGCATCTGCTCCTCCTCGAAGCGAAATATCTGCTCAGCCCGAAACGACGACCCCAAAAAACAAAAGCGGTATTGGAAAGGGAGCGAGGGAGGGGGAGGGGGGGGCATCGACGCCAACAGCAAGGACGAAGTGGGAGTTATAATTCACCACCGGTAGGGATTCTGTCCTCTCTCGCCTACTGCACCGATGTAAAAGGATGAGAACGCCGGGACACCCACCGGTCGTGCTTCGATTGTCGCTAAGGGTACATAGTGGCACACACTGTAGTACGGCAGGTAAATAGAGTAGAGAAGTGCAGACATCATCTAATGTAGAAATGTCAGGGCAGGTAAACATAATCCTGATCCGCATGGTCTAGCTCGTGTTGCCGAGTGAGAGCCAAAGAATGCGTGATCTCTAGCACATATTTCCTGGATTGAATCCGTATTGTCGTACAGATTCCGCTCAGCATCTTACAGAACAGCAGGTTAGAACCTAGATGAAGTAGATGGTCTAGATTGTGATCTGTTCCGTATGTCCAAAACCTGTCCCTCTTGGTCTGTACCTAGAAGCTCATCGCGATAACAACACGCCGGCTACGCAGGACAAGAAAGAGGAAGGGCTGCGGACAGGCAGCGGGATGAGCTGTCCGAAATATGCCGAGAGCTTAAAAAAAAAACTTGGAACAACTACGTACGCCATCGTTTCCTGGACACACAACTTTGGAATATAATATTACACGAATACCAAGGGTTTTGATATTTTTGACATGAGGAGGTGAGTTTTTCGCATGTACGAGTCGCGCGGGGGGGGGGGGGGGGTACTCATACCATGCATGACCGTAGTCGTATGACCACGGACCCTCGCATCCCTACAATGCCGGAACGGAGCACGTCGGGCTTTCACCGACCAGGCAGACAGTGCTTGTATCAAAGCCGCGAGGGGTTGAGCGGGTCGCATGAAGGGTGGGCTGCATCCTACTAAGGGCCACGTACGAGTATGAGGCGGACTTTCTTGTGTATGGATTACATCCGTCAAATTAATGGGGGCGGGGGGGGAAGTCTCACCGCCGGAATTAGGGTGACGAACGTTGGGTCGAGATTGTTGGCCACCACCTCTGTTCGGCCCATCTCGGCCCATGAAGCTGCTCCTCCAGTCTTCATCGAAACAACCTTCTCAGCCAACCAACCAAGGAGGGGCACGGACGGCGCGAACAATCATTTGCCAATGAACTTCACCTTCAGCAAACCACAGCAGTTACGATACACCCCACGACTACAGCGAGCACTGCTATCGTAATATACTACTACTATAATAATAATAGCAACTACTACAGTAAAACCAGTAGCAGAGCTGGTAGTATTACACCAGGATATACAGGGATATAGGGGTACTGTATACAGTTGGTAGTAGTTGGACGTCCTCGACATTGAAGGGGTTGACGCCAAAAGTAACTGAAATTTCTCACAATATTCTTAGCGATTAAGTGCGGTACTGTAATTGGAACACATTTTTTTTCTAGTAGTCGTGGCTATGCCCTACGTCATCCGTGCATGAGTACCCCGCGCAAAAAAGATGGGAAATCAGTCGAAAGAGAACTGGCGTGATGGGTCCAGGACATGGCTAGGCTAGCTGGGGATGCTACGACACCTGCTGCCACGCAGAGTGCAAGACAGCGCCACAGTACGCGCGCCTGTCACGATAACAAACTGTCAGGCTGAACGTAAAACCACGAACAGCAAGTGCCTGCGACATCCTGGGTGCTTGCGATCTGATGACACCGGCTTGCTGATAGTCGCTCGCTGGTATTTTATGTCGACCTGCACCCGATCAAACCGACATCTGTATCGCTGCGCCAAAGAGCACAAATACCAACTGGTACCACTGTAGCTCACAAACTTCTCTGGGACGAAGGAGAGGGGGGTGACACTACAGTACATTCTCTGACCGTCCAACATCCGAACCAAAGCCGGGGGGAGCATCTACCAAAGATAGCTACCATACTCAGAATACATGGCATATCACTCTGACCGCGAATATAAGAACCGTTTGGACTCTGATACGAATTTCAAGCGGAGTTTATATTCCCGTTCATCAGGCTTGCACGATGGTTGCACGATGGTTGCTGCCGAGTACCGGTATAGACTACCAGGTACCTCTAGTAGACGGTTAGGCTGTTGTTGTCGGAACTCTGGCTGTTCACTCGAAGCAAAAGGGAGGCGAGAAAACGCGAAAAGAAAAACTTATGCTGGCATGTTATAGCAGTACTCTTGAACACAACGTGGTACACGCTATTACTATATCACACTGCTCTTGAACCGGGTGCGGCTCGTAACTACTTTAACATACCGCACTGCTAAAAAATGCTACTGATTACAAACAACAGGTATTACGCTTTACCTCGACCTGTTATGTACAAGGTACATACTTTTGTTGAACGAGCGGAATACTGTTGTAACATCGCGTCGTACGTTAATTCGTATATAGTTTGGGATCAATGAGGCCTCCTGCCGCGACCAGCCGGAGACTCTCACCCAGGGTTACTACTCCCACGTTGGTTGTCTGGCAATCAACGCGGCACCTCGTCGCAGAGAGTAGGTACCCCGGTAAAATAAACACTAACAAAACTGATGTCGTTGTCGACGGTACACCTCGCTACCAACGATGAGCGGCGGAATGGTCTGTTTTTTCCTAGCCTCTTTCTACTTTGTCGTGCTGTTATAGAGCTGCGATATCGCTCACGGAGTGATACTCAATCACTGTCTCCCCATACAACAAGGAGGCTTTCCCGAAAAGGGATCCACCCTGCTGGCGTCCCCTCTTTTCTGGTCCAGATTACTGTTGTAACATCGCGTCGTACGTTAATTCGTATATAGTTTGGGATCAATGAGGCCTCTCTCTGCTGCGGCATGAGATCACACCCATACTTGTTGACCCTTCTCTTATCTCAATGTCGTCGCTCGTTTGATGCGTATCCTTTTTGCGGGTGCCTTCTATTCTTTATTGTCCCCAAACTTGTAGCCTAGTTGATTAGGGGTTCTGCTACCGTTGGTTGTCCAGTGGGAACGTCGTGTACGATTTTCCAGACCCCTCCGACGGTGATACGCGCTGAGGTATGCGATCGCGGTGTGATGCACCCGGAACGCGTTTACCTGGTTGTCGGCACGCAGTGCTGTAGCGTGTCTCCGTGCGGTTCTTCCGGAACTAACATACGCTTATGTCGTGCTTGAGTGGCGACAAAGGCGGAGCGTTTATGTAGGTGGTCTCCCACACTATATTTTCTCAGATACCGCAGCCCGCCCCCCACCGTAGTTACCATACGCTTTCGTCTAACGAAGCACGCATAACGTCTGCCACAGTCGGCATGTTTTTTACGTTTCGCTTGGTCCTCGCCCCCTCATCCCATTTGTTCCTCGACTTTCAGATTTGGGGAAAATGGGAACGAGGAACCTACTTCTCGGTGCCTCCGTGATAGGGTCACGAGCCATACGCTGGCAGATCCTACCACGCTTGATACGGCACGATGTACAATTATGTTTGTTATAGCAAGCAATTACAGGCACCTGAGATACGGTGCACCACTCACTACCGTGGGTTGCGATGTACTTGAAGCTAACGTAGGTTCGATGCGACTGTGACCAGACGCACCCGCCGAGAGACATGGCGGACGTAAGGGCAATCAATTGCAACGACACTTCGGATTGACGGTCTATGAACATCAGTAGTATGATATGTATACATATATTTATATTCCGTACAGTTTCTACCACGCGGGTACAGACGTGAAACAGTTGTCGATTATATGTGATATAGACTTGATCGGTCAAAATAAGTGTCACGGATGCAAAATATACTGGTTCGTGCGCTCGCTGTTTTTCTGTGCGTGTGTCAACGTGTTCGCGTATGCGCGGTTCAGATTACCGAAACAATACACCCTGCCTAAAACAATACCCAGCGGGCATCAGGCACTTATCACAGACCCGCGGGGTTGCCACACGTCCATTCAGCTATACCTGGTATATTTTACCGCCGATGACACCATGTCGTCAACTTGTGGGCTAGAAAATTACAAAAAACTTACTGCCGTCGTCAGCGCACTTGCCAATACTTTTTCCTGGGATTTTGGCGCTGCATACAGCACACACGCTCACCACGAAGGGATCCGACTTGCTGCCGATGTCCACGTTGGCCAAGCCCTTGCATGATAAGGAGAGGTGCACGCGTGCCGTGAGACCCGCTCCCGCTATCACCGAAGCCGCCTGACGGGGAAATGCAATTCGTGAACATATAAGGGAAACAAGGTGTCAGGTGTCACGTTACAAGTGGCACCGGGGTACCAAAGGGTATCACGTACCCTACTCCAGATAGGTGACGAGTAGGGTAGTAGTAATGGGTGCTTCTATTATTAATAGTATTCCATGATATTAACGCATCTGATATTTGTTGATTTCCTGGGCCTTTTCGCCGCAACTCGTAATTGCGATACCCTCAGCACTGCTGTATATCTCCAGTAAGAGGATTGGGAGTAGTGCGGACCCGCGGGGTGCACGTGTTGGATGTCGGATGTCGTAGGACTGGAAAAAGGCGCAGTGACAAAGTACAGAGGAACAGCAAAGAACGGCAGCAATACCACCAACTATCAAAACAAATATCCACCAGGTACGCCGGAGACGGTCGCAACCCGCACTTCGACGCTTTGATTCGGGAATCACGCCTTGGCTCGGAGAACAAGCAATCAAAAACATAACTTCAGTACTGACATCACTACTACCAACAAATGTACTAGCGCTATTACGGGGGTCCAAAGTTAATAGGACCAAATTTTGTTAGTAAAAATAGGTAAATATATAGGTTTTTATGTATACCATAGGTCCTATTAACTATGGATCCCCGTAATAGTATATATAAAGTGGCTGCATGTGCTGAATGCTTCGTACTTCGCCCATCGTGCCCTCATTTCGGTCCAAAATGACTCATCTGAGTCGGCAGGCCTTTCGACAAATACCTACTTACCATAGTACAAATAAGCGCCACGTAGGTGGGGTTAGCCGACTATCTGACGTTAGCCAGCAATAGCCAGCTGAAGTCAGTCCATTTGTTGACTAACGTTAGGCGAGAGAAGCAAACAAAACTAGCCCCCCCCCCGGCCAGTCGAGGGGGTGCGGCGGATGCTCTTGCGGATGACGCCGCTGGGGGCGCTGGCGGAAGCGACCTTCACGCTGGATGGCCCCATTTGACACAATACAATTATAGTAGGCCTTCCTACGAGTGAGGAGACCCAAAACTGTAACTTCGATGGTTGGCACTCCCCAAGAAACGACCAACTACTGCTGTATTTGTCTAGCAGAGCAACCAATAGGTGCCCATTCGCAGATCTCTCAAAGAACAAATAATACTTTCCACTGCAGGCACCTCGTCATCCTTCAATATACTTCACAGTTTACGGTATTAATATTAATAGTACAAACATGTACCTGGTACTGCTGTTTATCATATCATTGTCGGGGTCATATTAATAGAGTGTTGCCACGTTTTCGCCTCTCACAATAAAACTCTTGTACCACATACGATACCAGGTACTACGCTGTCCCTCAATATAAGCAATTTTTGATTGCGTATATTAGATACAACCTGTCCTTCGATTTGAGGGACAGAGTGGTCTATAATAGACCATACCACCGCTGCTGCAGTCTGTACGCTGTACGAGTACGGCATTCATAGAAATAGTAAAGCGACCTATTTTCTCATTTCTTGTTTTTTGTTATTGTGGGCCTTTTTTTAAAGCGCACGAGCGTGTCGTCGTCGAGCATCTACCACATGCACAACACAGCACAGCACAGCGCAATCAGCCCTGCACAAGCCAGCAGAGCAAGCACGTACCGATCAGAGCGTGACAACGCAAGCAGTCAGACAGAGTTGGCGGGAGCCAGAATGTCGTCGACAATTTATAGAGCTCGCTGTTTTCTCCAAGCGAACGAAGAACTCGGAACCTGCTCGGCCCCCCAAAAAACACATCTGACGTATTTTTTCCCCACAAAAGTGTTCTAGCATGGAGCTCTTGGCACTCGCAAGTCGCCAGGTAGCACCTAAAATCGTCGAGCTCTCTGTCCGCTTCATTCAAATTTTGTTTTTCTGTTTTTTCCTTGTGAGCGAAGCGCGTTGTATGAACTACTACTTGCAACGGAAAAATCTCTCGCAAAACTCAAAGCAAGACTTTCTGTTATCAGGAGTATTTACGAGAGCTTCTCACTGTTGTTGATACATTTCATACATAATCTGGCTTCCAAGTTGTTTCGAGCGAGCAAGATCGAGATTTGAAAGGTCGTCCCAGCACCAGTACCAGTACCAGTGAGTGCCAGTCATTTCAGTTTGGGGTACCCTTGGGACTCGCGGGTACTTGGTCGTTTCAGCTCCACGTACCCTGGGAACTCGCAGGGGCTCAGTGATTTTAGCTACTGGTACCCTGAGGAGTCGACAGAACTTAAGTCATTTCAGCTTCTGGTACCCTGGGAAATCGCGAGGACTCAGATCTTTCAGCATCTGGTACTCTGCGGACTCGTGAGGACCCAGTCGTAACAGCTTCTGGCACCCTGGGGACTCGGTACTTTAAAATGACTCGGACTTGCGAGTCGATGACTGAGTCCCAATGACTGGTGCTGCTACTCTGACGACCTTTGCAACATTTCACAAGTTTTTTTAAGGGACGCTGACACCCATGCGTCCTCTGTCCCCGGGTTTCCGGTTACTCTAATCTCTAGATGTTTTAAAAGCATCGCTACCTTAACACGCTGCGTTTAGAACTTCGGCTGGTTCGTGCTTACCAGAGAGCGACGGTGACTTGAAAGAGGTCTATCACAGCAGCTCGTGTTTCTCTCGAGATTAACCCCCCGCAGGTTCTCAACAGAGGCCTACACCTCAACTTAGAGGTGCTTCAGTAGTCGAAATTGCTCGAAATTTGGTGTGCACAAAATGAGACAAAAGACAGTTCCCAACTGAACGTTTGCGCTTCACAAGCGGACAGCTACAGGTCTTCACAGGGAACTACAGCCCGCGAAATTGAGGGATGCTCATGATGGGGTCAGTGAGGGCGTCGGGTGCGCCAAACGGCAGTCGTAGGCAGCGAGAAAGGACTCACGAGGTGTTTTCATGAATTCGAAGTTGCGAGCAAGTAGTACAAAAAGCTCGCAAAAACGCTAAAATGTTTTATTTCGCGCAAGGGAGCAAAGCACAATGGCTACATCACCGATGAAGAAATGGTTTTCACTATTACGGGGGGGCATAGTAAATAGGACCAAATACTGTCAGTAAAATTAGGGAAATATATAGGCTTTTGTGTGTACCGTAGGTCCTATTTACTATGGTCGCCCGTAATAGAATATTTATTTTCTCCAGGCGGACAATATATATTTTACGGAGTCGTCGTCGAAGATGCTGCTGGGCGCGAAAGTATGTTCCGATGATGGGTAGCAAGTTATTGGGCCAAAAAAAGTACCAAAAATGGGCTAAAAAGCTCAGGATTCTCGTATATTTGCGTCAGCCATTCTTCAACCTCGAAATACGGATCGCGAAGTCGCAAAAAAAAAAGTTTCAAATAAATTGCTTTCAAAGCGCAGCCGAAAACACCCAGGGCTTTGCACGGGTCACAGGGTGTTCAAAATGTCACGGGTCGGGTCGGGTCGGGTCAAGAGGTTTTCAAATCTCGCGGGTCGGGTCAGGTCGGGATAAGAGTTTTTCAAATCTCACGGATCGGGTCGGGTCAAGAATTTCTCAGATCTCAAGGGTCGGGTCAGTTCGGGTCAAAAGGTGATGAAAAGCTCACGGGTCGGGTCGGGTCATGACTCGCGAGGAACGGGTCACTCGCGGGTCTGCCAGCATGACCCGCGAGTTGTTTTTTGCTGACCCGAGGGCCGAACCCGCGCATCCGGCTCGCGCATCTGACGCTTCAAGCACTTTCCACTCTCTTACCCAAAGGCTTTTCTCGTACTAATACTCAATAATATTCCTTTGGTATAATATTCAAACATTAGATATATGTAAAACTCGAGAAAATCGCGATCTTTGACCTTTAGAGCCAAATTCTGTGCCTCACGAGTATTGTACGGACGTCGGGTATAGGCGATATTTTCGCGATACGTGGTCCGCAACACACAAATATATGCTTGAGGTATTTTTACCCCAAGCATATGTTTGTGTTCTCTTTTTGTTGGTAGAGCCGAAGTTGGCAGATAAAATTGGAAACATCCTGTCCCCTCTGTTCACCCTGTTACCCTGGCAGCAATGACAACAGCAGCAGCTGCAGTGGCCGCCACGACTTGGTTGAATGAGTACGGCAGACGGGTGCTCCCTTGGTCGGGGACAGGCAGATACACGGGATGCCCCTCTTCAGCAATACCAGCACAGCACATCCAGCACTCCGGCTGGGCGTCTTTCTGCCGGATGAGTTGCCCCAAACCCATGTCCCCAACACGGCACGCCCCACCATATCCGAGAACAAGCGGGTAGCGCCAACCGAACCTTAGTTTTTTGCGGACACGTCTCAGCACGAGCATGAGACGCGTCCGCGCTTCGCCCTGGTCTATGCCAACAGCCAAACCCATGGTGTACGCGGGCGCTGTAGCCTGTTGAGCTACCTAGAGAAGCAGCTGCAGCAGCAGCCACGCCCTCCAGCCCATGAGGTGTTCCATGTGTTTGTGGACTTGCTGACTATTTTTATTTCACCCATCATGGCATGTTTTATCTCACGTTCTTCTGGCAAAAAATCCGATATTGAGTTTTATATCGAGGGGTTTACGTGTACAAAGATCGCGATATTGAATTCGGCGCAAAGAGTCGAATTATCACCCTCTCTTAAGTTTTATATATGTCTATTAAAACATCGTCAGATCCATATACGCATGCCCGCATCCATCCATATCCACTATATGTAGCCAGGCCACATATCGCTGCGGGGCACTAAAATGAGTATTTCATTGTTTTTGAAGCGTCGACCCACGGGCCGGACCCGCGGGTGGAACCCGCGGGTCAAGAAAAAATATCGCGGGTCAAGGTGACCCGATCCACATAAACCCGTGTCTCACCGGTCAATCGGAAGGTGGCCGGTCGGGTTGGGTCGGGTCAGGAGGTTTCGAAATCTCGCGGGTCGGGTAGGGTTGGGTCATAAGATTTTCAAACTTCACGGGCCGGGTCGGATCGGGTCAGCAGTTTTTATAGTCTCGCGGGTCGGGTCGGGTCGGGTCAAGAGGCTTCCAAAATCTCGCGGGTCGGGTCGGGTCAAGTCAGAACACCTCAAAATTTTCGCGGGTCGGGTCGGGTCAGCCGGGTCGGGTCAGCTGACCCGACCCGATTCGACCCGACCCGTGAGGATTGACCTGACCCGCAAAAACCCCTGAAAATACGCTCCTACCGCTGCTGTGGAAAAAAAGAAAAAAGAGAAAAAATGTTTGATTTTTTCGAAAGCTTTTCGCGGGTCATGATCCTACCCGCGGATCGGGTCACGGGGTGTTCAAAATGGCACGGGTCGGGTCGGGTCGGGTCGGGTCGGGTCAGGAAGTATTCAAGATCTCACGGGTCGGGTCAAGAGGTTTTCAAATCTCGCGGGTCGGGTCAGGTTGGGTCAAGAGTTTTTTGTTGATTGTACTCAGAAACACGACATATAAGATCAATGGTAGATTGGGAGTTCCATGCCGGAAAGGGATTCCGGCCGTAGGGTATTGGGATATCGGGGAAATGTGTGCCCACCAATGCCACTCGTCAGGTGTATCCCTATAATGCATATGAGGCGAGTCAACTCGACAGCGAGGACGTAATATAAGAGGAGTTCCGTTTCATGTCTGGAGTCGGCCACGCGTTCCCGTGCCAGCTGCGCCTATACCTTTAGGGATCAACCAACAGTTTTTCAAATCTCACGGGTCGGGTCGGTCGGGTCGGGTCAAGAACTTTTCAAATCTCACGGGCAGGGTCGGGTCGGGTCAAGAGATGATGAAAAGCTCACGGGTCGGGTCAGGTCATGACCCGCGAGAAACGGGTCACTCACGGGTCAGGCCAGCGTGACCCGCGAGTTCTTTTCTGCTGACCCGCGGGTCGGACCCGTGCATCCGGCTCGCGGATCCGACACTTGAAACACTTCCCGCTCTCTTACCCAAAGGCTTCTCTCGTACAAATACTCAGTAATAATCCTTTGGTATCTCATTCAAACATTAAAACACTGCCAAATCCGTATACGAATGCCCGCATCCATCAATACCCATTACAGCCAGGCCACATATCGCTGCGGGGCACAAAAATGAATATTTAATTGTTTTTGAAGTGTCGACCCACGGGCCGGATCCGCAGGTCAAACATGCGGGTCAAGATAAATGGTCTATCGGGTCACGGTGACCCGACCCGCATGAACCCCATGTTTCACGGGTCAATCCGAAGGTAGCGGGTCGGGTCGGGTCGGGTCGGGTCACGAGGCTTTCAAAATCTCGCGGGTCGGGTCAGGCCAAGTCAACATACCTCAAAATTTTCGCGGGTCAGCTGACCCGACCCGACCCGACCCGACCCGACCCGTGAGGTTTGACCTGACCCGCGACAAGCCCTGATTTTTTCTTTTTTTTATTCTAACGGCTGCAGGCGGCGTAATTTATTTTGTTCGTTGCAAACTGCCAACACGCTGATAAAAAGCAGCTCGTGCCACGGTAGACGCTCGATCTCGACATAGACTCAGCCCACGGCCAACCCGCTTGGTGTCGGGCAAGGCCAACGAGAATAGATGACGGCCTCGAAGATATCAGGTGGATCCATAGTCTAGGAGGCGAGAGCTTGCCGGCGGCGTCCTACGGTATCCTCTCAAACCTAAAAAAAAAGCAGGGCTTTTCGGGAGTCAGGTCAAACCTCACGGGTCGGGTCGGGTCGGGTCGGGTCGGGTCAGCTGACCTGACCCGACCCGACCCGATGCGTGAAATTTTTGAGGTTTGTTGACTTGACCCGACCCGACCCGACCCGCGAGATTTAAAAAACTGCTGACCCGACCCGACCCGACCCGTGATATTTGAAAATTTCCTGACCCGACCCGACCCGACCCGCGAGGTTTAAAGAACTCCTGAACCGACCCGACCCGCCACCTTCCGATTGACCCGTGAGACACGGGTTTCATGCGGGTCGGGTCACCGTGACTAGCGAAACCATTTATCTTGACCCGTGGGTTGACACTTAAAAAACAATGAAATTTTCATTTTTGTGCCTCGCAGCGATATGTGGCCTGGTTGTAGTGGGTATGGATGGATGCGGGCATGCGTATATGAATTTGGTGATGTTTTAATGTTTGGATATTATACCAAATGAGTATTGTTGAGTATTAGTACGAGAGAAGCCTTTGGGTAAGAGAGCGGGAAGTGTTTCAAGTGTCGGATCCACGAGCCGGATGCGCGTGTTCCACCCGCGGGTCAGCAAAAAACAACTCGCGGGTCATGCTGGCCCGACCCGCGAGTGACCCGTTTATCGCGTGTCATGACCTGACCCGACCCGTAAGTTTTTCATCGCCTCTCGACCCGACCTGACCCGACCCGTGAGATTTGAAAAATTCTCGACCCGACCGACCCGACCCGTGAGATTTGAAAAACTCTTGACCCGGCCTGACCCGACCCACGAGATTTGAAAACCTCTAGACTCGACCCGACCCGACCCGTGAGATTTTGAACACTTCCTGACCCGACCCCACCCGACCCGACCCGTGACATTTTGAATATCCCGTGACCCGACCCACGGGTCGGGTCATGACCCATGAAAAGCCCTGAAAAAAGCCTATTTTTTACCATTCGAGATGGATCGAGAATTTTTGTCATATGTTTTGTGCACACCAGCGGCCATTTGTTTTTTTTTATCATACGCCTGGCCAGCGCCCGCCACATGTCACCGGTCATTCTGTGAACACGCTGACCCTAGGGTGACCCTGACCGGGGCACTCCGTTCAGAATTCATGACGCAGTCGTTGATTTTGTCGATCGGTGTCTGTCGAGGACTCGGAATGTCGCCGCTTCGAACCCAACATCCGCTTGAGTTTTTCTGAAGCCGATCTTGGCCGATCTTGGCTGAACATCGGCTCCAAAATAGTTTTTTTCGGGTTTCTCCGAAAGTTTGGAAGTTTGGAAGTTTCCGTTTCAACAGTTGAAGAATCGTACTCACAGCAAGCTGTACCTGAAAAAATCTGACGGGTATCTTTGGAATTGAACTTTTCACGGGAACTTTGCGTTTCCATTGGCATAGGCTTTCTCTTATGTTTTGTTTATTACTCTTGTTGTATGTACAGGGTAGGTACGTAGGTACAGCAGAGTTTTGGACTCGCGGTTTCTTCTCTTCGTTAATGCGAAAAAATGTTGCGAAATTGTCGTCCTGTTCGTCGTTTTGTCCTTCATGAACCCGTACAGCAGTAGTCTTGGGTCTTTCTGCAGCAGGAGCATGTGCAAGCAAGCATCATCTGTACTGGTTCGTGACGTCAAAAGGCACAGCAGGAGTTGTGTTGTAGGAAGTTGTGAGCCATGGTGCTTCCCTCAAGCAAAAGTGGAGACAATGAACAACAGTCTGCTGCTGACTGCTGACTGCCGAGTTCGAGTACAGCAGTAATCTAATGCAGAATACTAATAGCTGCGGAGAAAGAAAATAAGAATTTACACCCCACGGTCTTTTGTTCAGCAGGTCTAAACGAAAGATCGTTTTTTTTCTACATAGTACCTGGTATGTCATATAAAAAAAAACAAGAAGGGATGCAAACCTCATTGGCGGCGAACTTTCCGAGTGGCTTAGCTCCGGCGCTGTCTCCGCCGTCCTCTTACCGCGACCAGAACGAGCCCATTACCGCAGATAACTTCACGTACGCCCGGCACAAATGCAACTTGTGACCCTGTGACTCGTGCGTGGCTGCAATACTGCTTGTGGACCTAATCCGATAAACCAAGATTCGTAGTAAGTTCAGTGAACGTACGTACAAATACCGAATACCAACCGTTCGGATAGACGAGGGTTCCGTTGCTTCAATCAATTCCAGATTACAGATTTTTTCATAACAAGAAAGACATGCAAGACAACAGCAGTGTGTGTGAGTGTGATCCTGGATTGCCTCGCGAGAGACGCAGGGTGTAGTGGGCGTCTCCGGTAGTGCGATGCATAAGGCTAAGGACCACGAAAATTACAGCAAGCAGCCACTATCTGTAGCTGCTGCTGAGCAGCAGCAGGCCTCCAGGGGGATCTCTTTGGGCACACGCTAGCAGAGCTACGGCCTCGAGCTGCACGAACGTTTAGTCAGGGCATGGTTGATAGCTTTCTTTCCCTTTTAGATCGTACACCAGGGTAGCTCTTAGACTAGACTGTAGAGGAGGAGGCACACGTATTCATCCATGTACAACCCACCCATAAGTAGTGTAGTAAAAGCTGTTCGATGAACAGCGGCGGGTAGCAGTATCGTACAGCAGACTCACAAGTCAGTATTCGTTACTAGATCGTACATCAGGGTAGCTCTTAGACTAGAGGAGGAGGCACATACGTATTCATCCATACCTCATCTGCAGCATCTGATTGCATCCCTCCTAGCCTGCTTCCAGCACTGTCACGATCGTCCTCTTTGGATAAATTACAACCCATAGTGTAGTAAAAGCTGTTCGATGAACAGCAGTGGGTAGCAGTATCGTACAGCACTGACGCACAAGTCAGTATTCGTTACTTGTAGATGTCGGGAGATGAAGCAATGAATGATTGATGATTTTGGGGGCACGTCCTGTGGTGCGGAGGCGTGGTTCTGTCCGAGATAAATTTCCTGTGACTTTTCTCCGGGTTGAAAAAAAATGCAAGTGTGGCGGTGGAAAAAAGTGTAGTGTCAACATGGCGCATATCGATGAAACGGACGAAAGTGTGAAGGCCCTGTAAAATATTACGGGGGGCCATATTTAATAGGACGTACGGTACATACAAAAACCTATATATTTACCTATTTTAATAACAATATTTGATCCTATTTACTATGGACCCCCGTAATAGCAGAAGAGGCCAAGAGCTGACAACATGAGAGATTCACCAACAAACATGATCAAATATAATACTTGTACGTCAAGACCTGCTGCAACATTTACAGGGAGTAATATTTAAAATTAAAAAAATTCCAGTGTCTTTTGGTGTGCATCTCATGTGTGAACTGCTTGCTGTAAACCAACATCAGTTTAACTTTCGATTGTCTTGTGCCTCACGTGTCGATCAGATTCTTCTGCTGTTTCAGTGCGCGAAATGGTACAGGCCGAAATCAATTAATTGGAAATCGAGCCAGCTGTAATAAGCATTGTCGTCTCGTCCACCCTGGTGGCATCCAGGGGAGTCACCGGCCAGTAGAAGTCATGAAAAACACGCGAACGGTACACGCAGCTTGCAAAGTTGAGTATCGACCGATCTGCCGATCGGTTCAATTCACAGCTGACATGATTTCTTAGCTTTCTACGTATACAATCTGTCTGTGAGCGCGGATCTTTAGATTGGTACATAGGCAGTTCAGGTATTTTGGTTCCTAATATCCCTAACCCTATAACCCTAACCCGAGCTCACAGATCCTGATAAAATAATACTAAAAACACAAGGCACGTCAGCTGTGAGTTCAGCCAATCGGGCGATACTCGACTTTGCAACCTGCGTGATAACCGTCCGCGCGTTTGACATTATTTCCCCCGCGGTTGACTCCCGGTCGGTGACTTCCCCCCCTGGATGCTACCAGGGTCGACGAGACGATAATACATACAGGCTCGAGTTCCAATGGATTTCGGCCAGTACTATTTCGTCCACGGAAACAGCAGTTCGCACGTGAGACCTACTCCAAAAGTGAGCAAGCAGACAGCGCCAAGCTTTTTTTGTTTGTGTTTTTCTTTTTTTGTTTTGTTTTCTCCCTTTCATAGAATGTGTATGTCGTGCCTGTCGTATCTAGTATGATGACACGGCATTGCGTTGTCTGCTCTCAGGATGGTGTGAGTCTGCCGAAACCTTGACCGCATTCATATTAGCATGGACAGCGAGGGAGGATGGACGGCAATTCTTGCGTGCCCACCCCCGGGATAAAACCGCGTGGAAGACACTGAGATCTGCGTGTGCGAACCTGCGGAAGGTGATTGCCGCAGGACTGCATGCGTACTTCGAAGCGTACCTCGCTGAAACCGAACGACTCCTAGAGAACAACGACCGGAGAGGCTTTTACAAGCACCTTAAGAGTACGGTAGGATTGGAAGGGACTAAAGCGAGAAGCGAACAGTTCATTAGGGACGAGGATGGCACGTTGTTGCGGGATAAGGTGCGAATTCGTGAACGATGGGGGGGGGGGGGTTACCACAAACTCTTCAACACGAAATCGCTTAAACTCGATACCACGATCATCGACCTCTTGCCACCACGACCGCTTAAACTGTCGCGCTCGGATATGAACCATCCATGGACGAGATGACGGAAGCACATAAGGAGATGTCAAATTGGAAAGCTGTCGGCCCAGATGGTCTCCCGGCCGAACTCCTGAAAATCGACCACCCCGCATTCGCCCAGTGCTTTCACAACATCCTTGTCAATGTTTGGGTAACAGGGGAATCCCCCAGCATGGAAAGATGCGATCATCCAGGTCCTTCACAAAAAGAAGGACCGAACTGATTGCAACAACTACAGAGGGATTTCGCTTGTTGTCCACGCAGGCAAAGTTTTTTTGTTGAAAATCGTCGCTTCCCGCCTCAGTAACTACTGCGAGACCGAGGAACCACTCCCGGAGGAACATTGCGGCTTCCGCCCCGCACCATCAACGATTGATATGTTGTTCGTTGTTGTTGTTGTTGTTGTTTTCTTCACATTAAACCGTTCTTTCTACCCGACGACATCCAGCACTATCAGTGTCCGTGCCGATTCTTCAATCCTAGAGAGACACGTTCTGTGGTCACAAAGCTACGCCACAGATATAGAGATACTACGTTGCCACGCAATGCAATGCCATGTCATCATACTGCGTACGACGGGCACGACATACCCATTCCATGACCTAGAGAAACTAAAACGAAACAACGAGAAAAAACAAAAACAAAGACAATTCGAAAGAGAAAAAGAAACAAGAAAAAAGAAACAAATATATACGATACCTAGTATATGTATATACTGTATATAGAAACAAACCATCGTACCCCCCCCGCAGGGGATCTGGCAGACACTTGAAAAGAAGGAGCTAGAAAAAAAAAAAAGGAAGAAGAAGAAAGCAGGGTAAGACTAAGAACCACGGGAAAAACAACAGGCAAACCAAACAAAGCACAAGGCATGCTCCAGGTAGCGGCAGCAGTTTATGGTACGAATACGTAGCACAGCCAGGGTCTCCCTGTCTGCCACCATCGTCCAGCGTTCGTCAACTATATGCCCGGCCCCTCGTTGTCAGATAATGCGAAACAAGCAAAGCAGGCTCGTCATCCACCCACGCCACACGACTCCTTCAATAAGGTTTATCAATCGGAGAAAGGAAGAGAAAGAAAATATAATGAAAATCACATAGGGTCAAAGAAGAACATAAATGAAACAGAAATAAATAAAAACAACAGGAAGACAAAGGAAGACCGCGTTCGAACCAGCTGCACCAGTTGGTGGTACGAGTAGTATAGGCATGTTCGTATGTACATTATTGCCTTTTTTCGCGACATGCCGTGGCATGCCGTGGCACCACCTGCGGCAAAATCTTCCGCGGCATCTTCCACGGCATACCACACGGAACCCTCCACGGACCTCCACGGCATGCCATGGGACCCTAACCCTAACCCTAACCCTAACCCCAACCTCAACTCTAACCTAGGTGCCGTGGGCATTGGGGTGCCGTGGGGGTTGCCATGACATGCCGTGGGGTTGCCATGAAGGGCCGTGGCGGTAGCCGCGGGGGTTGCCATGGTACTACCCATGGCATGCCACGGCAACCCCGACGGCGTACCATGGAATCCTATGCCACGCCATGGGATGCCGTGGTGATGCCATGGTATGCCATGGCGGTATCATGGCAATGCCACGGCATGCCCACGACAAGGTCAAATAGTGTAGAACCCTGATTTTTCGCTGCTTGTTACACGGAATGTGTATGTCGTGCCTGTCGTACGCAGTATGATGACATGGCATTGCATTGCATACGTGGCAACGTAGTATCTCTCTCTGTGGCGTAGCTTTGTGACCACAGAACTTGTATCTCTCTAGGATTGAAGAATCGGCACGGACACTGGTTGTGCTGGATGTCGACGGGTAGAAAGAACGGTTTAATGTGAAGAAAACAACAACAACAACAACAACAACGTCGTACTAGTACGCTTTAGCCATGACGAAGCCATCGTAAGGGATTTGGTCCAACTCAGTGATGCTGGAGTAGTCGGAACGGAGGAGCAGGAGCCGTTGGCGTGCGTGCGAAGGGCTGTATGGGGCATGTTGTATGCCGATGACTCAGGAATTGTCTCTCGGTCGGCTGAAGGGCTCGCGAAAATGATGACAGTCATCGTGACTGTCTTCGAAGCAGCAGGCCTTACGGTGTCGGAAGAGAAGACAGAGACAATGCTTCTACAAACGCCAGACCAGAAAACCCTCGCACCACCGCTTGGCATCGAAGCAGCAGGCCAGAGGTATAAGCAGACGGCCCAGTTCTTATACCCAGGCGGCATTATCCACGAAAACGCTGATCTCTCGCTCGAAATCGACCGACGGGTGGATGCGTCTCATGCAAGCATGCCTCAAACGGTTCGGCCCGGAGCTGTATGATAGGACGACCGCCCCCCTTAGCCTAAAAGTCCGAATGCTGAAGGCCGAGGTGATTGAGACCCTGCTGTACGGGTGTGTGACGTGGACCCTCAGAGCGGAACACTTTGCCAAGCTTCGAACGGCTCACGACCACGACCCTGTCCTGTTGCGAGCCATTGGCTTCCAGCCCCGACTTCGTACTGACCATGCCACCCTCTCGTACGCGAAGGCCCTCAAGATGACACGTTGCGAGAGCATCGAAACGACCATCCGCAAACGGCGGCTCTTCTTCGCGGGGGGGTGGCACGGCAAACAAGGATCGATTACCCAGTCGGGTGATGTTCGGGACGATGGCTGGTGGGGAGAACCCGAGACCTGGCGGACAGTTTAAGACTTGGCATAGATGCATAGTCGAAGACATTAGGGAGTTCCGAGCCTCCGAAGGGTCAACGGAACTTGCCCCCTTGGTGTTTGGAGTTGAGACCGCGCTGTGGTCCACTGCTGCAAAAAAGGCGGGGAAGTGGTACCGCGGGATCCTGGAAGCAGCCGAACGGTTCAGGGTGAAGTGGCACGAGGCTGAGGCTGAACTGAGTAGGCAGCGCCGCGCATCCGCCGTGGGTGATGTCCAAGGGAATGGGGGGAGGGGGGGCAAGAGGAGGGGTGGAAGAAAAACCGACCAAGGGAATGCGGAGAGGGGGGGGAACAGGAGTAGAAGGGAAACTGCAGTGGAAGAAAGTAGGAAGGAGATGGCAGACAGGGTAGCAGGGTACCGGGCAGACTAGGAAGTAGAACATGTCTATACTACTCGTGCCACCAACTGGTGCAGCTGGTTCGAACGTGGTCTTCCTTTGTCTTCCTTTTTTTCCTTTTTTTTTCTTGGGCTGATCCTCTGTGATTTTCATTTTTTTTCTTTCTCTTCCTTTCTTCGATTGATAAGCCTAAGCCTTATTGAAGGAGTCGTGTGGGATGGGTGGATAACGAGCCTGCTTTGCTTGTTTCGTATTTTCTGACGCCGAGCGGGCGAACGCTGGACGGAGGCGGCAGACAGGGTAGCAAGGTACCAGGCAGACTAGCAGGGAGAACCTGGCTATGCTACTCATACCACAAACAGCTGCCGCTACCTGGAGGATGTTTTGTGCTTTGGTTTGCCTGTTATATTCCCTTGGTTCTTAGTCTTACTCTGTTTACGACGAGTAGTGGTGTTTTTTTTCTTCTTATTATTTTTTTCCAGCTCGTTCTTTTCAAGTGTCTGCCACATCCCCTGCGGGGGGGGCACGACCGTTGGTTTCTTATATATACCTCGTATTTTCTTGTTTCTTTTTCTCATTCGATTTGTCTTTGTTTTTTTTTTTTTTCTTTGTTTCGTTTCGTTTCGTTTCTCTATTTCATGGAATGTGTATGTCGTGCCTGTCGTACCCAGTATAATGACATGGCATTGCATTGCCCACTGCGCTTATACTGCTTACGTGGCAACGTAGTATCTCTGTGGCGTAGCTTTGTGACCACAGAACCTGTATCTCTTCTAGGATTGAAGAATCGGCACGGTGGTTGTGCTGGATGTCGACGGGCAGAAAGAACGGTTTAATGTGAAAACACACACATATCATACCACTTCGTATGTGAGATGGAGTGTATCTCAGGTTTGACCATGGATCTGCAGCAAGCTTCTCTTCGTGTGTGTGTTCCTCACACTGAGCCGTTCTTTCTACCCGTCGACACCCAGCACAACCAGTGTCCGTGCCGATTCTTCAATCCTAGAGAGATAAAAGTTCTGTGGTGACAAAGCTATGCCACAGAGATACTACATTGTTACGCATGCATAAGCATAGCAGTACACGATGCAATGCCATGTCATCATCATACCAGGTACTGGATATTAGGCACGACATGCATATTTTATGAGAGAAAACGAAAGAAAACAAAGAAAGACGACACCAAAGAAAAGAAGAAAACAAATCGAAAGAGATACAAAAAAGGAGAGAAGAAAAGAAAAGAAAAGAAAACTGTCGTGCCTCCCCGCAGGGGATGTGGCAGACTTGAAAAAAAAAAGCGTGCTAGCCGACGAACACCTTCGTTCCATGCACGATCTTGCATGACAGATATAGCCAAGTGACGGCAGAGTAACGACCTGCGACTCACACGTATACGGGCTACATCACAAAGTGGAAGGTTGGGCGGGTGGGTCTGAACTCAAAACTCATCTAGTTTATGTCACACCTTTGGACCTGCTGTAGCTCTGCCTCTGCTCCACTGCGTTATCACGTTGCGGCTATGAATACGTACCGGACAAGGAGTGTGTACCAAGGGCTACCATTCGTACTACCATGATCACTGCGTTCATCTGCTTGGCCAAACTTCTTACGTACGCACAACACTCGCATATTCTCTCATTCTTCTGAGAAAATTCTGCTTTGCAAGTTGCTTTCGAAGTTGTATTATATTAAGGCGCAACCCCCCGCCCGGAGAAGGGGGTGGAGAGGGGGAAGACCCCCGGGGCTGCCCCAACGGCAACCCCACACTAACATCCGTATACTTGAGTCAACTCCCAACCAACTGGCGACATAGAACCGTCGACGCCAGCCTCCATCACAAAAGGCGATTAACTGACCCGATTTACGGATGCATTTTTACCCCGCCCCCCGTCCCAGCATTGTAGGGATGCAAGGGTCTATGGTCATACGACTACGGCCATGCATGAGATCGAGTACATCTCTCCTATCGAGTACACCCCCTTCCCCCCCCCCCACCATTATATATTATATATAGGTTGGGTTGGCGTCGGCTGGCATTGACACTGTAAAATATGCCGCTCACTACGTGAGCTAGACACCCACGGTACCGTTTTTAGTTTTTTTAGTTTCATTTTTTTTGGCGGCCGCCCACAGCTGGTCGTCAAATTAGATCATTTGTGCGAGGTAAAGAACCGTTACTCTGCACAAGGGAATTGATCGTATCACGTAGTGTTCAAGGTAAGGCACCCAAGAGGCAGTTACATCGTACTCCCTGTGCTGTCTCTGGAAGTGGCTACACCGGAAATTGAAGCTGTCATCCATATGCAAGTCCGCCTCACAAGCGGTTCTTAGTAGGATGCAGCTCACCCTTCATGCGACTCGCCGGACACCTCACGGCGATTCGCGCTTGGTGCAAGCAATGTCTACCTGGTCGGTGAAAACCCGACATGCTCCGTCCCGGCCTTGTAGGGATGCGAGGGTCTCTGGTCATACGACTACGGCCATGCATGAGATCGAGTACATCTCTCCTATCGAGTACACCCCCCCCACACTTGATTTTTCATAGAAAGCGCATGTGATGACACACTTTTCCATAATTTCACGTCTGCCTTGTCAGATCTAAGGGTGGGTTAACTCGCCCCCAGTCTATGCCCTGCCCCCGCTGAATCCCATCACTTTTTCCTTCCTGGCTCATAACGTCTGCTACCCAACTGGCGTCCTTTCCGTGACTGCGCACATACGTCTTGTACGCATCGGACACCCATCGGCCCTCACGCTGCAACATCTCTGGTATCGCACCCCCCCCCCCGTCGACGAATGTGTCGCGCCTCCAATCCTTAAAGAGTGCAGAGCGTACTCCTCCTCCGCCCGCCCGCCAACGCAACCACTTTCCGCAAAGCTGTCGTTGCTTGCTGCTGTGTCCACATGGACCATCTGCCTTTACCAGCGCCAAACACGGAAAGGATGGCCAGCGAGGGAAAAAACAGATAACAAGACATCAATTCGACCATGAGATAGACCGCACCGCCACTGTCGCCCACGCACATCGCCGAATCACCACGTATTCGCGTATGAACCCCCCCTTTCCGCAATTGATCCCCCTTCGACCCACGAAACCGAACCTAAACGCGGTCGGCGGTGGCCACTGCGCCGCAGTAAGCCGAAACGTCCCGCGAAAGAACGCTACGTTAGCCCGTTGCAAGCAATAAGTCTCGTGACACATGACCGTGTTTCCGCCAACATTTCGGACGCACGAGTCAAGCAACAAAAATAAGCACAGAGGGCAAGCCACAAAATGTGGCCCCCGGTCTGCCACCTAGGGATCAATTTCTCGCCCGCGATCACCGTTTCCCACAAAACGGGTCGATGCACAGTTGCTTGGTTACCGTCGTCGGTATGCGAACGAGCGGCGCCTTTGAGAGCGTTAACCAAGACGGGATGAGCGGTGTCCAGCTCGAACCCTCGCGCAATACGATGGAAGAACTTAATCCCTGAAAAATGACTCTCGATAGTTGCCGGCCGCAATTTCTTGGTCGCAAAGGCGTACGCTATGAACTCGAACTAATGCCACACACTGGTAATGCTGCCTCTGCAGCGCTCGAGGAATACAAGCGTGCCACATCGTATCCAAACATCTGCCCATGCACAAGAATGACCCTGATAAGTACAGACGAGATCGCAATGGCATTTCGCATGCGTTCGAGGCCAACACCGAAGGTCAAAGAGATGTGCCCGCGTCCCCCAGGTCCTGCTCCTGCCACGGAATGTCGGATCGAACAGCACGCAAATTAACGAGGACAGAGGCGCAACCCCACCGTGAGACACCATCAACGGCCTCGTTAAAAAAAACCGTGAGTGTTTTGCGTCAAAGTGCCAACCAGAGGACAATTCGAGCACACCAAGAAGGCGCATCAACGCGCCCGACCTCGTCGTCTCCTTCCCCCCTCGACAACGCCGCACCCACTCTACGGCTGCTTCGTTGTCGCCACGCCACAACACACAGTCCCCCATCGCGGACGAGCGTTAGGCATACGGAGAGACGAGGACCCATCCAGAAACACCATGCCCAGCAGTTCGAGAACGTTAATTGATATATCGTTCTCGTCTGCAACGCACTTACTCGATCCGCAGAATCGAGACCGCCCCCCGGCGTCAAGCTCGTATCGCCAGAATACACCAGTTTCAAGGCGAACCCCACGACAGCGGTTTTGGATGCGTCTGAAAACAAAGTACGTCAAGGGTGGCGCTCAAACAGATGATACACCAGAGCCGACAGGGTTCCTCCACGCACGTCCAAGCCTTCCTCAACGAACCACCGCCAAAAATCGAGGTCATCGTGGAACTCGGGTACCAGGACGAGACGCCGCCCGGGGTTGGCCATACGGCAAGCAAAATCAGCTCCGGCGGCTATGCGCGGCATATCAACCGAAGCCAACAAGCGGTTAACGAAAAAAAAACAAAAACCCGGACGCACAGCAATTGAGACATGAACGAGAAAGCCAACGAGCTGCGACACTTGCTTCGCTGAAGCAGGGGCACGAGACCGGGGCCACTCCTCGAGGATAGGGTGCAGCTTGAGGCGCTTATGTGACGGCAACGTGACCGTAAACGCCTCAGTGTCAATGATTCAGCCCAACACTTCGAGTTGCATGTCCAAGTTAGCGATTTTTCTGGCGGACAGGACGGGTGGATCGGAAACCCCACATTCGCCCAACAAGCGAAAATGGTCCGACGGCCACAATTGCAACTCGACGAGAATGCCGTCGTCTACGTAGTACTCCACAAAAAATAGTTCTCGGTGTTGCTCCCTGAACCAAGAGCATACCCACAATCACGCGGGATAGCAACGACCCAACCCCTCCGCGGCGTGAAAAGTTCGACGTGCGCCACGGCGGCAGCCCCTTTTTGGGAAGCGTCTGCGCCTTGAAACGAGGAGTGGGTGCGAGCATGCTCGAGCGCAGATGCCATCAACCCCCAAAACCCAGGGCTATTACACCAACCAAATTGCTTGCGCAAATCCACGACCACGTGATCGCCGAACAAGTATCCAAAGGTCGGCACGCCTGCCGGATGAACCAAAACCTGCCGAAAGGCATCTTTGACGTCCACGCGGCACAAGAGGGTTCGAGCGCGACTACCTTGCGTCTGTCGCATTTGCAACACCCGTAACAGCACATCACGAAGCACATGGCCGAGCTCGCACGGTGGGGCGGAGTCAAAGGCAGTGACAGCGTCATCGCTGGTCCGGCCGGCCTCGCGCACAAACGAAAGATCGTCAATACTTCCTACTCTGGGTTCGAGAACGACGCTCAGCGGTGAAATGGCAAGACCCTGAATCTCGGCCGCAAATCGAAAAATCAAACACCAACACACGGTCGTGCACAGCATCTGCGCGTATATTTTGGTGGATAGCAACAACATGCGTGGCGACGATCGAGTGGCTACCATACGCGAGATCTGCGGTCAAATCCCCCCCACGCGCAACGCTGACAGGCGCGCGCCGGCGCCAGCACACGAAGTAGCAACGAAATATAGGGGGAGTTCTTGACGGCACCAAACCTGCGTTGTACGACGGCAACGTTAATATGTGGAGAAAGCGATGAGTAGCCGATGGTGGACAGGAAAAGGGCAACACTGCCTAGACACTTTCGCGAAAGTGAGGAGCTGCTTGAAGCGACCTGATCAAGGCTCGCCGAGCGTCGCTCAGACACTGCCTTCACCACAACCTCCCGAGCGACAAGCCACGCATCTACCGCTTCGATTCGCAAAGCACCCAACCGCACGTCGCCGACCGCACCTCGCACGCACACCGTGTCAACTGGTCAATATCACACCCGTACCTTTCTCCACAAAAGGGATCGCATCCCCCCGGCTCCGCCACGAGTGGCCGGCCGAGCCCCCGCTCTACCGCTGGCGACCGGCGTTGTCGCCGCTCCACCAACGGCCCGCACGGCCCCCGCCCCCCCAGGTGTTGACCCAACCGGCAAGAAGGACTGGTGTCCTCATCCCGAACTAGCGCCACCACCGCCCCCGCCCCTGCCGCGACCACCATCCGGGCGGAGTACCAGAGCCCGCGACCCACCAGCCTGCGCCGCCGCACTGCCTCGCGACCCCTCACCCGCCGCCGCCGCCGAGATGCCACCGTCGCGCGGAGAGCCGCAGGAGAGGAGCAGTCGGCCAGGGGAGTAGCATGCATGCATGAAGATTCAGTCAGAGAACCGGCATTAACCTGTGGACGAAAACTTCCTGCACAGCGCGGCGCTCTTTTTCCTGGTCGGACCCATCTTGGCGGGAGCGAGGCTGTGGTTCCGCTTGGATGCTCAGTCCCGGCTGTCACGTGGGATGTGCAGACCTTCGACGAGCTTAAGAACGTCGCCCCCGTTGGTACAAAAGGAGCGTGTGCGAGTGAACGCAGGGGCAGGCGGCGAGTCGAACACGGCATTTACAATTAGGGAGAACAGTCGACGAATGAACTTGCTGGGGGGGTCTCATGAGGTCGTTAACCCACAGTGGAAGGTCGTCGTTCACCATTTCGCTCATAACGGCCCGCGCCGCGGAGTCGGAGACCAAGATGATGTTGCTGAGTGTCTGGTGGCGCAGACCGGCAGACGCGGATGTGAACGAGGCGTCGATGGGTGCAAGCCGGTCCAGGCAAGCACGGTCATTGGTGACGTCAGCAAGTAGTCCAACGGTGAGAACCGCCACAAGAGCCTGGCGCAAGACGTCGAGCCGGTCAGCGACCATCAGCAGTTCGTCGACCATGTCTTCCGCGCGTGGTCAATATGCGGCCCCGTCAAAGTCACTGACCGCGCGGAGCTGAGCTGCCACTATCGCCGAAAAGTTTACGGCTTCGCCCACAAACGACTGAATGCCAGTTGCAGACTCGCCGAGGTTCGGGGGCAGGCGCCCCCGAAGCAGTCAATTTTGTCGTAGGGTTTTTTTCTTCTGCAAGACCTTGTCGTCCGTCGTATACTTTTGGGCGTGGCGCTCCCTCGTGTTCCCACTGTCCCGCAGGGTCGGCTCGCGGTCGGCGAAGTTGCCACAGACTGCTGGAGAAGGAGCTCGACGTGAGCAGTCTTCAATGCGCCACCGGCGACCGCGTCCCGAAGGCCACCGACGGAAAGAAGCACGTTGTCCAGCGTGAATTTGACGCTGATCACCTGTCCGTCGATGCGGGAGAATTCAGTAGCGACCTGATTCTGCCAGTTTAGCACTGCAGCCGGTGCTACCATTCCCCCCGAGGCCGCCGAGAGAGACAGAGAAACAGCGGCCGCAGAAGCAGTAGCAGCGGCAACAGTAGCAAAATAAAACTAGTACATGTCACAACTTGGACCTGTAGCTCTGCCTCTGCTCCACTGCGCTATCAAGTGCAGGTTGCGGCTGCGTGCCGGACAAGGAGTGCGTACCAAGGGCCAAGATTCATACTACCATGTATCACTGCATTTATCTGATTGCCTAAAATCCTTACGTACGTATAAAACTCATATTCTCTCATTCTTGAGATAATGTTTCTGCTTCGTATAGGGCTACATCACAAAGTGGAAGATTGAACGGAGGAATCAAAGGCTTAAAGAAAGGTACTGAATCGTTGAAAAGAGGGGATGGGCAAGAGGGTCGTAGAGGTGGTGACGGGTGCATGTGACAGAGGCTGGGAAGGGTTGAGATAGAAAGGAAGAAGATCATCTACGGTAGTACCGAGCTCTACTCGTGGGCGTAGACGAGCAAGGGTCTGGCACTGAGCAGGAGGTCGGTGAGTTGGAGGAAGAATGAGTCACCACAAGCTAGTTTAAATCATTATCATTGACCACGCGAGCGCGCACGAAGCAGCAGCAGTTGATGCTGAAGCGTAGAAGAAAACACACCCAGTCGGTGGCGGCGTAGCACGGGAAGAGGGATTAGGCAATGTGAGGGCTAGTGGTTATGGAAAAGGCTGCTTCGAACTCAACGAATTTGCTGCTCGGTGGAGCACAAGAAAAATGCTGCTTCTGAGAGGTCACTTCACACCACTGACGACTACAGAAGAAGCTACCGGGCTCGCCACTGTTCAGAAACAGCAGCGTCACGCTTCTACTACTTATGCCGCCGTTGTGCCAAGCGGGTAGGGGCTGTCTTGTCTTGTGTGTCGCGCTCTCGGCAGGTTGGTACTTTCAAAACCAGTTCGGTATGTACGTTTCGCGTACTCGTGTCTCTCGTCCGCAGCTTATTCTTTGGGGGAGCTTGCCAAGAGCCTGCAATGGCGGGGGTATAAATCCGAGTGGCCGGGTGTTTTAAATGCAGCAGACTTTTTTTCAGTTTTCGCGTGAAAATATAGGGGGAACCCTATATTCACGACAAAAAAATCACGATTCATGACAAAAATTTCACGAATCGTGTTTTTTCTTGTTCGTTAGGAATGACCCTTGGACGTTGCACCGAACGTATGTACGTAGTGTCGAGCACACCTGTTAAAGCGGTTTTTCGAAGGATCCGAGGGTTTGCAGAGAAGTAAGAGGCTTGGCGTGATAACCAAGGGAGATAAAGTGATTAAACTTGGAGATTCACGCCTGACCGTAAGAAAGGATGTGCGGCCGATGCAACTCACATGCTTTCGTAGCTCCCACCGCAGCCTTGTCTAATGCCCTCCGCGCTCTACTACTCCAGAAGAGCACCGGTCACGACAGCGCTTACGATGGCTCACCAGGAAGGACCGCAGGCTGCGTGCTATAATGGTCAGTCTGCGTGCATGAACTTGGGCAGAATATCAACGTGGCATGTACGTCAAGCCTAGAGTGGGCGGAAATTCTGGAACAAAATACAAACTTGGGTGTGAAAACAGGCGCTTTCTGGATCAGGGCGAAAGTGCCCCGGAGAGGTAGCTCCTATCATAAGTGCTGTACATGCAGGTGTTAGAACTGATACATGCGCGCCACGACTCTGTGACACACCCTGCCCCACGAAAGAGTATGACACACTCACTCAGTCAAGTGTAAGTTCACGGTGTGCTCAGCCGAAGTAAGTTAAAACCGATTAGTTCGAATTATTTGAAACTGCCTTGGAAAGCGGATTGTATACGAATCGTGATGCTCAAGACACAAGACACCCAAATTTGGCGCAGCTGTGTGATGTGTGGCTATCGATACTCGGGGGGCGCACGGCTGTACATGGGGGGGGGGTCAACCGGGTTGACGAAAAAACTGAAATACTATCGGACAGACAAACATACAGATACAACAATAATAGCTTTTTGTACTAGAGAACCCTAGTCAAGACACTCGGGGGTGGTTTCAGAGACCCCAGCAGCAGTTGATACTGGGGAAGTACCAGTACATAGAGGATGGTAAGTATATATACAGGAGGAGCATGTACGAGTTAAACACCCTGGCTCTGCTGCTTGAAAGTGTTAAGATCAAGGTCGGGACACTTTGTATCCCTAGATTGGTTTGCCTATTACTCGTTGGTACTCACGTGTGTTGCTTGCTTAGAGATCGAAGAAGAGCAGCTTTATTCCTTTCGTGCACGCGGAGACTGAGAGCCAAGCTCGTGCCGCGCTGGGAAAACCCCTGGCTTTCCATCTAAGATACGCCTCCCAAGTACTACCATACGATCCCTATACCTGAACCCGGGTGATTAGTGGGCTTTCAGCCTCGTTCAAAGCAGTACCATATCACTAGCCTACTCTGATGATCTGTATATGCAGAATTAGGGAAAATTCGTGCAAACCCCAATTCCACGAGCTAGAACATGAGTCGAAGATGCGGCTTCTCAAAACTCACTCCCACACCTCTGAACGGCAAGGAAAATAACTCGGCAAGGTACGTCAAAAAAAGAGAAAGAAAGGAAGGCTTAGCCTGAAGGAGAAGGAATAAATCTTCAACGATCGCCATCGCCATGTCACCCGCAACGTGGGTGGGGCGAGAAAGTGTCTACGGAAAAGCGAAAAAGTTAACACTAAAAACAAGACGGTCCTGTGCACCAGTAGTTGTTGTGAATATTATCCAGATCGCTCCCAGCTCCCGAGCGGGGAGGGGAACGGTAGGACGAAAAAAAAAAAATAACACAGAATACGCCAAGAACTACCTAAACCCAGCCCACAACTCCGGAAACGTGTCCTGCGCCACGAATGAGTGGCCCGATTACCCAGACCAGCCCCGACACTGATCGGAGGGAGTAGGCAGGACAAACATACGCAAAAATCATCCCCAACCCAGCCCAAGAAAAGCAAACCAAAAACATACCGAACGGAAAAAAACCCCGACCCGAAAACTCGGAAAACGTTAAGAAATAGAAAACCGCCTTCCAAGACCAGGAAAACGGCAAGAAACCAAAATAGATCGAGTGCAGCCGAAAAGCGAAAATCAGCTATCCACGGCGGCGTCACGAGTTCATCTACGTCACGCTGGACCCCCCGTGTAAATGCGCTAGCCAAGTGTATTGGCAGACACCAAACCCCTTGTACAGCTCTCGCTGAAGTCGTGTAGCGCGCCGGAGAAAGAGGAAGCTTGATCGGTCCCGGGTCGTCCAAAAATCGAATCTGATATACCCCATCCGTCGGTGTGATCACGCTGATTTTCCCAAGCCACCACAGATCGTCGTCGCCCTTGTGCCAAAGTGGGTCCCGTTGGGAAGCACGGTGTTGCAGCATCAGCAAAGCCAATCGGCGTGCGATACGCAGCCATAGCTGGGTGCCAGAAACCGCTCGCCGTTACTGCGAGAAAGCTCCCTTTGTGCCGCGCCGATTATCATCCGGCGGTACAGGCGGTTGGTTTGACGGTGCTGGTTCGGGGTGCCGGCCCAGTAGCGCAACATTTCGTGGCGAGAAAGCTGATGGTCCATTTTCCATTCCCATGATGGTCGGGATAGTCCTGTCCAGTGCGTCTCGTACATCACCGCGCTGACGCCACCGCGACCTCTAACCGATTGGTGTCGGGTAATCTTTTCCACTTCGAGTCGTCGCAGGGGGGTCGAAACGTCGTCCTGGGTGACGTAGTACGGGGGAGAATTCGTGGAGAAGTTGTTGAGCACGTATTGCGTCAAGTCCGCTGGCTATTAATAATACTTCGGCATGTCGCCACGGTCGTGGGGGTTGGCACAGGGCTTGCGGTGTTGGACCGATACGCGCCGGCGAGCCACAGCGCCGGGCATATCGGAAGGAAGATGCAAATACAGAAGCTCGGCCCCGAGAGGAGATCCGTCCGGATGTCCGCTGAGGAACAGGGGCCAACTGGGAGGACTTTGTAGGGACCCGTCCAGTTGAGTGAGAGTTTGGCCTTGAGGACCTTGGCGTCTGTGGTCCGTCGCCAAGTCGCAGTAGGCTAGGTGGTCGCGGGCCAAACTCTGGTGGCCGGCGACCCCAGCACGCTCCAAAATCGTGAGAGGGAGGCGTGGCAGCCGACCCATATGGACCTCGTTGGGAGCCAACCCCGTGGCGGCACTGACGGAATTGTTGTACGCAAATTCGACATGAGGGAGCTGTTGATCCCAGCTGTTTCGGAGCTCGTTGACGACCATTGTCAGCATCTGGGCCATGGTGTGGTTCATACGTTCCACCACTCCGTTGCCGTTTGGGTGGTAGGAGCTGGTGGCGATTTCCCGAACCCCGAGAAGCTAATAAACGGCGTGCGAAAGCTTGGAGCATAACTGGAGGCCGTCGTCCGAGAGGATGCTGCGCCGGTATCCTAAAGAAGGATATACCGGTTGATGAGAATGTTAGCCGTGCCCTCAGCGGTGAACTCAGCCGCTGTGACTGCGAACATGTCGGCACGGCGGCTGAAACGATCAGTGAAAAGCAAGATGTAGGTATTACCTCGAGGCGTCACCGGGAGAGGGCCGATGTAGTCGAACAAAAGCCGAAAGCTATTATGCCACCCAGAGGGAGCCGGGGGACATTAGACCCTGCTGGAGACGTACCGACGGTATCCGATAACAGACAGCCTGCTTCGCTGTTGCGAAGTACGCGATTACTCAGCCTTTGTCAAGAATCAAGAAGACAAAAAAAACGTGCAACACGTGTGATGTGAGAACACACCCCCCGGACGAATCTCAAAGCTGGGTTTCTCGACAAATGGTGAAGGTGCGAGCGACGAGCGATCCGTCTACACGATTGTCGAAATATTTTGTCGAGGTCTTTCCCAAGCCGCCGTTTTCGTTGTGTGTCCCCCCCTTGCTTTGGAGAAACTCGGCGCGGAAATTCGTTCCAACGGGGTGAGTGTGTTGTCTTAATCTTAAGTGATACACATTAGAGTATTGGGATTCAATCACGACGCACAGCTGAGAGGTCTGCACTTACGCGATGATATATGGTATCACCCAGCTGTAAAGTCCAGCTTCCACGCTAAATACGTAGATAGCCTTCGTTGTGGTCAACAGTGGTTGACAACAGTGGTTGACGTATTTGTAAGAAGCTAATGATTGTTACAACTCTCAAAAATCCTCTCTGTTTAAACACATGAGACATGAGGCTACACAACACCACACCACGACCAAGGGCGGCCCGAAAACAAAACGCCTGACGAACACTACCCCATCGCCCCACTCCCGGGCGGGCCGGAAAAGAAAAGGACATATCGCCATACAAGCTTCCACAAACACAAATGTGGTGCACCGGCCGTTCAGACATGCACAACGAAGTCTACCTGCACGTTTCCAAGCATCGATTTCATCTGAGTTGAGGAAATCGGCCCTCCAACGGTTGAAGGAGAATGATCGCGATCGTGTTCCACGTATAACGCACGGCGTTCGTGGGGGGGGGGTGGGGGTACTCATTTGTTGCTTGCCTTAGTAATTTGACCATTGACCACGCACCCCTTTCGAGACGGAGCTTCGTGGAGGGGGGGGGATGAATGTTGACCATCTCCTAATCAGCGTATCACTTGATCTTCGCGTGGCTTACCCCCCCTCCGTCCCAGCATTGTAGGAGGGTCTATGGTCATACGACTACGGCCATGCATGAGATCGAGTACATCTCTCCTATCGAGTACACCCCCCCCCCGGAGAGGGTCGAATCTAAACAAAACCGAGTGTCGGTCACGTTTTTCTGGGCGCCCTTGCCACGACATAAAATAGGTAACTGACTGAGGAAAACATCTGATTACAGCGTTGCCCGCCCCCCCCCCGCCCGGAAGAAAGAAGCCTCCAAAAGTTATCTTCTGTAATTATCTTCGAACTACCGACAGAAACAGTGCCCGACGCCCCGCCCCATGCGCTGACAGTCTCCTGTTTCGCCCATCGGACTCGCTGCGCTCAGTCTGGACTCCAAATTTACCACAATGGCATGAATCGGCCAATGGCGGACAGGTACACACTGCCGTTTAGTCAGTGCCCTAGCTGTCCAATGCCGTTGTCTGGCCAGTGTCGCCTATACCACCGTCTGGGTGATATTCGTAGATCTGATGAGTCGGAAATATCGTCCAACGGCGTTCTTGTGTCGGGATCGAACGAATACCGCCGGCACATCTGTGGGTACGTCATGGCGAGGGATACACAAATACAGGTTTGTTCATGAATCGGCAAGGCGGGACTCGAGCTTCATCGTTTCAAGCAAGAGAAAATGCTGCAACTCAAGAGCTACGACAGCTGCGACGAGTGTCAAATGGCACTCAGCGAAACGTCCTTCGACCTTTCTCGACAGTGCTCCTGCTGACCGCATGTCGCCCATGTAAAGGAAACATGATTTACTCAACCCGTAATTTCTCCACAGGATCGTAATAGTGTTGACAATATCAATATTGTGACAGCGGCTTGGGCACAGCTCCAGCGGTGCACACCTCATAACATGGCAAAACTGTCGGCGGCAGCATAGACGACAAGGAGGAAGAGCCTTGATTTACCTCGCGTATCACGGCGTTGGCTTCAACGGCGTCAGTCCCGTAGTACCCCAGGCGATCGCGCAGGTCGTGGTGGTAATCCAGCAGCCGGTACAAAATTTTGAACAAGTGCTGCGCGGTAATATCGAGGCGGAGCAAAAAAACATTTGAAAAAAAAACGCGTGTAGGCACCGTGTATCACTTCTGAGCATGGAGGGAGGGGGGGGGAATCGAGGGTACGATGTTTTCAGGCACCTACGCGAACCCCGGGCAAACGTGGCAGCAGCTATTCGTGTATGATGTCGGGGTCGGTGGTGCCATGATGGCTCCATAACTGCTGCACATCGGATGACCTTCAATGGAAATTCGGCCAACTCACCCCCTTGATGGAGACCATTTGAGTGGGGGAAGCGCCCAACAAGCTCCATGTACTCCGCTGCAAGCGACAAAATACGGTGGGCTACCTGCCAAATTTGAAAGGAGAAAACGTCAGGACGTCATGGGGGTTCGGAGACCGAGTTTCTCCGCGTGAGGCAACCTTGCACAACCTTGGTTCGTCAGTCGCCACGACCGATTTCGAACCCAGAAAGACACGTATGTAAATACCCTATAGACACTACGATTTGTACGGTTACAAAAAAAAACGGCCGAAATTACACGGGGCAACATACTATGCGCTGCGCCTCACTCTGTTGGGTCGTGTGGGTAAGACGTAAACCTCGCCGATGATATCAAACACCGCCGACTGCAAACATGCTCGGTCGAGTCATACCGGCAGAAAAACGCAAGTTTATACCGGAATACGTCCACAATGATTCATGTCACTCTCGAACACTCGGCGACGCTATGCACGAGGTGCCCTCCACAAGCTAATGCGTGTCGGCGCAATCTGAACAACGCCAGAAGCGTTATATATCGGAACGAACGGTATAAACAACTCCAAGCGGATTGGCGTAAATTCTCGCAAACGTGCGGAGGCTGTGAAAGCGTCAGAGTCAGGCGCACCCGAACCGTGGATATCTACCATCCAAGCCTGAAAGCCACACCTTCCTGATTGGTCAATTATTGTAACCCATACTTGTGTGATTGGTGGAGTGCAGCAGATGCATGTCGACTCAAGATCTCTCGACAGAACGAGCGCCGGCAGCTCACCTCAACGCCTTGCAGCTCGTGCATGGGAGTGAGAGATCCATCGAACAGCGCAGGGTCTTCGAGGAGAGCTTCGGACGACATCACCGCGTCCGCCCCCGTCGCCTCCAGCAGCTGTTGGGCGTCCCTCAAGGTTTCCACGCCCCCGTTGGCAACAACTGGGATCGAAACGGCGTTCTTCACCTTCCCAATGATGTCCCAGTTGGCCACCCCCTGCGTGGTTTTCGCCTGACGAACCGTGCGCCCATGCACTTGGGTGGGGAATGGGGAACGAACCTTTTATTTCTTTCGCAATTTGTTTCCAAGGGGTTTCGGAGTGCTGCGGTATTGTGAAGTATAAAGCGAGTGTCGGCGTACTGTTTGATTTGCGATCACGACACGCATTTTAGGAAGACGGGCTACTGCGAGAACATCAACATCATAATAGCAACTATAATTACTGTCAACATCATCATCATCATCGTCATCCCTGCAATCATAGCATCATCATCAACAGTTAATAGTGTAACAAGAGTGTATTCATTGTACCTCACCGGTGAGCATCTGAGCCCCTGCACTCTCGAGTCTCCTGACTAGGTCTAGCGTGTCGGCCTCCTTCTCAAGGGCCCTGATTTTCACCGTTACAGGGACCGATAGCTCCCTGCCAACACACGGAGCATCACGAGTGGAGAGAAACTGCTTGGAGCGTGATAGTCGAGTGCATCATTAAAGAGAGGATGCACTACACCGGGGAGGGGGTGCAACTGCCACTGGTATGTTGAAAAAAAAAAAACGTTTTCTGCTTTGGTGCTGTTGGACTGCGCGTTGATAACCGTTCGAAAAAATCTGGCTGGGTAGCCGTGCTCTAGCCCATCTCCGCAGTGCACCGAGCCCCTGTATGAATGAAGTCTCCACCTTACAGGTAAACGGGTAACCGCCTTACCTGCTCATCGCTGTCACGATGTTCTCACAAAGTTTGGGGTCGTGCAAAAGAAAAGCTCCGTAGTTGCCCTTCTTCGCGATTTTCTGCGGACAGCCGAGGTTCAAGTCCACCGCATCCACAACTCCTTCAATGTGTCGAGCAGCTCGTACCTGTCCAACCGAGGGCAGGCTTGCAGCGTTACTTCTTGCGTGGAGGTGGCGGCTGCTGTGTCAACAGTTTAGCTCGTACAGAAGACGCGGTGAATCACAACCTGCCAAGATGGTGACGTTGGATTTGTGCAGAGCAGGTTGCTTCGACTCTTTTGAGCCTTGGATGGTGGTGATCAAGTGCCCACGTTATCCCTAGCGTATTTTGTGTTGCCCGGCATTAATTGCCGACGGGGTAGCTGCCCGTGTTGGGTCACGCGACTCGACGTGATCGGACCGTATCATACTACCGCACAGCTCAAGATAGTGGTACCAAAACTAGCTTGTACATATGCCGAAATTTTAGAACGGCACACCGCATGCGGACTTGATGCTGATGTGTCTGACAGCTGTGGGGACAAAGTTGTCGAGGACTTTGCCGTAACTTCTTCCATCTGCAACATCTTCCACGCAACACTGGTGTGCACAGGTGGCACAACAGCCCCGGAAGTCTGAAGCAGTACACTACTCGTACATTTGGTAGCCCTTCGATTAGGGTCAACGCCCCTCACCAAAAATCTACCGCTGATACTTGTATACGCACTGCCGGCCTTTGACCCTTGTCCTCGTATGTGACTCACCACTGTTTCCGGACAGTTGCCACAAAACTGCGCTATCAACGGGCGGTCCTCCTCGTCGTCTACGCCGTCGAAACGATGTTCACGAAACTTATCTGCCACGCAAACGGCACGGCACCGTGCATGAGTTGTGTGAAATGCTCCACCTGGTACTGTAGTTGCCTGGTACATGGTGTACATACGCCTCAACTACCGATAGTCCAAGCAAAGCGCTACGGGCAGACCAGAAGCAGTAGCAGCAGCAGAGCTGCTACCACGCACAGGGAAGCACGTCCGCTGTGGTCTTGTGATATTAGAGGTGGGGCGATTTAGTGTACGTGAAGTGAACAAATTTCGCTCTGCGGCGTTGCCGTGCGGTGAACCGGTGCCAGTTTTAATTCACTACTATTTTCATGGGCCCCTCGCATGATGTATTTGATTCAGACCTTCGTGTCACCGAGTGCACAATGTCAATGTCGATACAGGATACTGACTGCTGTTGTTACTTGCATACACTCACGAGCGTTGTCGGGAGCGAACTTTCCTGAGTGGAGCATCTGCGTGTACGAGAGGTGGCATCCATGCCGTCTCACGAGGTATCGAAACGCCTGTCCGGAGACATGAGATGACGGAAGGGATGCGACATAAGGAAGGGTGTCCGAGATCTACTTGACACATATGTGAGTCAAAGTAAGGGGGCTACATATCATGATCATAACTCACCGCCTCAGAATGTTCTACCATCGGAGCAGCGATGTACTTCGGACTGCCTAGCCGCTCGAAAAAACTGCGTGAATCTTCTCCATTCAGCGCTCTCTTCGCCTTGTCTCCACCCGAGCTATCTTTATTCACAGGCTCCACCATTGCTGCTGCGGCGCAAGGACTGAGACGTGCTCGTGCTGTATGAGAAGACCTTGCAGCACCAGCAGCTTTGAACGCCTCGACTCTGGCCGACGACGACATCATCGCGACAACAACCACCGCTGTGGCAGCCCTCGACTTCACGGACCTATCAGCAATACTACGTCTCTCGCGGATAGCGCTCCACATGCTGTACCAGAGACCACGTACGCAGTGCAACCACGAGGCATCATTCCCACACTGCATCACAGAGCATTCAGCTTTTTTATGGTTTCTTATTCCTGGGAGGCATGTGCCGTATTGTCGTTCAACCCGCGGCACCCCCCCCCCGGCCTTCATCAGCGGAGCATCTCGTGCAACCTAGAACCTGCGGCGCGAGCAGAGCGCAGAGTACAGAATAGGCGTGCTGCTGTAGGTAGCGAAAACCCAACTACCCATGGCTGGTGGCTTCGAAGAGCTAGGGCTTGCCTCCGAACTGATTCGAGCTGTGAAGGATGACCTTGGGTACCTGCTGCCTACAGATGTGCAGGACGAGGCTATCCCGCTCATCTTGGGCGGGGGCGACGTGATGGTAGCGGCTGAGACGGGGAGCGGCAAGACGGCGGCGTTCAGCCTGCCCCTCTTGCAGATCATCCACGAAGATCTGCGCCTCCGACAAGGCACCGAGTCTGTCCGTGGAAAAAGTGCAGATGGCCCTTCTGCAGACCGGCTCAGGGGCGGTTGGCGAATAAGCGAGACCGATAAGGATCTCAATGTAGCAGTGTCGGCGGATGGGTTGGCGTGCCAGTCCCGGGAGCCCCAGTGGGTTGGTGCGCGAGGGCTTAATGGAGTCCGCGGTGGCGTCCACTGCTTCGAGGTATGACTTACGGCGTTGTAGTTGCATTCAAATGCACAATCAGCTTGTATGTTGTACCAGGGAGTTTGTAGCATACATCCACTCGTCCGGCAGCACATTTTACGAACTGAAAACCCAAATCCTGCCGCATTTCGTACGTACGTGGACTACTGGTGTGACGAGTACTCGTAACTCGTACAGCGTACCTGGTATGCTGCTATGGAGTGCTGCTTTACCAGGTATCTGCTACGGGAACTTTGGGTTAAATTCAGCTGGTTAAATTGACACACGGCACGAATTTTGAACGTGGAAGTGTGGTGAGCTTACGCTTTATTTTTACCAATCCGCCGGAGGATAAATAAAAAAGACAATCTGCTTGCGCATCGGTTCTTGAACATCTCGCTTCGACAGCCTGCTGGTGTGTGTGTATTCTTCACATTAAACCGTTCTTTTTACCCATCGACATCCAGCACAGCCAGTGTCCGTGCCGATTCTTCTATCCTAGAGAGAGATACTCGTGCAAGTTCTGTGGTCACAAAACTACGCCACAGAGATACTACGTTGCCACGTACTGGTATGCAGTAAGCACAGTGGACAGTGCAATGCCATATCATCATACTGGATACGATATACACATTCCATGAAATAGATGAATGAAAGAAAACAGAGAGAAACAAAACAGATCGAAAGGGCAAAATAAAAATAAAAAATGAAGAAACAAACTGTCGTGCCCCCCCAGACACTTGAAAAGAACGAGCTGGGAAAAAGAAAAAAAAAGAAGAAAACACCACTACTCGTCGTAAACAGAGTAAGACCAAGAACCAAGGGAAAGTAACATGCAAACCAAAGCACAAAGCACCCTCCAGATAGCGGCAGCAGTTTGTGGTACGATTTGCATCGCCAGGTTCTCCCTGCTAGTCCACCTGGTACCTTGCTACCCTGTCTGCCGTCTCCGTCCTGCGTTGGTCAACTATGCCCAGCCCCTCGGCGTCAGACATCACGAAACAGGCAAAGCAGGCTCGTCATCCACCCACGACTTCCTTAGTTAGGCTTATCAATAGAAGAAAGGAAGGGAAAAAAATAAAATGAAAAATCACAGATGAAAAAAGGAAGACAAAGGAAGACCACGTTCGAACCAGCTGCACCAGTTGGCGGCACGGGTGATATAGGCATCTTCTACTTCCTGGTCGGCCTGGTGCCTTGCTACCTTGTCTGCCATCTCCTTCCTACTTTCGTCCACCGTACCGTAGTACCGTCTACCGACCTTTCCTGTGTCACGTAGAATGTGCGAATATGTGAATACTGCCGCAGTACACATGCACCTGACAGCAGTAACGCCTCCTTTAATAATGTCCGCCTCAGTTAGTGCAGTCTATGCAGTCAGTGTCAAGTGCAATGCAGGATGTTGCGGGGGTGCTGACGATGCCGTCGAAACATTGTTGGCTTCCCCGAACGACCGCACACGCATAACTTTATGATACGTAACAGTAAGCTTGACAAACGGACACGCCAGGTCTCACCTCGAAGCCGTCCATCTGAGACAAAATACAGCTCTGGCCCTCTCTCGCGGCGAGGATTCCCTCCTAACTTTCAAGCGGCACCGCCTCCGCGTGTTAACTCCTCTGGAACTACGCGCATGTTTTGCATATTGACTAGTTGGAGTTGAGGTCGGACAACCCAACCCTTACCTCAAATAACTCTATAACCCTAACCCTGATTCGTGTTATACCGCGCAGGGAATAGTCGACGATGAGGGTCTTTGCCGGTTCGGCTGGGCTACGCGAGGAGCAAACTTTAACCTAGGCACGGACGCCTTTGGGTTTGGCTTCGGCAGCACCGGCATGAAGTCTCACCGGGGTCAGTTCGAGAAGTATGGGGAAGCTTTCGCGAAGGGAGACAGCGTGGGGTGTCGGCTGGACCTAGTCAAGGTGGGCCCTACGGACCTGATTGCGTCTTGCAGCGGTAGCTGTTTTGTTTCGTCCTCTTTTAAGCGTGTCTGTGGGAGGGAAGATATGTTGTACATCTAGTTGATGAACCCGCGAGCGAAGGTCTTGGAGGTACGCCGCGAATAGTTGATGGATGGTGATGGTGATGGTGATGGTGATGGTGATTGGTGAGAGGGTACATAGATGATGGACGATGGTTTAGTGCTTACGGGTATGGGATATAGATTGTGGGGGCTTAAGAAGCCCTGGAGAGGTATCCACTATCACAGTACACTACATTCATGCTGAAGGCTTCCTCCACCGCGGTCGAAACAGCCCCGCAGAGAAGGCGAATATGTAGCAGGCGCAGTCACATGGCCGCTGATAGCACGTGTTGCGCTTCAGGTTCGGGCGCGTTCCTTGCAGCTTCGACGATGACTGAGGAGTGCACATGGTGTGCCAGGTACCATTCTCTGCAGTCAGCGATGAAGTCGGCCGACGTGAGCAAGTACGCCAGCCGAAGATCGCTGTACTTGCGGATAATGTATACCTGGCATCTCGATGTGTCCGAGTGGTCCAGGTTGCCACTGACTGACCGCTGTGCCCTCTCATTTCGCCGCGGATCGGCGACAAACGCCAATGACAAACGTGCACAGGGCGAGGTTTCGTTTTCGAAGAACGGACAAGAGCTTGGCGTCGCGTTCAATGTGCCTGCCGACAGCAGAGCGGAAGGGTTCTTCCCTGCCGTCGCGTTCAGGAATGCTCAGGTCAGTCAGTGGTGCTGCACCTTGCGCATGTGGCTGCAGGGTGAATGCCGGCGTTGGGTTTCACTAGGTCGCAAGCGATGTCGTCGCCGCACCGTAACCGAGGCATCGCTCGACGCGTTACGTTGGCCTTGCTTCCACGGCATCCTGAGATGCCGTCGCCTTGGTGGAAAGAGATAACTTCATCGTGGGCTGTTGAAAGTAGCGAGCCGAAGAGGTCCGCTTTCGCAGAATACGGGGGTGTCTGGTGGAGGTGAGATCCTGTTGGACTCGTTGCTCTTGGCTGGCCGCCCTGCAAGATGCCCATGCGGTCGGGACATGACACTATAGTAAACGCAGTTGATGCGCACGAGTTGCCTCGCTTTTTGTGTTCTGTGTTCGGCTGGAGGCGAAGAAATGTTCGGGTTACCGCACAACTTCACCCTCACGTCGGCCAATAGTAGAACGGCATCAATAGTGGCTGGTGCACCCCCCTTCCAGATCTCCGTCGATCGTCATGGCTCTAGGTGACCCCTTATCAATCGTAGATCGCGCGCGACTTCGGCGACAGTAACGCGACAAAAACACACGCATACACACGCGCAACTCATACCAACCCATACCCCACTCTTTTTGTGTCGTCTATGCCCCCCCCCCCCCCCCCCCCCCCCCCCCCCCCCCCCCCCCCCCCCCCCCCCCGCGCGCTATAAAAAGGCCTCGTTCAATTTCGCGACGTGTTCCGTCGGGATTGGTGGCGCAACTCCGCTGGCATCGGCTTCGCCGCAGCACGCTGTAATTAGCTCTTCGGAAAACTCATCGGTTCGGACCCCGAGGGCAATTATCTTGGAACCTGCGAGGGAGTTGGCGGAGCAGGTTTCGGGCTGTTTGTCGACGCTGAAGGTGTGTTCTGCCTCTTGTGCAACACATCGTCCGTGATTTACTATTTTCCAGGTTTTAATGGGTGACGTGACCTACGCCGTGGGATATCCGCGAACGGTGCGTTGATCTACAGGGGCGGGGCAGCAGGTGAACCGAACCGATGGTAAATAGTATTTCGGGCGATCCACGTCAGGATGACCGTTGGTGAATCTTCCCGAGGTTATAATGGCGGTTGCTGAGATAAAGCACACCCACACTTGTATGGAAAGCGTGAACACTTCTCCAAATTTATTATGTACCTGGTACTGATTTATATCGTTCAGATCGTCTGGTGATGACTGGCCTTAAGTCGTATGACTGGGACTGGTCTCAGTCCCTGGCCGATAGCGGTCTTTACAGGCTAGCAAGCGAATCTGCGTCTGGACAATCCGGGTTGCACCGATAGTGAAGATATGGAAAGACGGTGGTGTCTAAGTTGTTGTAAAAGCTGCTCTTGCGGCAAGCCAACGTTTTATCGCGATGAACTGGCGATAATTCAGTAGCGAGGGGTGAAGAGAGCAAACCTGGGCGCGTGCGCAAACACTGTAGTCCCCGTGCTTCCTACGACAACATCTGCTTCTTGTTACCACGTGTTCAACTGTCAACTATCAATTGCACAGCTCTTAGTGTCTCACTGGCTATTCGTCGAACCGGAACACCATCTAGATAGGTTCGTCGAGCGGTGGCTTGCAGGGTTGTTCGAGTAGAAGATGCGCACACAATGTACTCGTGCGGTTCGACTCGACATGTCTACATATCTCTCAGGTGCTGCTGCAGAGCATCGATCCAGTCAACGATGCTGCCGAATAGAGGTTGTCTCAGCACAACCCCTCGATACGTGCAGCAGTGGCATGTACCCGTATTGCGCCACTACAGCAGTATGTGGAATGCCGCTCCAGCCTTACTTTACTTTTCAAGTTTGTGTATTACTCGTTTTTCAGATGGGACAAAGGGTATCTGTTTGGTGATTTGCCGAGGACAAGGCTACACACCACTATTAATATAGGGGCTATCGTTGTGGCTGATATCCCCACATAGAGCGGGAAATAGCAGTGGAATAGCAAATTCACTCTTCATAATTGTGCTAACGAACAGCTGGGGACTTTTTCCTAGAAAAAATGGCAAGTTTTTTGCTATTTTGGCAAAAGCCAAAATTGCCAAATTTGATATTTTAGCTTTTTTGGCTATAAAGGCGTTGTCAGAAACGACCTCAAGTAGGAGTTGTGTTTGTTCTCCCTCGTTGGTACGGGATGTTGGGCTCATACACGACAACTCCTACTTAGGCCAGCGCTGATACTTTCGCAAGGAGTGATATCGGACGATGATGGCGAGAACTTAAAAAGTCGGATTGAGGAAGCCACACGGGTGAAATTCGATAACATGATTAACTAGCTGGCAGTTGTAATTTAACAGTAGGTGAAATAAGCCATAAAACGTACCTAGTATCGTCGAGATAGTCATTTGAGTGAGCTGCGAGGATGGGCTACGCAATCCTTGGGAGCCGAGAGTGTGCTCGGATACACAGTCTCCTTTGCTCCGTGACTGATTACCATCAGTCCGGTGTCAGTAGTTGATTGTGTAGTCAGAGACTACGTTTTTGCTCCGGAACTGAGAAGCGTCGGACAGTGGAGAAATAGGTAGCCTGTGGTCGACCTCCTGTTATCCGAGTTTGCTGCGAGCGAAGCGTCCGTGTGCCCGTACGTGGCGAACTGTCCCTTTTTTTTAAATGGGGGTCAGATCCGGCGCGCCTTTTCGATGTTAGTCAGCCGTCATGTGTATCATCGTTGGCTTGCTGCATGCAGTTGGTTGGCCGGATAGCAGATGTCGCAACGTGTAAGCTGTGTAGGGTAAAGTACCGATCCCACGATAGCCTGGTAGAGTTCGACACCCTGAGCTATGAATAGCTCTATCTTCAAGTTGTTCCTCGGATAGTTCGGGTCCTTATCCCGACGTGTGAACTGGGTTGCAGTCCAGCATCCCGTACCTCTCCGTGCTTCCCCCGGTGCAGTGCGCTAGCGCGTAGACGAAGCTCATCTCCTCTTATAATTCAGATCGTCAGGTGATGAGTGTCCCCACGTGTCATATGACGAGGAAAGGTCTCAGACGCTGGCCGATGACGGTGTTTTGAGGCTAGCGCGCGAAAGCTGCGGCTAGACAGTCCGCGCTCCACTAAAAATGAAAGGAGGTGTCTAAGACGGTGGTGTCTCGCTTGTTGTGAAGGCCGCTCTCGGGGCGAGCCAATGTTTTATCACGATGAACTGGTGAGAGTTCAGTGGCGGCGGGAAAAGGAGAGGAACCCTGGGGACGCGTGAAAGCACTCCAGCTCTCCTCTGCTTCCTACGACAACATCTGTTTTTTGTTGCCACGTTTTCAACTGTTAAACCTGTCAATTGCAAAGCCATTAGCGGGACGATTGCTATTCGTTGAGCCGTAACACATTTTCAATAGGTTCGTCGACCAGTGACTTGCACGGTTGTTCGAGTAGAACATGCGCACACAATTGTGATCGTACGATTCGAGTCAGTATCTCTACGTACCTGTCAGGTGGCTGCTGCAGAGCATCGATCCAATATACTATGTTACCGGAGTGGATGTAAACAACACCGGTTTGGTTCATTATCATATCCGCCCTTGTTGGACGTTATTGTCTCTTGCCTCTCCTCTTGCTGCACGCGCGCTACCTCTCGCTTCCAGCAACACTTTACCTCCCCGCGCATAGAACACGCCTTGTTGGTGGGCGGGACAAACCGCCGACCAGCGATGTCGCTGCTGAAGAGCTCGTGTGATGTCATCGTTGGAACGCCCGGGCGAATTCTTGATTTCATGGAAAAGGGGTTTCTCGACTGCTCTGCCGTGAGGCTGCTGGTGAGCGAAATTGTTTTTTTTGCTTTTTTGTGTGGCTGCTCGTGCGTCGTTGTGCTCCGTTCGGGGCCAGCGCGTTGTATTCGGAGTCAGCGTGTGTGCCGCTGCACAACTTGCTGGGGCTGCTTCGGTGGGTTCGTGGGGTTTCACGAACATGCTCAGAGAGTAGTACTACGCTCGTCCATTTTGTGTTGACCATTTTGAGTACTTGGCGAAAGCTGCGGCGGTGGCGATACCGGGGTCTGTTGATATTTGTGTTTTTCGCGTTCGGTCACGGATGTGGCTCCCGCCACTATTGTTGCATCGTTTTTGTCGCGTAGTGCTGCTGCTTGCGTGCTGACCTATCCTGACTATCTGCTTGAACATATCCCGGGCAGGTCGTGGATGAGGCGGATCGCTTGCTTGCGCCGGATACCCGGGAGCAGCTGATGAAGATATACATGCGGCTGCCGCATGGTGGAGTGGGCAACTTGAAACTTCAGGTTACCATGTTCTAAATGATGCGGAGAAAAATAACTAAGACAGGAGCAGCTAAACAGTTTGTGATTTCGCTGAGACTCGTTGTGCTTTATTTTGGCTCCTTTCTCTTCAAGCTCGCACATCCCGCTTTCCCGTACGCTTACGACGTCTCAATCAATGGCGGTCGTCCGTTGCTTTACCTCACGGTCGACTCCGCGAGTAGTTTTCAACTATCAGCATCGCCCAAACCTGTCCATTCCCAATGCCGCCTACCAAAAACGCCAGGTGGGCTTCTTCTCCGCTACCCTCCACTCCCCCGAGATAGCCGAACTATCTGATATTATCTGCGACCGCCCTACTTGGGTGGACCTTAAGGGAGTTGACAGCGTACCTGACGCGGTGCAACACGTTGTGGTGAGGGTGGACCCCGACGGTGACGCGGCTAAGGTGGCGGCGGCGGCGGCTAATGTGCATGTTAGAACGGACAAAACGGCGGGGTTTGGGTTGGAGGGAAGGGAGGAGCAGAGGTCGGAAAGGCTCAAGCGCCTGAAACCGCAGGTGTGTCCGGCCGAGAATCTGAGGTTTTTGGTAGAACATAAGCAGACGTTTTTGGTGACTGAAAAGCTGCACATGCTTCGTATTGAAAATGTATACCAGGTACATTTTAGCTGTGAGAGCAGCAGGTATGGCGATAGGCACTCTCGTATAGCATGGGTTGATGGGATGTGTGGATATGTGCATCGAGTCGGCGCCCGTCTGTGAAGTTGTAGCCGGTGCTGGTGCTGCTGGTTTTACCGTTCGTGCCGAGCGTCTCGCCCTCTCGTTTTTTTGGCAAAAGGCTTTGAGACCTCCCTGGGGCTAGACTTCGATCTGATGATTGCCTGGGTAATACCGCTGCGACTAGGGTCGTTCTGATTGACTGTTGCCTTTAAGTGTGCATGTACGTGGTCGGCCGTTCGCCGTCCTGTCGATGCGTATAGTAAAACCGACCCATCGAACGTGCCAACCTTGCGCCGCTGTTTCTTGCCCTACTCGGCCGAACTTCAACCCATGCGACTCTGCGGTGACATTTTTAGGGGGGGGGGGGGGGGGGGGGCGTGAGTTTCGCATGGCACGCAGTGCTACTGCACACGATCGAGTATCTTACGCGGCTGATTGCCTTGAGACCGCACGGTTTTTGTTCTTGTTTTTGCTGTAGTTGTTGGTGCTGTTGGTCTTGTTGTTGGTGTGTTTGTCCTTGCTACTATTGTTGTTGTTGTTTGTTGTTGCTGCTGTTGTCGTTGTTGTTGTTGTTGCTGCTGCTGTTGTCGTTGTTGTTGTGGAGGTGTTTAGTTCAAGCATTCTCAACAGTATGCTTGTCAGAGGAACGGTCTCGATCTGCGCTCTGACAGGCGAGGTGCACATGAAACGTCTTCGTAGTTATTTTTTCGTTTTTCCTTGTCGCACTGATTTTTTGTGCGGAATTGCAGGTGCTGCTGGGGATCGTCCGGGCTATGGCCATGGACCAAGCAATGATCTTCTGCAGGTAGACACGCCCCCGCCCCTTCCCCCTTCGATCTCCCGATTACGTAGGAAAACCTCCTGGGATGGTTTCATCACCTTCAGCGAGCCGCGAAAGCTTGCCGCTGATGTACACGGAAACATGAATACGAGAGTGCGGTGCACAGGTGCTGTAGTGGCTGTGCACAGGGGTAGTCTTCCTTGGGCGTGACTGCGTCACTTTCTCGCGCAACTCGTTAAACGAAACCGCTCGCTCGGTTTGGTTCTCTTTCGCGTGCTCCGCCGATGAGAACGAAGCGCGGCACGGCTGGCTGTAACGTTTCACGTCACGCGGTACACAGCGCTTTCGAAAAGGAGCCAAAAATCCCGCCGCAAGTCTTGAGTAGCGTTTGACCTCACCAAATAGCGTGGCGAAGTCGGACGAATGCCGCCGTACCTCTTTGTGCTGTTTGATGTCGCGCAGTAGAGCCTCAATGGCGAAGTTTTTACACCTGGTAGATGTTCCTGCTGCTGCTTTTTTGTTCGCCGTGTGGCAGGACCAACCTTGACTGCGACATTCTCGAGGATTTTCTGACGGAGGCCGGTGGCGGCAAGCGATCTTCGAGCGGTAGAGAGGGCCGGAAAGAAAACGCCTTCTCGTGCAGGGTGTTGTCCGGCATGCGCCCCACCAATCAGCGACGGGTAAGAACAGGAACGCTACTGATAACTTTCTCGCGGGTAATAACACTACAGACGTTGGTGCCCGAAGAATTGCGGTGTAATTCGTGCCGATCGCGCTGGTTGTGCAAATCAATTGAGCAGGGCTGGCCCTTCCCCACCTTCCAAGCTGCGACGATTATAGTGCATTGCTTCCAAGCGGCGATGAATATAGTGCATTGCGCGAACGGGGAGGGGGTTCCTATTTCGTTTTAGGTACATATTCACTGAAGGCTCTGTCGCGAAATATACTGTTTTGGATACGGCCGGTTTCCTCGATAGCTGCTGAAAACGGGCACACCGGGCGCAGTGTATGCCCGAGCCGACTTTGAGGGTGGTAATGTCGTGATAGGTAGACTGCTGCACAGGGACCCCACCTGTATGTCCCTCGGCCAAGTTGCCATGGGTTATATATGTCCTCCAAGTTGCCCGAAAGCACATCGTACCTGGTACGAAGTATACCACTCTTGCCAGCAACGTACTCCACGTTCAATACTAACATCAGAGTCTGAGCGAGGATAGAGCCGGTCGTAGTGGTCCACGTTTTTTCAAGCGGTCTGCGATCGTCTACCCCCCCCCCCCCCCCCCCCCTCCCGCCACACCCTATTTATATATATATTATATATGGGTTGGGTTGGCGTCGGTTGGCACACTGTAAAACATGCCCCTCACTACGTGAGCTAGACATCCAGGGTACCGTTTTTTTTTTTTTTTTGTTTTGTTTTTTTGGCGGTCGCCCACAGCTGGTCGTCTAGTTAGATCATTTGTGCGAAGTAAAGAACCTTTACTCTGCACAAGTGAGAATGATCGTGTCACGTAGTGTTCAAGGTAAGGCACTCAGGAGGCAGTCACATAGTACTCCCATTGCTGTCTCTGGGAGTGGCCACACCGGAAATTAAACTAACTCATTGAAGCTGTCATCCATATACAAGTCCGCCTCACAAGCGGTTCTTAGTAGGATGCAGCTCACCCTTCATGCGACTCGCCGGACACCTCACGGCGCTTCGCGCTTGGTGCAAGCAATGTCTGCCTGGTCGGTGGAAACCCAACATGCTCCGTCCCGGCATTGTAGGGATGCGAGGGTCTATGGTCATACGACTACGGCCATGCATGAGATCGAGTACATCTCTCCTATCGAGTACCCCCCCCCCCCCCCCTCCCCTGTTCGCAAGCAGTCGAGATTCGGGAAGCGATGTACTCGAATCATGATATACCCTTTCACCCTCAACTGCCGCGACCTCACCGAAACCAGTGATGAATTCACTATCATACTTTCAATTCCATTGATGAAAAAAATTGATCTCTGGTGGGCCTTGAGCAAGCATTAACCAAAGCGTTGCCCTCTCTCCTCATTCGCTGGTGGACCGGCTTTCGCCGCCCTCTCTCCAGGCCAATTTGCAGGCGTTCAAGGATGGACACGTCCGTTTTCTCGTCTGCACCGACGTCGCGGCTAGGGGGGTGGATGTCAAGGGTCTGGCGTACGTCGTGAACATGACGCTGCCGGACGAACTGGAAAACTACATCCACAGGGTTGGCCGCGTCGGGCGACAGGGGTGCCAGGGGGTGGCGGTGTCCATCGTGGCGTGCGAAAATTTGACGGAGAAGGTAGGAGCAGAGTAGCTCACTGGGTAAAAGGCACTTCTGTCTGTCTGTCGTGACAGACGGTAGCCGCCGCGTCTTACAGTGTAGTAGCTCTTGCATGGCCTTTCTTTAGACGGAGACTCTGGAGTTGATGGCGCTTTGTGTTTGTTTGCTTCGACCGTCAAACGCGGATGACGAAAACTGGGCATCTCTCCCCTCTCTCGGTGGGCGCGTATCGTCACCCTCTCTCGATGAACGCTGTCACACTCCTGTGCTGGAAGAGTCTGCCTCCTCGTGTCGATAGCATGGACTTCTTGACGCGCCACAAGCCCACTACAGTGTATATCTCCAGGGCATCTTACCGTTTTTGTTTGTTTCTTGCTGTTGTCTCTACGGTCCCCGATTATTGAACGCCCCCCCCCCCCCCCCCCCCCCCCCCCCCCCCCCCCCCCCCCCCCCCCCCCCCCCCCCCCCCCATGGTCATACGACTACGGCCATGTATGATAGTGAGGTCACCCCCCCCCCCCCCCGTCCCCTCTTGTTTCTTTTCTCCGCTGTCCAGGTGTGGTACCACAAATGCCCCGACAAAGGCAGAAATTGCACAAATCGCGCCCCCCTCGCCGAGGGGGGGTGCACCATATGGTTCGACGAGCCCACCAAGCTTAGGGCCATCGAAAAACATCTGGGTGCGCCCATCGCCGAGCTGGGCCCCGGTTACTCCTTGCCTGCTGCGAACGCCCCACAGCCGTCAGGCGCGATTATTCCGCGCGAGGACCGGGCGAAGACACGCGGGGGTGGAGCGGGAACAGATAGCCGGGAGAGGATGGCGGCCCACGTGCAGATGCTGAGACCGACTGTGCGAGAGCTCGCGAGACTGGAGTTCGAGGCGCAGAATAATTGGCTCTGTATGGTCCAGGGACGTTTTTGATCTGTTGTCGACTGGGAGTGGCTCGGTGTTATTGCAGTGTTGATTGGTAGTGCAGCGGTGTCAGGTTTAGCTCGTTCGTCTTGTGGACTGGATGGGCGTTAAGCCTGCGTACAACAATAGTCATTTCCCCTTTTTTTTCGTGGTATCCCTGTGGAGGGGTTGTGTAGCTTTGGTCGAGCGCAGGTACGGATGGAATGAGACGAGGATCACATGAGGCGGACGTTTGGCGGTGGGAAAGCGTAGTGCATCATTTGGCATTTATTACTGCTGTTTTTCTGCGTGGGCGAGAGCAGCCTAACAACCTATTCGTAGCTAAAAAATGGAAATTTTCGATTGGACGTCGGCAACGCTGATTGTGTCCTTTGCATGGTACAGGCATTCCTAGCTGTAGCTGTGTGCTGTGCCCACTCTTGGTTTCGTGTAATATGCCCTCTGAGGGAATGAAAGGCCGCCACGAAATTACAATCCGTTCTAACCAGCTCCAATTTATGTGGGTGTATAATTTGCGCTTGATTCAACTCTTCGGAGTCCCGCTTTCAACCTTCAGACCGCACACGTGCGTGCTCAGGATAACCACAACCTTGTTTCCGTCCGAGGAAGGCACCGGAATTCTTATATTACGTACGTATAATAGTGTATTCTTCGTACTAGATTCCTATTATACGAGTGCGACAGCTAATCGCTTTATGTCAGACGGTAAAATAGGAGGCAAATGGCCCCCTTTGGAAACCCGAGACAGCGACCCAATCAGTGATAACTTTGTTGTTTTCTGTCGTCTATGAGCAGCGTAATGGACGGCCGGTACGGGTAGGAGGTAGGACCATGTTGCGCCCCTTGCCGTACGACTCATGCGTTATAACTCTTTACAACATTTCGACTAATCCTCAGGAATCAGTGGCCGAAGCTGTAATCGCATTTTTTTTAACGCCATTTTTATCCTGTGAAGCCCCAAGAGGGTTAAGCTGTGATTGGGCGCGCGCTGTTAATAGATCACCAGCAGCAGCAGCAGCCGCAGCACACCCGTATCCCGCGTGTGCTGCGAGATATCGTTGGCTTGGGTCACCCGACCGCGCCACGCAACAGGCGTGCGACGGCAAACAAACGTAAAAGACCCGACAAACAGGGCGCTATAAATAACCCGGTGTCTATTAATAGGAGTCTGGTACTATCTCACGCGTTTATCTGAAGTCCGAAAAAAAATCAAACTTGCCAAACACAATACTGACAACAATGTTATTTTGGGTTCTCTCTGCAAAATTGATTATGCCACGCATCCAGAAAGACGCGCACACGGGTCGTCTCCACATGCCAGCCCGATTTTCTTGACACACGGCAAAAGGAAGGCTACCGTAACCCCCAGTCCGTCGCAAGTACAAGAGTGCCTCGAACATTCCGTACGCACCAACCATCTTGCTCAAGTAACGCAAACAGCTATTACTATAATAACACTGCGCTTTATAGGAGAAATCGAGGCCACAAACACTGTGATAAACAACAACAGATAAAGCACTTGAAGAAAATAAGCAAGCCTACTATTAATAATAGAATATGCTTTCTATTATTCTCCGGGTATCCTTGTGTCCTGGAATGTGATGATGTTCTCGATATGCCTCGTCTGCGGGAAGAGGTCGAACGGTTGGATGTCCACCGCCTCATATCCATTCGCCATTATTTCCTTAGCGTCGCGAGCCTGATTTTCCAATGCCAAAAAACGCCGAACAAATGAAGAAAAAAAAAAAGTGGTCAGGTTCGACACACAAACACAACAAAAACAACTTATCGTAACTGATGCCTCGGCGCAATTACTTCCAACTTCCAAGCGACAACGGTGAATGAGAAGGATTGGCCCAACACAGGTGCCCCCCCCCCCCCCCCCCCCCCCCCCCCCCCCCCTGCACATAGTGGGCATAACAACATCCTTGTGAAGACATTGAACATTGTAGCGCACCATTAGACGTGTAACGAATTGAGAGCTTGTCAACACCTTGTTGGGTTTGCTACTGTACGTTGTGCAATGTCTCCACAAGGAATCTTTTTCGCCCACATTGTGCAGGGGGGAGGGGGGGGTCCCGGCCGCCTGTGACGGGTTGTTGTTCGTACTAGACAAGGTCAAGGCTACATTCACGAACTAAAGGCGTTTCCTTTCAAATTGCCAGCACATCATTTTTTTGAATGTCGCACCTGAGTGGAGGGGTCACAGCTAACGTAGACCAGCCTGTTCGGCCGGAACTTGAACAGCTGTCCCAAGAACAGCTCATCACAGCCTTTCCTGCAGAGCCGAAAGACAGCGGCCGGGAACAGCCGATGGGGATCAGCGCATCAGCGCGCGTATTGCCGTAAAGGGAAAACGCGAGCGAAGGCAAAAGCGACTCCTCCCCGTGGTACGTATGAGGCTAAACACCCTTGCAGCTTAATCAGCTCTTGAGGCGTCCCACGGCAAACGCCCGTCCAAGTACGGGGGCCGACTACAAACGTACAGAGCACACCACAATGTCGGTCGAAGCGTCGAAAATGAACCAAACTCGAGCGCGCTGCACCTCTTCGTACCCAACGAAACATATGTCAACCATCCCCCCCCTCGACATGCGAGACGATTCACCTTTTTTCTGCAGCCGTGTACCGTGTGTCGGGGGTCTACGTACAACATCTGCGTACACTACACGCTGATCGCTTGCGTGGATGAAAACAACATATGATGCCTCACTCCTCTCGGCGGCAGCAGCCAGCGGGGAAGGCGACCAGCGTCGCACTGCTCTGACTGAACGATCACAGCCATCAATATTTGGGCTGAGTATAGGCTGCAAATTGCCTGACCATTCAAGTGAAACTCTCCGACTGGTTATTATTAATAGTTGCCTAGGTAGTTGCAGCTATGCAGGGTAATTTGGGGAGTTCTGCGTCTTTGCATACACCTGACTGGTACGTTTGTAGCTCGACGTGTGTTTTTAGTTGATAACTACCTAGTCGGCTAGTTGGTTTATTTCGCCACCCGATAAATAAGTTAGTCTACTTGGCCACCCAACAAATAGGTTGGTTTAATCCGCCGCCTAACGAAGAAGTTCGTTTACTTCGCCACCCAACTAATGAGTTGGTTTACTTCGCCACCCAACCAAATAAGTTGGTTTTCTTCGCCACCCAACCAAATGAGCTGGTTTACTTCGTCGCCCAACTAAAAACTAGCAGTCAAGTCACTAGTGTCGTAAGCGAACTCAATAGTCTTACTTATGTTAAATACCGTAAACAGCTTGGCAACATGCTGACGTTCGCTTGCCTACCTGGGAGGGTCGACGATGATGACCGTCTCGCTGGGCTGGAAGGACACGTTAGCGAAGATGTTGGACGCTGTTCCGGCGAGGAAGAGGCAGTTGCTGAGTGATACCAACGACCAAACGACAGGAGCGATCGTCGCAGCATTAGCAACACAACAAGCGCACAGAAAGCACGTCGATACGAACAAGAATATATCCCGCCCAAAAGTACGACGCTATCGGGACCGTCGCAGAAAAGGCTGAAGGAATAACCACAAGCTTAACCCATCAAGAACTGCAACCATTTTGTTTTACAAAACACTTGTAACTAGTGTGGGACACTTGATTTCGGCAAGTGTAAGAACTGCAAAAATGTATCCACATTAATTCTGAGTAGTTCGTTCCCAAAAACGTGGGTGCATTCCCGAAAAAGGGGTCAACACGGTGCCGTACAAAAGGTTCAGCAGTCTCAACAAATCCTCCCAATAATAGTAGGGCGATCGAGACTGCGGTATTTCTACTTTCACGGTGACACAACATAGCCTCCGCCGAACTCAGCGAGAACACCGTTCAAGCATGAATATCGACCACGCTGGAACACAAGAGCTGCCTTGCATTAGAACGCCCACATACATACCAGGTATCAAAGGACACCATCGGGCGGCGATTAATATGCTATCACTTACTGCAGCAGCTATGCCCTGAAGAAGCTTTTTCAGCCGTTCGCCTGCGGAAAAAAACGGAATTACATACACGCCACAAAAAATGCTGAAACCACAGCAAGCAAATTTTGTCGAAGACAGCAGCAACTTCTTCTCGGGCTACCAGGAGTGCTACGTTAGGTTCGTCGGCTCGCCCGGAGGCGTTTCTGCTTTCGCAAACAAACAGTTGCAAGCACAGCGGTAACGTGCAGGCGTATGGCCCAAAAGAAAAACGCCTCGCGCGGCAGTGCCTTACGGGGACGCCGGAGTGATTTTATGAGCAAGTTTTTCTCCCAACGGTGTAACGCATACCTGGTAACTACTACTGTAGTACAGTAGGGGTGCAAGTTTTTCTCTCAACGGTGTAACGAATACCTGGTAACTACTACCAGTACAGTAGGGGTGCATACATGAGTATCACCGTGTCTTTTAGGGTCAAAAAGGGTGTCGATCCGATCGGATCACCTTGTCGCCTATACCCACCTGTTGACGAGTAACGGCAGTTTCCGGGTTGGCGCATAGAATAAAAACGGGGCAACTCCAGACCGAAGTATATATCTAAAGCAGACATTTCTCACTCCGGCCACACCCTACGCACTCAATAGGGGTACCATTGTACTCACTCGATGCCGTTATGCGCAGCGTTCCGCGTTGCGCAGTCCACCGCAAGCGCGCTGATCTCGATGCCGGCGCACTGCTCGAACGACGTGCTGGCGGAAAGACAAAACAGCCCCCCCCCCCGCAATAAGCATCGATGAGGTTCTTCGCCCCTCCTTCCTTGGCCCGCGAAACCACGTACTCGACCATGTGGGGCAGGACGTACGGGTTGTTCTGGAAAAATTCGCCCGCCTGATACCGCAATAGCACCATCGATTCGTTCGTTGGGGGAAAGGGGAGAGCTGATTATACCACGATACACCACGATTCAATCCAGAAAAAAGCTTGTCGCAATCACACGGGCATGGGTTGCGTACGGACTGGTCTTTGCCTACGCCATATTGAAAAAAAAAAAAAGCCTTCGAACATCTAAGATCAACTATTATGGGAAATTGTTGTCACGTTATTTCTAGAGATTATTTTTCTAGTTCTGAGGCTCCAGAAATATGTGGATGAAAAATAAGAACCATCTATTATGGATTCTGATCGTCAAAACTGGTTTTATATACAGTACCAGGTAGTATTGATTGGTTGGTTTCGTCTGACGAGGCGTCCGAGAGCTGTTCTTTTTTTACGTGGCTGTGGCCCGCAACATTTTCATCCAAGTTGATTCTCGGTTGTCTCGGCGCGGCTTCGCTCGTCGCGAGCGTTTCATGGCGGGCAAGTCGTCCTCCTCGTCGTCATCGAGGTCCGCGATTGCAGCGGCTGCCGCGAGCGTGGTTTCATAGTACTAGAGGATCATCGCCGGCCATGTCGAATCGGCATCGTTGCTGCTGCTCCTCCTGCTTGCTGCTACTGCTCTGCTGCTGCTGCTGCTGCTGCTGCTAGCTAAAATAGTAACTGCTGCTGACGCTGCCGCTGCTATCGCTTCTAGGTGATGGAGAGGCCATCTCCCACACGAGCACCGTAGGCCGTACGTACAGCTAGCCGTTCGTGTGAGTGGGAGGTGTATGTACTGCTGTGGTGGACAGGTGAGCAGCAGAAGGCAGAGCACCCAAAATCCAATTTTCTCAGTTCCTGGAGGTACGCGACACCGCTCAGAACTGGGCTCAGTTCTGAGAGGATTTGCTGATTTCTGCCCCCTCCAGGAACTGAGACCAAAAATATCGATGTTTTTTTCTGACCCATAATAGATGGTTCTTATTTCTGAGCGTCGGAGATCGCTGAAAAATCCAGAAATAACGCCTCAAAAAATTCCCATAATAGTTGGTCTAACAACACAGCCCGAAACATAGCCATCGACCGTGAAAAAAAACACAAACACCGACCTTGAAATTAAAAACCATTCCGTCCACGCGCTCTGAAACGTCCGCCGTGTTGTCTGTAACCGTCCCCTGTTCCGTCGTCTCCCGGAACAGCAGGGTAGCCCCGCGCTTACCCACGCGCTTGCCCTGCCCAGACGAGAAGGCGTCGTCTACACGTTTTCGTGCGGCCTCGCGCGCCGGAGGCAGGGCCACGTTGATGCCATCAGTTGCGATGTGACATCGCTCCACGTCGACCACCTTGCTGGGGTTGACGTTGGCAAGGTCTATCCCGTGGAAAACAGTAGGAAATTTCACCCTGGATGCGAAGGGGGGGGGGGGGGGGGGTGATAAGAGAGGCTTGTCACGAAAAAATCATGATCGATTTTCCCAGCGGAGGTTAGTATCATTCCCTTTAGAATTACACCCACGTTTTTGGGCACAAACTAGTTGCATTTAGTGTGGGATTACGTTCGGAGTAGTAAATGGGTTAAATTATGCCAGTCACTTCTACCAAAAAGTGGTCCATGCCGTAATTTTCTTTTCGGCCAGTGTTGCTCCGCCAACACAAGGCTTCAACTACACCGCCATCGGGATTGGGCCGATAGTGCTCCAGAAAGGCAAACACTTCCCCTACCTACTCGATGTCGGGCTATGCACAGTACGGGAAGCACACTCCTTACATACGCCGTGTCGAATCGACGCCAATTCGGCCCCGTCGATACTCTCGCGCTACATTCGGTAAGCTTCGACGCGTCCATGACCACCCGCCTCTTCATCAACGTCGACTGCCCTTGCGCTGGCGCACCACGCGACTACCAGTCCCAAGAGACACAGCACAGCGAACGTTACCATATGAAGGCACAACGGTATGCGCTGTTAAACCTCTCGGTACGACTGCAGTCCCAAGAGGCACAGTGCAGCGAGCACTACCAGAAGTGACAAACTATAGTTGTGTGGCAACCTCTCTGGACAACTCGCCACTCACTTTTGGAAGCCTATTTCTCTAACTCGGCCCTTATAGGGCGTGTCGTAGTGCGGCGTGAGCTTCGATCGGTAGCCGTACGTCTCGTCGGTTCCGAAGGTCTTCTTCACCTCCGGGTTGACCATTCCCCCAATACGAGTTAGGCAATCGACCACCTGCTGCCTCTTCCACTCCCGCTGCACCGAAACCGACATCTGTGGCAGAGGAAACGCAGCAGAACATATCACGATGCCGTGCACGGGGGTACGACAACAGCGCACCGACGACTAACACTTGTCGTACGTCACTACTCGTATATTTGCCGAGAGAGAGCGCGATACATTTCGCGTCGCTGGCGTAGCAGAATCTATAAAGCAGGCGGTCATGGGTGGTGTATACTATCAGTGGTCTTGCTGTATCAGCGCACAAAAAATAGCGAGAAAACACGTAATGAAATTCGTTGACAATACCATGCATCCGCGCATAAGCGCATAATTGCTCAAAGGTTTAGCGGATCCATCTTTCCAATATCCGTGTCATCCGATGGGGTACTTTGTCCTTAGCTCTTCGAGGCGGTTCATGGGCCGACTTGGGGGTCACATAATATGTACACCTCCGCTCCTTGTACCTTCCCTTTCAATGCGTATTTTCTCAAGCGCGGTGACCAGCGATCCCTCCGATCGACCGCTTACCTTGAACTACATACATCTGTACACTCTCAAGTGCTTTCCGCGTGGTGGAAGTTTTTAGTGTGTCGGTGTTTCGCCCAAGCCTTTCAGGGACAAGTGACGTGCCTAAATGAACAGTTTATCAACAGGACATCGAGACCAAGACCAACCCCCGAGGAGGATGCGCGGCCGTATCGTCGGGACAGCGTGCCCCAGCTTGTTGACTTGCTAGAAACCTAATCCTCCGAACGTGTCGAACAATTTTGGTAAGACCCCCATTGGCGCGGAGTGAGGTAAAATCGTCCCTTGACGCCGCCCGTCGGGAAACTGCCAAAGCGCGGTTGCATCTGCCCGGCCAGCATCTACTCACATGCTGGTACTGGCAGCCCCCACACAAGCCAAAAAGCGGACACTCCGGCTCGACTCTATCCGGCGATGCCTCCACCACCTCCACCTGCAAGGCACCGATCACACCGACACCACATATACAATGGGCCAACAGAGGAGGGGGGGCGTATTAATGTCATGCATGGCCGTAATCGTATGACCATAAACCCTCGCATCCCTACAACGCCGGGGCGGAACACGTCGGGTTTTGACCAACCAGGAAGACAACATTGCTAGCATCAAGCGCGAGACAGGCGTTACAACAGAGGGGGGGGGGGGGCAATCATGCAATTGTCAGAAAAACAAATTTGTCTGGAGAGGCAGACGCCCAACGTTTATACATAGGGGGTGCGATACAAGTTGGGAGTTGCCCACGAATGGCTACATCCTTTGCTGCATTGGTGAGGCTCGTGGGGTTGAGGAGACGTAATATCTGCCCCCGCTACTAACACATGGTACAACGGGAAAGTCGCAACGAGAACATAGCGGGCATGGAAACAAAAGTATGGCATGGTTGGCCTTCTCAAACACCGTCAATTACGGGGGAGTATAGGAATCAAAACCAAATGTGGTGTGTAAACATAGGTGTACATATATGGCTTTGGATCTATCGTGGATTATGATTACTACCAGGTATGTTTGTGGCCTCTCGTAGTAGCGCGAACGCGCAGCCGTGCGCGTGGCACAATGCTGCACGAGTATCTCTCACTGCCTTGAGGTGTAGCAGGTAGTTCGGAATCCTCTCCTACCCCAGCAGTGGCCTATGATAGGCTTCATCCCGTGGCCGATGGTGAGATCGTCATTCACTATCGTCGTTTGTTTCCGGCTCATGTAGAGTCCCAAAGGCGTTGACCTTGTTATACACTACCGCAAAAAGGACCTCCCTCTGGAGCCAAGTAGATCATCCCCGAAGCGTGGCACACAGTCCAAAAGGGTGGTCGGTACAAAAAGGCACACTAACGGTCATGCGGCCTCGGGCGACCCTGTCGGTGCGACCTTTCTCTCACCAGAGTGGCCTCGGAGTAGTTGGCGTGGTTGCGGAAAACCTTGCACCTCACCAGCTCCCCGGGGATGACGTGCGGAACCATAACCACCCAGTTAGTTTCGCCTTCTCGCGCGATGCCCTCCCCCAAATTCGTGAGACTTTCGACCCGAACTGTCAGTTCCTGTAAATATCTTCACAGAATCAGTAGCAGTAGCGAACGTTTCGTGTGCAACGCGGCGCGCGTAAGCGCAGGGAAGGGGCCCACAACGTGTTATGTGCCATTAATAATTTGACTCCCGTTGGCAAATCATAATGAGGCGCGCGAGCGCGAAGCGGGAGCTTTTTTTTCTCTTGGTTTTCCAAGGAAAAAAAACCTCTTCATAACGGCTCGCACACGAGGGTAGGGTGCCTCATTTTGAGTTGCTCTGTTTGTGTGTGTCACTCACTCGTGAAGATTCAACATTTTTTTCGGCCACGTTTGTCGACCGCGCTCAACGCACACGGCACCAATTCCCGTCCCGGCGGGCTTTGTGCGCGCGCACACACAAACGAAACCTTCTCGTGCTGGTGCGGTGGTAAGTCGTTCACAGTTCGTCGAGCTAGGTGCGGCAACGTGTGTAGGCACATGGCTGGGCCATGGTTTAGAAAAACAGAACCAACAACCATAAAATATCGTCCGTGAAACCTATGCCAATGGGAAATCCAAGTATCAATAAAAACTTTGAATTTCAAAGATACCCGCCAAAAAAAATTAGAACACGCTTCCTATGGGCATGTTTGGAAAAAAAAAAGTTCCCAACTTTTGGAAAAGCCCGAAAAAAGCAGGGCTTTTCGCGGGTCAGGTCAAATCTCACGGGTCGGGTCGGGTCGGGTCCGGTCAGCTGACCCGACCCGACCCGCGAGATTTTGAAAGCCTCTTGACCCGACCCGACCCGACCCGCGAGATTAAAAAAGTTGTTGACCCGACCCGACCCGACCCGTGAGATTTGAAAATATCCTTACCCGACTCGACCCGATCCGCGAGATTTCAAAACCTCCTGACCCGACCCGACCCGACCCGACCCGCTACCTTCGGATTGACCCGTGAGACACGGGTTTCATGCGGGTCGGGTCACCTTGACCCGCGAGACTATTTATCTTGACCCGCAGGTCCGACCTGCGGATCCGGCCCGTGGGTCGACACTTCAAAAACAATTTAATATTCGTTTTGTGCCCACAAGCGATATGTGGCCTGGCTGTAGTGGGTATTAGTGGATGCGGGCATGCGTATTTGGATTTTGACAGTGTTTTAATGTTTGAATAAGATACCAAAGGAATATTATTGAGTATTTGTACGAGAAAAGCCTTTGGGTAAGAGAGCGGGAAGTACTTTAAGTGTCGGGTCCGCGGGCCGGATGTGCGGATCCGACCCGCGGGTCAGCAGAGAAGAACTCGCGGGTCACGCTGGCCCGACCCGCAAGTGACCCGTTTCTCGTGGGTCATGACCTGACCCGACCCGTGAGCTTTTCACCACCTCTTGACCCGACCGGACCCGACCCGTGAGATTTGAAAAACTCTCGACCCGACCCGACCCGACCCGTGAGATTTGAAAACCTCTTGACCCGACCCGACCCGACGCGTGAGATTTTGACCACTTCTTGACCCGACCCGACCCGACCCGTGACATTTTGAACACCCCGTGACCCGACCCGCGGGTCGGGTCATGACCAGCGAAAAGCCCTGGAAAAAAGCAAATCTGGGGCCGATGTTGGAAATTCAGGCCGATGTTTGGTTCGAAGCGGCGAGATTCCGAGTCCTCGACAGATCGATCGACAAAACCAACGACTGCGTCATGAATTCTGAACGGAGTGTGCTCGTTAGGGGCTCCGACCCACCCTAGGGTCACCGTCTTCACACAATGGCCAGTGACGTGTGGCGGGCGCTGGCCAGGCGTACGACAAAAAAACAATTAGCCGCTGGTGAGCACAAAACAGAAGACAAAAATTATCGATCCGTCTCGAATGGCAAAAAAACAGTTTTTTTTTTTGTTTGGGAGGATACCGTTGGACGCCGCCGGCAGGGTCTCGACCCCTAGAGCATGGATCCACCTTCTATCTGCGAGGCCGTCATCTATACTCGTTGGCCTTGCCGGCACCAAGCGGGTTGGCCGTGGGCTGAGTCTAGATCGAGATCGAGCGTCTATCGTCGCATGAGCCGATTATTATGAGCGTGTTGACAAGTTGCAACGAGAAAAAACAAATTGCGCCGCCTGCAGCCGTTAGAAAAAAAATACGAAAAAATCTAACTTTCTTTCCCTTTTTTTCGACAGCGGCGGTACGAGGATATTTTCGGCTGTTTTTCCAAAGCAATAATTTTGAAAGAAAACTTTTGGACTTCGCGTTTCCATTGGCATAGGCCTAACGGTTTTCGTTTTTTTTTTTAGTTCTACCAAACGAAACCCCTACGAGTACTCGTAGGTAGACTGTGCCTGTCGGTCCACAGCAACGTTTGGTCCATGTCCCGAAGACATGCTGCAGGTGGTGTTGTCAGGCCCACCCTCCTACTGATGAGGGGACGGAGAAGCAGGAGAAGACCTGATGTAGATGTTGTACGGCAGTAGTAGTGGTAGCACCTGCTACGAGAAGTTCTGTTGGGCACATGTCAGGTTGTAGATTTTACGTCTTCAAATTATGAGTGCGGAACCAGGAAACACACAACATCGAGTACGTGTACAAAGGGTTCAAGGGTTAAACCGACAAAAGCCGAGCATACAGCGACGCTGACCCTGGCCTCGTGTGTCCTACTGCTACTGCTGCTGCTGTTTTGCTGCTGGAGAAGCTCTGCTGTAGATGTCGTACATCAGTAGTAGTGGTGGCACCTGCTACGACAAGCACTCTCTGTCGGGACAAAACATGTCAGGTGCAGATTTTCGTCTTCAAATTATGCCGAAGTTCGAGTTCGGAACCAGGAAACACACGGCAAAATCGAGGCCGTGTACAAAGGGTTCAAGGGTTAGACTGACAAGTCGAGCGTACAGCGACGCTGACCCTGGCCTCGTGTGTCCTACTGCTACTGCTGCTGCTGCTGCTGTTTTTGCTGCTGGAGACGCTCTGCTGTAGATGTTGTACATCAGTAGTATTAATAGTGGTGGTACCTGCTGCTACGATAAGGTCTTTCTGTTGGACTAAACATGTCAGGTGCAGGTTTTTCGTCTTCAAGCGAACTTCCGATCTCGTTCTGGAGGGCATCATCATGAGTTTTCCTCAAATTATATCCATCCGCTTTGGCTCGAACGCCGTGAAACAAAGGCCCGAGAACGTCGGGGTTGGTCTTGTGGTTCGCCTGCTGGCTGTTTAAGGGGGGGTTTGTGCGGCTGTGTTGCCGTGCTAGCTGTGGGTTGGATGCTGTGTACGGCGGTCCTGATGTGATATTTTAGCGTGGCTGCGCTGACGAGTAGAACGCGCTGAATTGTCGCTGTTCGTGCTTTCGATTTGCTTTTCGATTTCCAGCCGTCAACTTTTTATTTTGGCATTGGGTTGTAAATCGTTCATTTTCTCGGAACCTAAAAAACGAACGGGAACACGTTTGGGCCAGGGACCAATCAGCGCCAAGTTTATTATCATCATTTCGATTTTCGATTCTGTTTGGACACGCCCTGAGCCCAAACGTAAACGTCACGGAAACGTACGACCGCGTACGTATGTAGATGTTCGTTCGTGTTGGTTCAGAACAACACATAATAATCCGTATTCGCCCAATATGATGCATCGCAGATATGACTACTGCAGGTATTATTGAGGTCGCGCCTTATTACCACCAATTTCTAGTATAAGGCCGTTTCCTATGCGGTTCATTTTTTTAGCTTCGGATTTTGATTCGATGGCATTTTCATATATTAACTTGGCAAAAAGAAAGAGTCTTCCTATGTGGAAAAATCAGATTTATTGTGCGTGTAGAGATTCGAGCAAACGCCGAGACCAACTGCTGTTACGCGTATTGTGGTTTGGCGCCGCGAAGAGACGTGCTGGGTGCGCTGCCCTGCGGGTAGGACCCAAGCGTCCGAGTCCACGCTGACTGCCTCTGGCCTGGCGGCGAAGAGACGTGGCGAGTGCGCTAGAGTCAACCTGTCTTGGTATTTTGTGTTTTCATTTTGTGACTGACTGCTGCTGCTGTACAGCAGTGTAGTCTACGAGTACTTATCAACGGAGAGGCGCGTGCCGAATGCGCTTCTCTTGGTATCTAGGCCCGAGCCCGCGCCAGCCTACTCTAGTCTGGCCACGGAGGGACGCGCGGTCCGTGCGTCGGGCGCGAGGCAACGTCGCTATACAGCTGCTGTGTCACCATCCAACTCATCGATCATTCTGCTGCTGTTTGCTGTCGTGGATAACATCTTGAATTTAAAGACCATGCCATTTTTCGATTTGACAATCTGATGACCCAGGTCACAAAATGAAAACACAAAATGAAAAAGTTTTTTCCGGCGGGAGTGGATAAGACGATTTCCCTGGTTTCAGTACGAGAGGCCTTATTTAGTACGTATGTACCTCTGAAATGTCGCATCTTTTTGGTCTTTCACATGCTGTTGGAGTATGTACCAGTATCATTTTTTTGCTTCTGAATACTACAGACAATTCCATACAGCAGCTGACGATACACAACACAGACAACAGACAATTCAATACACCAGCAGAGCAGAGAGCCCCAGCTGCATACAACACTACAACCCTGCCGTTCAGCAGCAGTAGCAGCAGCAGCAGTAGCACAGTGGGCAGCCACGGGCACGTGTGGCAGGTCTACATGCGCGTAGGTCTGCGCTGTATTGCTGTTGCTAGCTGCTTTTCTCTGACCCTGAGATCGATCATCCCGCAGCAACACACCTCTCCCTCTATTATTACGCTGTGCGCGATCGTGCGATCGTATAACATGTTGGGGCTGTTGCACACAGCAGTGTGACTCTGGCAACAGACATCGACACCAGCAGCGCAGAGGGCGTGCTGACTGCCAGCTAACTACAGCATCAACAGTTGGCAACACCATGCACGTGTGGTAGAGCCGCGCTGTACGGTGGATGGTTAATCAGAGCCTGTCTGTGCTTGCTGTGTAAAGATGTCATATGAGACATATTTTTTAGCCCATGACGGAAAGCAATTTTTCCTAAAGACATGCCTCGACTGACACCAAAATACTACTACTACTGTAGGTAGGTTTTAGTATTGAACACTCGGCCCTACACCCTTGACAGTTCACGTTTTGCCTTGATTGACATGTCTCCTGATATATTTGGTGTGTGACGGCACGAATTGATTTCTACTGCTGCTGGCGTGCTCTTCTTCTGCTTTTGTTGTAGATAGACAGCAGCAGAGCAGCGGCAACACTGAAGCAGTGGTGCGATGCTCGAAGCAGCGGAGAGGCCAGCAGTCAGCAAGTATGTGCCTACGAGTACCTGTTGCTCGTTGCTGTTGTCATGTTGGCTGCTACGCACCATGCACACAGCTATTTGCTCGGCTTGCTGCAGTCTGCAGGCATTTTTTTTTTAGTTTTTTTTTCTAGGCACCCAACAAGTTGAATCGATTCCTGCCCCCAGTGTAAGCTCTCTCATACCACCAGGTATAAAACATGTCATGTACACTACTAATACGTCGTTCGCACAAGTATCGTACGACGAAGCACTGACTGATGTTTACCCTACCTTTGCTGCAGCTGTACACTACCGGGCTTTTCCTACAGCGAATAGAGTAATAGTAGTAGTATATAGCGGTGTGATTCGTACAGTCAACCGAATGGGTACAGTATGGGCAAGCCTGAGATTCTTATTAGGGCGCCATCTTGAAACAACCTTATCATGAGCATGCTATTAGGCTATTCTATAGGATTTAGTGTAGAGTTCACTACTGAGCCGTTTTTCTTAACCCATTTTCCTAGCGTTCTCCAAAAAGTGAGCATTATGTTCTTATTGGGGACTTTCTTTGTAGCGGCCCTATACTGTAGCAGTACCCGTCCTACCGGTACCCTTTTTTTATATTTACTACAAGTAATGATCCAACACTTTTTCCACAAACAGCAGCAATGCAGCAGCAGTTCTTCTGTCCTCAAAATATGTGCGTGTGTTCTTCATCACAATAATAATGATGGGCGGGATGCAGTTAGATTTAAACAGGTGTGCAGGTAATAAATACATCCGAGTATTTTTATCGTTCTTGCGCCACTCCCCTAGGCACTTCCCTAGGCACCCGGAGGGGAACCTTGTAATTATTACAGGGTTGAAAAAATATATCGTCATGTACTCGTATCATGTATCTGTACTCAGCTCCCAACGACAGCTTGCCCCGGGAAAAGGCGAAAAGCCATTTCACTACTACTCTTGTTGCTGCTGCTGAATGAATTAACGCAGTCCGACGTAGGCACGAATTGTTGTACATAGTCCGCACTGTTCTTGGCGACGAGTTTCGTGGCCCTCACTTATTGTAGTCGACGCCTAGTCGCACGCGGTTCACTTTTACGCCTGTACCCGAAGGACTACACGTACGAAGGTTCAAGGTTTATCACGGTTCAACGCCGTGTTGTTCGATATACCTAGAACGTAAAATGTACGGCGACAAGTCATTTGCAGCGACAACTCGCCACGCACGGGTCCCACGGGGTGCTGGACTCAGCTTTGAGGCTGTCGCTTGGCTGACAACGAGCTTTCTGCCCGGTGCAAGCGCATCGCTATCACCTCGCGATGCCACGACGCTCAAATCTAGCCTCTCTCGAGATGGCTGTGGTGGTATGATGAGAGCTCTAAACATCCGGAAACATCTCGTACGTACAGCGTAACAATTTACCATATTCAAGATCAAGGAAACACGTCAGGCTATGTTAATGGGCGCCCAGCGATGAAAAACTGCGCTTGGAAGAGCGGCTCCAGCTGACACGCATCTCAGCATCTTAAAATATCAGGCGCATGATCCAATGTTGTCGAGGCTCGAGGCGGAGACTCGAGGCAGGTTACTAATCTGTTGTCATGTTCTCGAGCACCAAAAGACAGCAAAAATAACTAGTACTCGCGGTCCACGTTCTCAACTTACTCGTATGGTATTGGCGTGAATTTGGGCGGCGCGTAGAGAAGCTTGTTCGCCGGCGTCTTGGCCAACGGTTCGATATCCGTCGCATCAGCCACTAGAGGACTGCTATCTACGGTCAGCTCCATCCTCGGCGAGCTCCAGCTACTGCTGCAGGCTGTGTGTCGGCTGCTGCTTGGCCGTACCGTCTGAGCCGCCAGAACCGCCCAACCACCTCTGACTCTCACTCCTCCCGCAGCTCTCGTCGCGAAAGCAAGCGCTCTCACGGAAGTCGGCAGCGATATCATAGATAATGCAGCAAGGGGAAGCAGTAGCTTCCTTCTTGTGGAATGCATCCGTACGCTGTCCCCAGGACCTGGAAACTCAGTAACATCGGTGACAGACTCGGGGCGGGGGCCGCGATGAGACCTATACAATAACGCCAACAGCAACTAATGGAAACCCCACCACACAAAAGCAGCTAATAACCGGCCCCAACCATGAACCATATAACGCGTGCAGAACAGCCAGCAGACATCGTCGGATTATCGTTGAGAAGAGGGGAGAGGCCTCTTCATGTCGGGCTTGACTCTGTTTCCCTTCTACGGCGTTGATTGCGCGTATCTGTGATCCCAAAATATGGCGTGGAGGCCGTCCACCTCTGTGGTTGCGGCCTGTCTTATGGGCTTGGTCATCGGCCTTGTGATTCTCAGCAAGCCCGTTCCACGGCGGTCCCGTCTGTCCAAGACCGAAAAACGAGTGAGCGAGCCTGAGTGTGTAGCACATACCGTTGGTGAAGTGTCGTTGCTTTGGAAGCGTTGTACAATGGCAATCACCACTGCTGCACACAGCTGCACAGTTGTATCAATAGTTGATGTTGGGTTACATTATAGCGTCCCTACGAGTACGTACGTATTGCTTCGTACCACAGGTACATGGTGTCGTACCACAGCAGCAAAGAGTACAGCGGAGGAAGTGGAGTAGGGGTGTTTTCTGTCGGCTGTGGCACTACCTTGGTTCCACCCCTGTATGACAGGAGGGGCCCCCACCACTGCAACTGCAACACGAGCACGGCAGTTCGTAGGTAGTGTTCGCAGGCGTGCGAACACACGTATACAAGGTATATAGCGTCCACAAACATGGGATTAATGTTTATGAACCATCATGACAACTCTCAGGAAGCCAGGCGAGTGGCAAGAAGGCGAGGCCGAGCTGCCAGTTCCAAGCGCGGCAGATCCAAGCGCAAGGAGACCAGAGCGCGCTTGGTCGAGCAGATCGGCGTCGAGGAGTTCAAGAAGATCGTCCATAAGGACAGACGAGAAAGAGAAGGTCGGTGCGCTTCGTGCTTCGTGTTCCTGGGGATGGCAGTGGCGTATGTGGAAACCACTGTTGTACGTAAACGTGGTGCATGTCGGGCTTGACATTTACTAAATATATGCCAGGTATAGCATTGTTATCTGAGCAGAAGTAACCAGCGCCAACCATCAACGTGTGCTCGCAGCCAACTTCAGCAGTATCAGACGTATCACACGTTTATGATTGCGAAACACAACCTGCCGCCCCTACGGAAAGGCACCGTCTAAGAGGTGACAGGCACCCAAGTATAGGTGGTTAGCGGGGGGGGGGGGGCGGGTAGTCGATATCAAGCATGGCCGTAGTAGTATGACATAGACCCTCGTATCCCTACGGTACAATGCCGGCACGTTGGGTTTTCATCGACCGGGCAGGCATTGCTTGCGCCAAGCACGAAGCGCCGTGAGGTATTCGGCGAGTCGCATGAAGAGTGAGCTGCATCCTGCTCAGAACCGCTTTTGAGGCGGACTGGCACATAAATGACAGCGTCGATGAATTAATTTATACTCCGGTGTGGCCACTTCTAGAGATAACAATGGGTTTACTATGCAACTGCCTGGTGGGTACCATACCATAAACACTACGTGATACGATCATTCCCCTTGTGCGGAGTAAAGGTTCACCACCCCGCACAAATGATCTGTGACTCGATCGCCAGCTGTGAACGACTGCCAAAAAATATAATAAAAAAACGGTACCCTGGTTGTATAGCTCAGGTAGTGAGCGGCATTTTTTACAGTGTCGTGACCAACCGACGCCAACCCAACCTATATATAATATACAGAGGGGGGGGAGTGTACTCGGCATCATACATGTCCGTAGTCGTATGACCATAGACCCTCGCATCCCTCTAATGCCGGGATGGTTCAGGGGGGGGGACAAAGGATCTACCTTGTGACCCCGGTAAATCCTGTGTACCATGTACCAGGGTATGCACTAATGTTACGGACGGCGACTGTTACCAGCGAAACATGACCCGCTGCCCCCGTCCAGTCGCGCCCAGAACCTACCGTCGGGGGTTCATAATAGAGCGTACGTAGAATAACAGAAATACAACACCCGGCGTTCTCACCATTCCGTGTCTTTTTCGCGTACTCGAACAAAGGGTTTCGGGGTTCATTGCATGTGCAAAATTGGACCAGAGGAGGCCAAGTCAATCTCCTCCCCCGAAGACCTCCCTCATAATCTCATCCGAATCGCCCAACCTATGGTTTTCGTTCGTTTTCATTGCTCTCACATTGCTCTGGCATTGGTATGGCTGTTTTGATTCCGCGTTGTTCCATCAGAACAACGGAAACGGCTACAGGCCGCGATAGATAACCCCGACTCTTTGCGGCTTGTGGGTCGACCTCGACCTGGCGGAGAGCGCATCCGGCAAGGAAGTTTCCAGCCTGGTGAAGCAGCTTTGCTACGTGTACAACCGCCTCAAAGCCAGCTCGGCGCCGCCGACGCTTACCCTAACGTCGTACAAAGGAAGAGTGGCTACAGCGCTGAGCAAGTGAGAGAACTCGCGGTACTGAATGACGCCTTCCGCGAGGAAGAGCTCCTGTTGTAGGCGGCACTCTATTGATGCTTAATTAGCGACAACAGCTTGGTAGATAATCAGTCGTGAAGATCTTTTGGCAAGATATATGGCAAGGTGTTCATTCGCGGACATATCGCTGCGTTTGGGTGTGTGGGAAGGTTCTCAGTGATTGATTGTGCCATGGCTGCCTGCGCTTTCCATTGTCCTTCGTTCGTTGTTTCCAGCTGGTCTATAGGAATGGGCAGCGGTTTGCCTATCCGATGCTTGATAACAGCTCACCGGTGAAGAATTCTACTGACACGTTTCCTGTCAGCAGGGTCGATTTGCACCCAGCGTCCCTCTCTGCACCCGGGAGAATTCATGGTGACTGCCGGAAGACTCACGGCAAGTGCGCTGCCGGCGAGACATTTGTTGCTTCACAGCATCTCGACGACATATCGTATGAGTACCTCATGATTCTCCATGGCGCTCGACACCTGGTCCCTTGCCGTGCGCGTGTGACTCGCTGAAAAATAATCTAGCATCCTCGTCATGCACACCCCAATCGTTGTGCTGACGCATCCTCTGACGGTCGGAATTATCTCCCTCTATCGGTATCTACGTACAGCGCCGGAGCCGGGTCTTGGCTGGCCGACCGGAATCCCTTGGACGTGTTCACGGTGTTCAACCACCGTCAAGTGATCTACCTCAGCCCGGACGCGGAGGAGTCGCTGGAAGAAGTCCTCGCGACTGAGGTGTACGTTGTCGGAGGGATCGTCGACCGCAATATCGACAAGGGGCTCACGTTGGCCGCGGCGAAGGGGGGCGGGGCAAGGGCGGTGCGGCTGCCTTTCGACGAGCATCTGCCAGAGGTGCCCTCCGGCGACCGAGTGCTGACGGTTTGCGCCTGTGTCGGAGTGCTGATGAGTATCCACGCCGGAGAGGACTGGCGAGTGGCGCTCAAGAAGAGCGTGCCGAAGAGAAGCTTGGCGAACGTCATCCGACGAGCGCGCGGTGCGGCGTTACGAGAGGCAGAAGGGTTGTTGTCGGGGTGGGACGCAGGCAGCATGGCCTTGGCGCCGGGAAAAGATAGCACCAACACCCGCAATATTAATAGCAATACGAGTGGTCTTAGTGGTGTAGAAGAGGGTCTGGAGCTACCGAGGGCGGAAGCTGAGCCTCCGTTGACTGGGGGCGAGCAGCGCCCAACGTAGAACCTTTTTTGTACTAGTTAAAAACAACATAGGCCGCTACGGCAAGACGGTATAACCCTTCATGGGCCCTCTACTCCTGTATGGCGGTGCCGTACTGTTCTTGTGGTTAGTCAAACAGAATATGCCGATTTTTTTCGTCGAGCTGAAGACATGAAGCGTTGACTGCCGAGTATGGGGAATAAAATCGCATGCCAACGACTACGCACGTGATCATGCCAGGTTTTTCCGACGTTGTGCGCGCTGTTCCCCAGTGCCAGCGGTTAGCGTTGTATCTAACGTACGCAGTGCCCATCGATTAACCGCCTGTGAGTTGTGATGCCATTACAAAAAAATGTCACCAAATGTCTCCTCCCGACTTCACTGCTTGCGACCCCACCATGCTGTTGACTGCACCTCGAAAAAAAATACACTGTGTTTTAAAGTTGGCTGTACTATTAATAGACGGCATGTTCTAAGTGTGAAACCGTGCAAAACAATATCGTGCGCAATCAAAGCCACATGGCTTAACTGACGAGACCAACCAATTTGAAAGGTCTCCACGAAAGAAATGCAGTCTAGCTCAGAGATGGCCGGTTTTCAACCCACGAAACGTTTCAGTCAGAAACACTCGAGATGTTTTACGTTGTAGTGGTTGGCAAGGGTTGTCCCCCCATTTTTTCCTGGAAATGATACAGCTCGCATAGTTGAGTACCCACGGATGTCAACCGACATCATTCGGTTTAAGTCACAGCTGACAATGTGATGAAAAGCACGTGTGGTTGAGTCGTGCCTTGACGTAGCCTCAGGTTGGGGTCAGGATTGGCGAGAAATTCCCAAGTTTGTACACGGGTCAGGAGGTGTTCAAAATTTCACAGGTCAGGGCAGGTCGCGTTCAAAACCTCACAGGCCGAGTCGAATCGGGTCAAACGGTTCCCAAAAATCTCGGGTCAGGTTGGGTCTGGTCAAGCGGTTTTCATGTCTTACAGGTCGGGTCGGGTCAGACCGAGAGGTTTTCATACCGCACGAGTCGGGTCGGGTCGAATCTGGAGGTGTTCAAACGCGCACGGGTCGGATTGGGTCACGAACCGCGAGAAACGGGTCACTCGCGGGTCGGGCCGGCATGACCAGCGAGTTGTTTTCTGCTGCCCCACGGGTCGGACCCGCGGATCCGGCTCGTGGATGCGACACGTGTATTTTTTATCCTGATTTCTGCCCGAAGTTTTCTTCTCTCGTACTAATACTCAATTTGACTTTGATATAGTCGTAATCAAGCATTCAAACACCGGTAAATCTACGCATATACGCATGTCCGCATCCATCCATACTCACTACAGCTAGGTCACATATAGCTGCGGTGTAAAAAACGGAAGAATACAAGTAAACTGTTTTTGATGTGGCTACCCACCGGCCGGATCTGCGGATCGAACCCGCCCGTCGAGATAAAGGGTCTCGCGGATTGAAGTGACCCGACGCGCGAATGACTCTTGTCTCATGATTCAATCGGAATCTTTCGGGTCGAGTCAGGAGGTATCCAAAATATCACGGGCCCGGTTGGGAGTTTTTCAAATATCTGGGGTTGGTTCAGCAGTTTTTCATAACTCGCGGGTCGGGTCGGGTCAGTCAGGTGGTTTGAAAAAAATCGCGAGTCGGTTCGAATCGGGTCAGGTTAAGACGCATCTATTTTCTCGCCGGTCGGGTCAGACCCGACCCGTGAGGTTTGACCTGACCCGCGAACAACTATGGTAGAAAGATCTTGAAGTTTCCGTCTCTTCGATTTTTGCGGTGAGAGTGGCCACAACAACCCCGATCCCCGCGATTTTTTCGTCCTGGTTGAAGGATTTTTTTTCTGATGTTGGCTTGAAAATAACGAATACAAGTCGTATGCATCTGTTTCTTTACATTCAAAACCTGTGCAGAGATCACAATCAATCGTAGTGGAATAATTGCCTTCCTATACGACCGACGGCACTTATTCTCCTCTCTCGTCAGCTTGTGAACTGGAGATGTGTGGCTTAAGGTCGGCGCATCGCAATCAGGAAAAAATAGCCGTTGAATAAAACACACTGGAGACAAACTTGGTCAAAACGGCCTGCGATGTCTTGACCACGAACCACGAAAGGCAGCGATCAACAGCCGCCAAATCGAGCTGTAACCGCACTCTCAAGAAGCGAATGAGAATGTGGCCACGCTCAAAATGTATGTCGTTGGCAGGCAGACATGGTATATAGAATCGCTGTTGGTTTGGAGTGTGGTTGCTCGTGTTGATGGGGGACAAGAGCCGCACACAGCAGCCAAAACGTACTCGGCGACAGATCGAGTGACATTAAGGTCCAAAAGCCAAGATTCGTAAGGGAAAATGATTCGCTGATGTCAAGGTGCAACGTATGATACACTTCTGCGTCACACATCACAGCTATACAGAGTATGTCGTGTTTCTCGCGATGCCGCGTGAGCTCGCTCCCGCTCAAGGACCTACCTGCCTCAAGTCCATGTTCGAAAATACTGATTTGATCTGGTGTAGTCGGGATACTGGACGCGATTCATTAGAATCTGGGCAACACGCCTCGGCACTACAAAACTTAACGGCTCCGACCCGCGACCTTGAATGGTCTCTCGACCCTCTGGTAAAAAGGGGCAACACCCTATAGAGCTCATATCCTAACCGGTTGACATTTGCCACCAAAAACGTTTGGAGAGACGAAGTGGACATCCACAGTATAATAGAATTATGGTGATGCTCGCTTTGTGTAGAGATCATCCGAAATGTACCCACACGAATAATAGGTCGGACCGCTCTCCTCCGACAAATGGGAATGTTAAAATCGCCCATGCGCGTTATCTAGCTATACTACGTGTACGCAGGACCACAGAAAATCAACTGTATGCACTACTGTTTTACAGCAGTCCAGGTAATTCGTGACAGAATAGCAATGGTCTACAGAGTAGGATCGTTCCAAACTCAACAGAGCTGTAAGTGCGCCTGCATTTAGGTGCCGGAACAGTGAGGTACTCAAGCCAAAGCGGGAGGCGAATCGAAAGAGCCTGCATCACTTGATCACTACACAGCAGTGGGACAAATTCCATCGCTCGTCGTTTGTAGACACCGAGAGGAATATTTGCCAACATAAAAAAAACACATCATCGATTTCCGTCCAGATCTGGGATCTGCCTTCCTCGCCACACCGGGCAGGAAATTGAAGCACATCAGCAAAAGATGAAAAAAAATGCCTCCATGTACAGAGAAGCGAGTGTTTACCAGAACTCTCGTTTTCCCCCTTGTCTTTCACGTGCGGCGATATGTGCGCGTAAACAAAAATGTATTTCTTTTGATAGCTTCGAGGACTCAACCGACAGCGGACGGGCGACCACACCGCGGTTTATCCCACACGCGTAAGTGGTATAGTATCATCACGCCCAGTCCAGAATATGATTCTTGTAAACCTTCTAGCCCTCTAGACATTTTATGTAATTCTCTTTTTACTGGACATAGTACAACAACCAGCGTTGCCTGCCTCCTCTCACTCCAAAAATTCCTGGGTTTTGAGAGGCATCGTCCATTCTACACAAAAAACCCTTCTCGAACAACCGGCGTAATACGGACGGGCGCGTGAGAGGAAGCAACTTCAGCACCCGCGCCGTAGAGCACGCACTGCCAAACGTTTTCAACTCGCACCCCCAGCCTGGTCAAGCCCCTCTTCCTATCCCCCTTCATTCACGTGGAGTTCCAAGTACCAGCAGACACAAAAAACAAACTGATTGGGCAGCGCTGGCCTGGATACTTGCCACCTCTAAATCACGGATGTGGTGCATGATAACCATAACACCCCGTGTTCCCGCGTCCAGCTATGGGCTGCAGCCACAGCGAACGAGAGCGCGAACATCGCAGAGGCTCGACCCCTGCGTTTCGACGTCCTTAATAAGAAGGAGCGCCAAGCAACCAACGGCGGCGCCCCATCCGCTACCCAGGGCGCGATGCCTCCGGCGCGCCGCAACGATCGGAAATCATAGCCAGTATTACAGGCCCAAGGCATGTTCCCCTCTGTGCTCCAAAATGAAAATTACCTCTGTTGAGACGCAACAAGACAGATTCAATAGAGGGAGGAACGACGTGGCGGCCAGAGAGTACGGGCAAAGGTCAGAAAATCTCGCTGCTACTCATAGTACAAAATAGGCATAGAGCGTATGCCCAGGGTTCCGAATCGTGGGAGACCAGTTATGTTGTGTCTGGTTCACGTGCTATGGTCTCGTAGATCACTCTGTCCGGAGATGTAAGGACTGTTTGGTATTGAAAATCATAAACACGGTCCGCACAATTCCAGATAAAGTGCTACAGCACTTGCACACGCAGGCACAAGCGGTAGGAGCACGTTTTCACGTTCTCATGCTGTCATGTTTGAAAAGGACGCCACGCGCAGGAAGCCGTGGTTCAAGACGAAAAGCAAACTGGGTCACTAGGCTAGGCCGCCAACCCTCCAGCTGCACCGCAGCACTAGAACGTGAGGCCGTTCAAATCGGAATAGTCGCTCGGGCAAGGCAACGTCGACAGCATATTATATTCGTGGGATATCACGCGTAACATCTTCGCAAGACATCCACAAACGGAGTTTGATTTGAACTATTAATAGGGGGTTAGTGCTTCATCATGACTGCTTCCACCTGCAATGTGCCACCAGTATTATTTAGCACTTTAGAGCGTTAAGGCCCTACGATCCCTACGTCACACGGACCAGGTACCAAAATGTGTCGCGACGTAACATTTCCACACTGGTGGCGGTGGGGGCATTTACCTGGTACACGGTGCCCGCCGGCGTCCTGAATCATCACGAATTATGGGAGCAGCGAAAGAAGCATCAAACGACATCCGTCGTACACCAGGTCCAAGTGTGCCCGCGTTCCATCATTGAGGAGACGGCGTTCGAGTTCATATCAGGAAGACCACGGACGACGGGAGGAAAGGCCAGACAAAGCACAAGGGGGAGGTGGAAATGCGGATTTAGAATCGTGGAACGATGCATAAGAACGCAGTTTGTAACCAAAACTAAAACTATCGCAACACTAGAGTGGACGCCAACACGCACGTACATACACCGACACAGATAGACACGTAGACGCCGCAGTGCTAACTCTTCTGTTGCTATCCTACCACAGGAATGGAGTGCAATTATAGTCACCACTACAAACAGGATATATTTACACCCGGACCACCATTAGGGGATATCTAGGGTCTATCTCGGGTTTTCAGGACTTGCTTCTCAAGTTGGGGTTGCGTGCCGGTCTCGAGGGCTGTGGGAGTTGTAGCGATGGGATTAAAAGCTGCCACAACGTGATAGGTACGGCAGCCACTTAGGAGTACCACTAGAGATGCTGCAGGATTTGGCTGTCGTTGCACGTAGGTCTGTGGGGGCTGGCTGGCGCGCCAAGGAGGACGTATGCGGCGAGAGCATGCGAATTGGAACATCTGATTTTGGGGGGCTACTAATGCCACCGTACGTACGTAGCCGTGATTTGAAACACGCGTACTTACCTAGTCGCGATTCAAATCACACCTACGTAGTCGTGACCCACCACTGCCCCGGATCGGAGGTCATGGCTGAAGCTTTATTAGTCACGGAGGATCTTTCAGGAAACTGACGCCCAGTGGGCGCGCGGCGCGCTTTCGTTGCCGTTTCACCAAAATGTACAAACGACGTCAGGGATATGCAAAACCAGATTCGTGCCTCTAAACTTCAGACAATGTGCTGCAAACAAACAACCAAATGCCCTGACCCTTTTCTGGGCCCAAGGGCTTAATACGAATCGGCAACGTAATATCTGGTACGTGTAAAAGGTACCTGTTATGCTTTTCTGCACAATTTGCAAGTACGTGAACAAGATACTTGAACATGACCGCCCGGATACCAGCAAGCCGTTTTTTCATCCGTTGAAGTAGGCTACGGCGCGTGATACAAAAATATATTGCGTTTGCAAGTTTTTCGTGCTGTTGGCTCGCAACTTTTGATGACAACACCTCGTCGGTCGTTTTTAGCTGCTTACGACTGCTGCCTGGCGTACCCAACGCTTTGCAATTTGGAGTATCCAACCTACGCCCACACACGCCCCGTTAAGGAGCGTGTCTCAACTTTGCCGGGTGTGATTGTGGGGGGCTGTATATAGCTGTTCCGAAGTCAAGTGCAAACGTTCCGTTGTGCGTTGCTTTTTATCTCATTTTGAATACCCGGATTTGCATTTTTTGACCAAATTCGACCACTGCAGCACCCGCCCCAGAGTCGACGTGCAGGGCTATTATATAGGTTGACAAAGGCCAAGGCGGCTAATGTGGAGACAATCACAGACTGCAAGATGAAGCTATCAATAATGCACCCGCTGCCAAGTACAAAAGTAGGGTCAAATTGACAGGAAGCGAAAAAAAAAAAACGATAAATACCAGGTATTGACAGATTAGGCCTGTCCGTGCCACCAAAATCCTTGAACTACAGCAGTATGTACTGCAAGCACGTTTTTGGGACACTTGTTTGGGATTAAGGGGATACTATTGCAGTGTACGTATAGGAAAAGGGTTCACATTTAGAAAAATGCGTTAAAATTTAGGTACCAGTTATACAGCGGTTGGACTAGAAGCAGGCCGGTTTTGCTAGACCCGATATATACTTGACGAGTAGGTAGCAGTATTTGTTCAAAAGGGCAACCCTGAGGGTTTAAGTTTTAGAGTTTTGTTATGTGCGCAGCCAGGTACAGCAGTCAGAAGCAGGGAGGCTTTCCCTGGTTCGAGCTACGTACTACGTATAAGCGATAGATGACACAGCAGTACAGAGGCAACAAATCTGCACCGCTCCCACCATCTCCGTACGTAGAATATAGACTACTCGTGGTGTACGTAGGTAGAACCGTGCTGCGGCATTTTAAACTCGTAAACGTGCATTGTAGGCAGGAGAATCGAACAGGTGGAATGCCGATGATTCTTCATGAAAACGGTGGTAACATGTACGAGGTACCTGGTATACAGCAGGTGTGAACCACCACTTGTATGAGCTACCGGTGTGTAGGATATCAGGTACCTGGTACAACGCAAGACATCATGGTCAATCAGGTAGAAACACAGCAACTTTCCTGGCGAGATAAACGGTTAAGCTTGTGCCAGGCAGATGAGAGTACAGAGTAGGTACAGCAGTAGACTCCAGACACGCAAGTACGCGTACGGAAGGGGTCTAAGAACGGCTGAGAAATGGGCGCTGGAATGACGCAGCCCCTTGATGTATACACCCACCACTTAAAGGTAAGAATGAGGCTATGATGTAGGCGAGAGACAGCGGGGGGCACCGCTTGTAGAGATAAAAACAACCGAAATTCTGCGATCTACTGGTGCAACTTGCTCAGAAGAGCAGTGGATACCAGGTATATAGATTAATCACGTGCTCATGTTCTCACAGAGGAGACGCATGAAGACACCATTCTTCAAGAAATCCCTTTGGGCGTAAAGTTTTCACAGCACAGGAGGAACGAGCATCAAGGAACACGACCCAATGCAAGCAAGGAACTAGAAAGAGACTATCAAATACCAACAAACTATTAACACGTTTCGTCACAACGGACTCGGGCATTCAACAAGGCACTAAGAGTACATACTGTACGTAGGCGGTTGAGACAGGAGGTCCAGTGTCCAATATGGTCCACCTCGTCAGTGCACCGACGACACACACACATGCGCACGAGAGAACAGCTTTTCGTCGAGACATGTCAAACCTGTACTGGTACAAAAAAACTCAAAACCAGGGCAGAACACAGGGCAAAGAAACAAAATCTCACCTGTTCTTGTAGTCGAACTCAGACCCAAAGCCCTGTCCGTCGCCAACCGAAGGGTAGCCGCTCTTCTTCTCCGTGTACTTCATGTATGCCGCGAACGAGGTCTTGAGCGCACCCTTGTCGCCCGCGGAGGCCGCGGAAACGACAGCATCGGCGAGCTTGTCTGCCTCCAGGCGCTTCGTCTTGTCTGTCGAGTACACCCCCGAGTTGAACAGAATGAAAGCGTTCCTTTCGTCCAACACCGCGGCCGAGTCACCCTTGTCCACGGCAGGCTTGAGCGCTTCGATGCGCGCGCCGTATATTCCCCTGGACCTGGCCTGGGTGGCGATGGACTTGGCGCCGTCAGCGAAGGCGGCGCCGGGGAGGGCAGCGGCGGCAACGGCCGCAGCTCCCGAGGCGAAGACGGTGCTGATCGCCTGCGATCGGGACATCGGCTCGCTGGTGGACATGGACAACGCGCTGCGAAGGGAAACAGAGTAGATGGACAAGGGGGGGAAGATAGGGTGAGCGGGTCAGTCAAGGTGGTGTGGTTGTCGCGTGCATCGTGGGTTGTGCGTGACCTGGGGGGTATATTGTGTGACGGCCAGAGATGATCCTTGGCCGGACGAGCACCGCAGACACACAGCCCAGGGGCCCACATCTGTTCTGCCTCTCTGCAAACAGTACGTGCGGCGAGCCAGAACTAACAAAAATATGGGGGTTCCCGGGGATTCAGCCAAAAGCACGATGGGACCACTGGCTCGGGCCACCGGTGCAGAAGAGCACTGCGACGCACTCTTGTGCACTCCGTGCGTTGCCTCTTTATGTATTAGCGTCGCACAGCAGCAGTAGTGAGCCTAGCACGCAGACATGACGAATGAGCAAACCGGGCAAGAATCTGCAATACCTGGTCGAGGTCGCCCGCACGTTCACCATGGGGGTCACAAACGCCGAAGCGGTTCCCACAAGAGCCAGAGCAACGCAGACAGTCTTCATGGTAGAGGTGGTGCGGTGCGGTAATAGGGATAGAGTTGGATGATGCTCGACTCGGTACAGCGCTCGTATTGCGTTATTGCGTTGTTTGAAGCACAATCATGCGCCTCTCGCAAACGTATCGGGATCGTGCATTGTAGAACATCATTCATGATCCGCCCGTCGCAAACGTATCAATTTCATGCATTGCATAATTTGGACCAAAAACGACCAAACAGTATGAAAAAAATATTGAAAAAAAAAAAAAACACCACAAAACCACCTATTTTTTATACTATTAATCAGTAACTACACAGCAGCAGTATAGCAGCGACATATATGTATAATTTGGGAAATAGAATATGCCCTGGGTTCGTGGTGATTGTAATGAGACGGGCTGGGCGTTGAAATTCGAACATACCCCCTTCCCAGGCACGCACATAAACCTCGTCGTAAATACAGCAGTTCAATGTATAATAGCTATAGTGTCAACGTCATGCGTTCTGCTTGCTACTGCCTTGTATACTGCACTGCTGTATACTAAGTACCAGCAGAGCATTGATAGAAAGAAGTCTAGAACAGTACTATTAGCACATGTCCGGAAATGTAAGGAAGGATCGGTACTTAATATTGAGTATTCATTCGGTACTTACAATTCCGGACATTGTGTGGTTCACCGATAAATAATGTGCGCGCTATTTATTTTCTCACCTTGTACTTCTACTTTATTTACTGCTTTGTTTGGGTCAAATGTCATGATTTGGGCTTCTCACAAGCACACTGCAAGTGCAGAGCCTACTATTTAAAGACATGTATGCACCTCTTGTTCTTGGCTTATTATATTGCATGCAGCGGCCATCGTCTATCCCCCCTCCCTAACTCCCTTCCCCGATTCTGCGTGCTCAGGTCTGCCGCCACTGCGTCTGCCATATATATTCATATCTTATAAATATTCCTGCGTCATTTTTTTTTTTTTTTTTTTAATCCTCCGGCGGATTGGTAAAAATAAAGCTTAAGCTCACCACACTTCCACGTTCCCAATTTCGTGTCGTGTGTCAATTTAGCCCAGTTGGGCACGTTGACCCGACCTGACCCCCGAGAGGAGCAGGTGCGGTGGAGATAGCCACCCGGGAAAGTCATCTCTCCCGGGTAGTGTGGGACTTGCGCGAGCTCACCCACTAACAAAAACCAAGGCTATGAGGCCTTCCCGCCGGACTCGGACCAGTTACGGTCCACTGCGTCATCATCCATCATTCAACGCCGGCGGAGATAGATGATAATATTATCCGTACTCAGAGCGAGGTCCAATTATATGTTATCTTACATTTGGTACAGCAGTATATAGGTATACTCGTAGCGCCGCCACAACTCGACCCTCCTTCATGCTCCAACCGCGGTCGCCAAACAAAAAAAAAATAACGCGATATCAATACGAGCATTATAGTCGGACATGTATGTATTTCATTGATGTGTGACTCTCTTCTGTCTGTGTGTACTCGTCGTGGTCTCGTAGTTTAGGTGTAGCTTTGTGACCACAGAACTTGTATCTCTCTATTAATAGGATTCTGATTGAACTGAAGAATCGGCACGGACACTGGTTGTGCTTGATGTCGGCGGGTAGAAAGAACGGTTTAATGTGAAGAAAACAACAACAGCAGTAGGTGTCCTGAGTGTACGGTGAGGTGTGAACGAAAATCAAATATATACACCAGGTATGTACGTGCAATATTGCACGGCAACTCGGCAGAAGAGTAACGTATGTGCAAGCAACAATGCACACACCCTCAAACCTAAAGGGCACATGACATACGCGGACATTTGTCGCCATTTATACTGCTGTAGTATGGTTGCCGGATAGTGGTAATAGCTACAAAGCCACAAGCCGTGGTCACTGTGTGCTGTCAACGTAGTTATTATGACGGGAGAGACTTCAACTCCTGTCCTGTTACTGTCAATACGACGCTCAGAGCGTGTCAGGCAAGGTGCACAACAAAAAGTTAGTACGTAGAGCGCGCTCCACTCGTATCACAATTGATATGTGCCACGTTCTGGATCTCTCTTAAAATAGAAGACGACGTACTATTACGGGGGACCATAGTAAATAGGACCTATACGGTAGACACCAAAACCTATACATTTACATATTTTTACTAACAATATTATTTGGTCCTAATTATTACCATGGCCCCCCGTAATATGTAATATGATTGTTGCTGGTTTCCTTGCAGACGGTAAAAGTCACCAACTGCTCTGGTCACACGTAGCAGTAGTAGTAGCGGTCACGGAAAACAAGGCGTTGCCGGTGGTGCTGTCACTGCCCCAGAACCCGCCACAAAGTTGACACATCTGCATACAGCCCGTGATCGACATTGGTTGTGTAGCAGCACGGCAGGCTTCGTTGAGCACCACCGTGGCATTTTTCAGTACAAGGATGTATCACATATTGAACGACCGTAGGAGAAAAGGGAGCAGAGTGATCAGGGTAAACGAGCTCCCCGTGAAAGACGCATGCCAGACGTTGCTGTTACGGTCGTCGTCGGCATTCATTTAGCCCCTTTCGACCACGGAGCTATTAATAGCGGAAAAGCCTGTGGAAGCGGCCGGTCCCCCACAACGCAAACAACCACTGGGGCTGTGAGATGAGTCGAAGCAGTCGAGGCCGAGTATTATAAAAAAATGCTCGAGCGATGAAACAGAGCACGTCAAGGGTGGAAAACTATATATTCGATGGCACGTACTACTCCCACGCAGAGCGGTGTGTCCCGAAGGCTGCACTGCGCCAGCTCTAGCGCATCACGCCAGGTTACCCTGAGACATTGTGGATGACGCCTCGCAACACGTCCACAAGCTTGTCCAAATCCTGGCCATTGTTGAAATAGTGGACGCTGGCTCTTATCTGCAGAACAGCACAGCAAATGCGGGATCGGGGAGCAGGTCGTTGAACGCATGCATGTGCATTATATCACTGAGCGGCACCGTAGCATGCAAATGAAAAATGAACGGCGCCCTAGGTCAAATAAAACCAACCCCCGACAGCAACTAGCATAACAGAACGCATCTCAAACAACACGGGAAGACAGACCCCCCCCCCCCCCCCCCCTGGCACAAGCAAACATCTGGCGTCGAAAGCATACCTTTCATAAATACAAGTTGTCAGAGTGAAGGTCATCACAAGATCCTCAACGGAAAAGCTGATTTTGAGCTGATGTGATCGATGTTACTTAAGATCGCATCCTCAGCGTACGGTTTGGTTCCCGATATTTGGTTGTGTATCAAGCGTGGGAGAGCCTGTCCACCTGTGAATCGTCTCCGAAGACAGGGTGCAAGGACATGCCCTCGTGCACTCTTTACAACAATGTCAACCACACGATATAATCGGACGCGCGTTGAGCTGGCCCTTGGACCTTTCATTGTAGACCATCTTTCATTTTCTCCTTGCAAAACATAACATTGTTTCATTCCCTTACCACGGTTGGCAGAGCTCTATCCTCCGCGTCCAGAGGGGTGCTCCCCGCCGTTGATGTAGAAACATACACTCCTTGGGATCTCAACCCTTGCTTCACGTCTCCCGCGTCCGCGCCCTTAACGACAAACGACACGATGCCGCACTGGTGCTCGGCCCGTCCGAGATCCATCAAGGAGACGCCCGGCTCATTCCCTAGCCGCTCGCGGAGTAAGCCAGCCAAGTGACGGACGCGGTCCTCGATGGGCCCCATGCCGATTTCCATAGCGTATCGCAGGGCTACGCCGAGCCCGAGCCGCCCAGCAACGTTTGACTCCCAGAATTCAAACCTACAGTAGCCGGCAAGAAACGCAGCGATATACGTGGTAAAGAAATATGTTGTCTGAACTTTAGTAATGCTACTATTAATAATATGCTGTTTTAGCGCGTCAAGCTTAACGTTGAAGGCTTGCTGTCATACGGCAAATTGATGTATGTAAGTCTGGGACAATGGGATAACTAAGCACAACACAAACACTACACAAGAAATGAACATACGAGTGTTGCTGAAAATAGGTACGAAGAAACCAGCGCGAGCTCATGAGATTAAACGAAAAAGAGATGGTTTTCTAGACTACTGCAGCCGCAATGCTTACGAGTACAGGGTAGATATGAGCAGTGCACTCGTTTGCACTGTGAGGGCAAACAATGGTCGGCCCTACCCCAGACGCGGAGAAAATGGCAAACAAAGTCCGATACTTGAGGTGGTGCGTTAGGGATGCAAAAAAAACGCCAATAACAAGAAATCTCCGCACTTGCACGAAGCTTGTTGCGCAAGCTTCAAAATATTAGGAACGCCTATAAATACCTGGAGTTATTCCGTTGCCCGATGATAGCTGAGTTGGCGCTATCATCGCAGAGTACATGTGATACATTGGCCAATTCCAATGGAACTTCGTGCACAAGGTGGCAGGCATGCTTGCCCATCACAAAGCACTCCCACCTCAATAACGAAGTTCACTGGTTGATCGGTTCTCACCTTCTCGCGTCTGCTCGCAGCTGGTATCGCTCGGTTGCTACCCATGGTGCCGCAAAATGGTCGATCATCGGTGGCTCACCAATAGCGTCCATCGCCTCTGCGTTGCGAAGGATTCATACAAGGGGGGCACGGTCAGGTGAATCCAGCGGTGGGTACAGCAGCAAGCAAGACCTAAGCACGTCAAGGGATAAGAGTACTGGCTAACGCCCAGAGCTCATCAGTGGAGTACAGGCATGACAACAAAATAACTCTCTGCGCAAGGGGGCAAAAGAAACGGGCCTTCGAGCGAAGCTGAAAGTACGGATGATTCGTTTCGATCCTAGCGCAGCAAGCTAAGCTTTGCGGGAGCCACTCCAAGCAATTTCCCTCTTCCACATTTGTGGTTGTTGTTTTTACCAGAAACCCATAATGCTAAAACAGTAAAATAGTACCTGGTAGTATCTTACGCACCTCGCGATATGTACAGGAACCCCGTACCACGCGGACCCCTCAGGAACTTTCGACCCGTAGCGCAAAGCACTTGGCAGCCGATCTCTCGAACGTCTACCCGCAGCTGCCCCACTGACTGGCATGCATCTAGGAAATAAGGCACGTCATACCGGCGGCACAAGTCGCCGACTTGTTGGGGCAAAGGGACACGTTGGCCGTCGGTAGGCGTAGACGTCAGCAAACAAGAACAGGAGAGCTGGGATGTATGGTCTATCGATCTGGCCTCGCGAAAAAACAAAAAACATTCAGCGATTGGTTAAGTAGTCGTGAGAGAAGGATGCCCAATGCCACTCACGTAACCCACGTAACCCTGAGTACGTGTGCAGTGGCCCATCGAGTTCTTTCAGGGCACGCCGAGTTCGATGAACGTCTCTGCAGCACCCACTCGATCGCTGCTCCCGCGATCGGCCCCACACCCACTAACCCCCCCCGCTCAACCCCAGGATGAGCAGATATCAAATGGATATACTACATCCACCCTAAACAAACGTGCCATTCTCGATATTCGCGTGGTACTGCTGTTTACTCAGCGAAAGGTACCAATAGCACAGGCGCGTACCTTCTTTGGCCGGGTTTATCACGCCTCCATTGGTCGGGACGTGCGTGATAGCCACAACCTTGACTCTCCCGGCCATGAGTATTTCCTCCAAGGCGGCCAAGTCCAATACCCCTGACTCGTCCGACGGTATCACGTCCAACTTGGCGCCGGTTCGCTTGCATGCCTGATGGCGCATGTTGAGCAGCAGATGCCATTGTTGCATTTGTCGTCATTCGCGTATGTCGAGGGGCGAGGCAAAAGGGGAATGCAGATGATCCGGCATTTAGTAGTGTCAAACCAGCAGAAATGCCACGAGCTGTTGACAAAGGTAGAGGCTGCTATCGCCGTAGCTGGTGGTGAATTGGGCAGCAGGCGCGCATTCGTGTTCGTTCGTTCAAGTGCATGATTTTCGAGTTGCCGCGTGTCAAATCGAACGACGTCCTGCCTGCAAAGTCCGGGAAACCTACGAGCATTCAAGGGCAACGGGTGACGACAAACTGACACGCCGGACCAGCTAGAGTACCGCAGCTGAATACGTGGTGCCTGGGTTGCACCAGCTATATGGTGTTCCAGGTATATGTTAGGCCAACCGCCGTGACTCTTCCAGACGCGACGGAAAACAATCCTTGAGACATGTCAATTGCGCCTCGATTTCAGCTTGAAAGGCAAGACCTATACTACAGCAAATACAAACGCATATCTAGATACATATATCACCTGAAGCATGGCCACGTAGTTCGCACCGTACTCTATCACGCCCGTGACAATGCGGTCTCCGGGTTTCAGGCCTTGCGCCAAAGCGTAGAACGCCCTAGCCCACGCCATACTCGCGCTTTCCTGCCACACATCGCCCACGCCCCCGGAGCAGCACGATGCATAAAGCGTGTTGACAAGGGTATGACTATTGGTTAGAGAGAGAGGTATATATGCTAATATAGTGTTTTACTCAGCGACAGTTTGGGGTCTCGGGCGCCGGTACACCCCTTGCGCGAGGGACTAACGCCTTTTCCGAGTAGGTTTTACTATTTTGTAAGTTCGGATCTTCAGGGGTGTTTTTGACGTAAAAATAGCGCTGCGCGGTCTACACTTCGGAATTATCGTCCGCAATAGAGAATTTTCCTGGTCCGATGCAAATGCGGAATAGAGAAATTTTCTGGTTCGATGCAAACGCGACTGCGCCGCGTTTATGACCAGTTTGGGCCCGTTTTGGCAGCGGTTTGGAGTCAGGGTTAGGGCTAGGGCTAGGGGTTGGATTGGGTCTTCGCCCGTACCTTGATCCCAACAGGAACTAACTTATCCGAACAGCCTACCAACCTGAAGATCCGAGCTCACGGTAGTACCTCGACTAACGTGATGTTGTTTCATTGGGGAGTCAATACGTGGATATAGCAAGCACTACGATAGATGTAAGTACGAGTAGACGAGGACTGTTTTCAGTAGCTTTCCAAGCTACGGAATATACAACACGATTTCATGCGTTCATAATCGCCTTTAGATGGGTGAATCCAAACCCCTAATGAAGCAGTGAGCGGAGCGTTTGCAGTCACTTGCGCCACACGCGCATGGTGACATGGCATCGCAAAAACATGATCGATCACAGCAGTAGAGCCCGACCCATCGTGCCAGTCACAGTCACAGGACACATGTCACGTGGATATCTTACCTGCAGGGCGATCTCTGCGGGTTCTGCGTTAATCAATCGAGCGCAAGATTCATACACCGACTCGAGCTCCTCGTCACACTGGGCCGCCGCCTCATACCCTCCAAGAGAAGCTTCCATCTCCATGTGCCTTGTGACCCTCTCCAGCACAGGGCGTGGCATGGGCGAGTCTCCCGCTGAGTTGAAGTGCGTCGCAAGAGGGGTTGCGCCGCCTAGGATATCTTTGCGCACGCGCTCAACGTCTACTTCGGACCTCGAGGAGGATCCCATTGCCAAAGGTGATACACTTCGTTTAGATACTCCAGCGTGAGCAAGGGATCGAGGCAGGTACGTATCTCCAAGTCGCACGAGAGGAGAAAACGCAAACGCCGCCCATCTCATGCCTGCGAGTAGCCTCTGCTCTGCCCCAAGTAATCCTCGAAGCAGGACTGTCAGCTTTTTTGTTTCCAGCTGCAGCAGTAGAAAGAGAGCCCTACACTTGGTAGAGCTTTGCACCAACAGCCACCGACGTCATGCACGGAACTGGACCGTTAGAGTTTCAGCCACGCACCCGACTTGTGAAGCTACCAGTAGCAGCTGAACTTCTGACTCGCTGTGGTGCAGTGGGTGGGTGTGCACCCTAACACCCACAGGACACATCCCCCGTTTTCCCGACCAAAACATCCTTCGTATTTACCTATAAGCACCTATTGTTTCAAAATGTTCGCGTTCGCAACAACCAACACCAGGGAGTGGTATGGGTCGTAGTCGAGTATGGGTCAGACGACTGAAGCAAGGGACAAAGTCAAGGATATAGCAGTGGCTGTAAACCCTATAGATTCGGTCGCTCGCCTAGACCTGGCTGAGGAGTTGTTCGTATCTTGCCGCTTCACCGAAGCTTCCGAAGTTTGCAATGAAGCCTTGAACTTGGTCCCAATTTCTTCGTCGACGCAATGCGCCAGAAACAACAGCAAGCCAGCGAGCACGGAGCGGGTAGTGGCCTTCGACGACCAGCTGATTGCGCCTGTCGGAGAGTGCGACACGTCCGATCTCATCGTGGCAGTGCTGCTCCAGTGCGGGTTCGAGCTCCAAAGGTCGGAGGAGTGGGCTCGATGTCGGGCCTTCTATGCCAGGCGCGGCGCAATGCCTTTCGCGGTGGCCACCCTCTGGTAAGAGTCCGTCGGCTCGAAGAATATCCTCCCACGGCAAGACATCAGCTTATTTGACACACACGCTTGTTTTGCCCCTGCCCCCCCCCCTGCCTCACGACATCGAGTATGCGTGTGCAGTGTAGAGATCTGCCCGTCCAGCGGCTGGCGAGTTTGGGATCTTGTCTCACGCACATACATACGATAAATGGTTGGCCATTCTTGTGATATTTCCACCTGGCGTGTTGAATTTCTGGGTTGTTTCTTGTTGAGAGTTTTTACATATTTCGCCCTCGGCACACTTGTATACATATCGGTGCACAAGACCCCCCTTGTCCCATAACTTGCACCTCGGGTGCCCCTGCAATCGCAGCCACCACCGCGACCACCCCTTTTGCGACTTCCCCGGCGGCTGCCACCCTTTCCTCCAGTACCTTGGCCTCCGCGACCCTTAGCGCCAGCGAACAAAGCATTCTGGCGCCCCGCCGGCTTTGTAGCTTGGATCTCTCGACAAACTGTTGCCGAAGAATTTCCTCATGCTCGTTGCGGGGAAAGTCGCCACGTCCGAGCTGAGAACAGCATTCCGATTGGTACCCGTTAGTGAGTTGGCGGACGATTTGTCCGCGGAACACAACCTCAGTCTCGTGGACATCGAGGCACGCAAAAACGTTCTCGGCATCGTCATTGCGACTGATCCATACGAACGGGGGTTCCCCTCTCTGCATGCAGAGGTGATCAAAATTTGGCGAGCCACAGATATTGTTGGGCAGCCCCTCTTGGCTCCAACCGATCCTTAACGACGTTCCACCCACCACTCGGTGACCCTGCGTGGAACAGCTTGTTAGCCAGGGGAGCGGAAACAACTCCTGCGACCAGATTGGCACAAGCGCGTGTTGCATCGTCAATTTCGCGGGCTGAGTGTCGCCGTCGCAGCTCCCTTAGCGTAACTCGTTCGTCGCCGACGAGGACTGGGTCAGCCCGCGGTGTAACGGCTTATCTACATCTAAACATGGATAGGTGTAGCGAAATATTATTTCGCCACATCGGGTACTGAGGGGCCTCTCCGAGAGACTTTGGCACGTTTCGTCGACTGCCCGAGACTGAGTACGCACATGGTCGAACATCAGGCGTCGACCCAATCCAACGCTAAAACCCTAACCCTAGTCCAGGCTAAGGCTCGACCCGAGCTTATATTCGCCTGGCCAGGCTAATAAGGCTCGACCCGAGTTTAAATTCGCCGCGCGTTTTGGATAATCTGAACAAAAAATGCGCGGACCGCTAAAATCGTAATATTTTTTGTACATTATCTATGTTTGGTGTATCAAGAGCACGGTAAAGGCTACTGGGACAAATGGAGGATTTACTTTGCCGGCAGCTTGTTGGATGATACCAGCTACCCTTTTCATGCTTCTTCCTGCGCTGTTTCGCCCGATGTCTACTGTAGATATATGTACAGATATTTATATTCAAGAGAGAGTTTTGTGTGAGCGTCCGAAGTCTTCTCGCGATCCCGTGCCGCCTGTGTCAACACCTTTAGAGAGCTGCCAATATGCTGCTATACTTTACCGGGTAAGTCTTTGGGTATCACTTGTGAAGGCGTAGCAATGCTTGTTTTGGTCTCCTAGTGCACAGCAGTAAGTTCGTGTAGGGTCGCTGAAACAGTCGCTTTGTAAAAACGGGGTGGAGCGCCACGACGACGACTTGGACGGTGAAAAGTTTCCATTGACTTTTTCCTGCCCTACTACCTCATACCAAACGCCTCCAGAAAGCGCACAAAAGTACAAAAAATCGATCCGATTGACGATAAGAAGGGGGGGGGAGAAAATCCCGTCCAAAAGGCTCGATCGGAAACCTCCCTTTTCGATCTCTTCTTTTTATTTTCGACTGCCTAAAAAGTGGCAGAACTTTTTCGATTTATATTCGAAATTTGACTTCGAGAACCGCTAAAGCTACAGCAAGCACAGCGGTTGACAAAAGGACGTCGATACCGCGAATGCCTCTATCGGAAGTTGGTACACACTCGATACTGCGCGTGCTGCTATCAGAAGATGGTGAACACTCGATACGCCGTGCTGCTATCGGAAGATGGTAAGCTGCTGGCGGGGGGAGTGGGCTACAGTAGTGTATTGTGGGCGTGTGAGCGTTTGTTTTTGTTTGATGAAAAATGCGACGGGTCTCTACTACAAATTTGAAATTTCGATCGAGAGAGATCCGACTAATGTGTCGATCGAAAAAGAAACATTTTTCGATCGACTGGTCCTGTCGAGAAAGATGGTCGAAAAAACTTTTTTCGAACATGTAAGAAAACCCGATTTTAGCTCCCGTCGGAGATCGCCCTGTTCGACTGCGTAAGAATTGGCCTGAGACGACGACACTTGACAAATCAGGTCGAGTTAGAGGAAACGATCACTGTCTTCGCGACCCGCAATCGAAATTTATGGCGTTGACAGTGCAACGCTTGAACCGAGCAAGGCTGTTCTGGTGCGAGGCCGTAATGTCCCTTTGAGTGCATGTTAATGTTCTCACAGTAGCCCCCTGCAGCAAACAAGGTAGCCCGTGGTAATGACTAGGCACAAGGAGTTTGCAGGTGTGGGTACGTGGGGAACCAAACCAGAAGAAACATCAGGCGGGGTAATGTTGGATGTTCGCGCAAATTCCAGGTTCCAACTGATTCCCTTAGTTGGGAGACGACTGACATCATCCCAAATACTGTCGCCGTGTTGCTCGCTACTTCGTGACCGCTCGTTTTCATTTGCCATTCGCATCGGAAGGCTCCGTCTGTGCCTGGCTGGCGGGGAGTTTGAGTTCGTTCGCAAAGTGCTCTGGCAGCTACGAGATACCCTGCGCGAGGAATTACACAGCGAAGCAGCAATGGTCAATAGCATCAACAGCATCGGAGGAGCAGGTGGCGAAATGGCCCGAGCCAACTATCTCCAAGCAACGGAGATGCTCGTCGTCCAAATAATGCTATCCTGCGGAGAATTCGGTGACGCCAGGTCGCTTGTTTCGAGCGACCCCTACCTGGGACAGAAAGAAAAAAGCCAGCTGCTCAAGGCGTGCGATCAGCCCTCGGTCCAATCGAGAGAACGACCACTGAGCGCAACGGGGGGTGCAAGCGGGGCTAATGGTGCCGACGGATCACGCACGCACCAGGGCGCGAGACGGCAAGTCGGAGAACACCCAAGCAACAGGTTTGCTAGTCCGGGTAATCCCCAGCGTCCTACAGTAAACGAGCCAGACGGGCATCAGGGGCCGGTGCAGAAGTTCTTCTCGGAGGTCGGGGACTGGACACCAGAAGCTCGGCTGCAGTTGGTAGTCGGGGCAGGGGCTGCCGGCCTGGCGGCGTACGCGGCGTGCCGAAATCGACATCACCTCTGGCGGGCCGCGCGTGATGCGGCCGGGGTAGCAATCAGAACGGCTGGAGATATTGGGGCGTTCATTATTGGTTCATCGTGATAAACTTATCCAAGCGTTTTGTTCGTCAAGTGCAGTATTTCAGCAAGCAGTATCATATCGTACAAGGCACCAGTGACGTGCGATGCGCGCGGACTCGAAAGAGCACATGCAATATAAACAACGTGGCTCTTTTTTCCTATGAGCTTACGACCTTACACAGCACGCTTTTTGTTGCGTTTTATATATCATCTGCTGTGGTGACTCTAACTGGTACACACGAATCATGCTGTTGCTGTAGTTCTATACCAGGTATATTACTTTTGAAGGCCGTGAACCAGAAATTACTTAAAAAAAGGTGCAGCACCGTTTTTATGACGGTTTCTGTATGCGAGCTTCGCCCAAAACGCCGGACCTACTTGCTACTTACCTCCGAATCCACCTACTGCACCACCTATACAATGTCCATGCTGCTTATACTTTAGTACACCCCCACGAAAAGTTGCAAGCGCCCGAACACGCCACGATATACTCTGCCCTATCCTACACTGCTGCTATCCTTCGTCGAAAATCACATTGTTGAGGTGATGCACGCGCACACAGTACGCGATGTTTCCTCTTTGCGCTTGCTTCCTCATTGAAGAGCGACCGTGCATTTCATATTGCAGTACTGCACGGCTAGCGCCAGGCGTCACCTTGTACGACCACACCACGATGACAACAATCCTGACAGCGGCAAAACACTGCGGATCCCCCCTTCCCTTCGAAAGCTCCCAGCTCAGGGTCTACTTACGCAAAGCGGCCAACCTATTCGCCAGCTCGTCCTCTCCGTCCGCTGCCGCCGGCGCCGGCGCAGCCTCGGGCTTGGCGGGTATCTTGCTGGACACGGGTCCGGCATCGTCAAGCTGCTGGCCCAGCTCCAACCCGGCCTCGTCCGCCACCATCTGGATGAGGCCATCCACCTGTTCCTGTGGGGTGGACATCGCCGTGCTGTTGCTCATGGCGTTCTCCATATATCCCGCGCGCACGTCCATGTCCTCGAACTGCTGCTCGAAGTTGTCCATGGTTTTCGAGATGCGCTCGACGTCCATCGTTTTGAGCGCCGACCCCATGCCCTTCACCACGCCTTCCATCGAGCTGTTCACCTGGCATGCATTGGAGCAGTGATACGACGCAGCGTGTGACTTGAGCTCTTTGCATAAGGCGAAGTGTTCGAGAGTACCAAGAGATTCATCCGAGATTTCTGGACCTGGAATGAGTCGTCTACTACCCCTATGACGTGGTACACGAAACGCGTGATTCGGGTCAAACAAGCAACGCGTGATACTGGATGGGCGGTGCTGCGCTGTGGTCACGCTGCATCTCCGTTGATTGGCGTCGTGGTAGACGTGGTCTCCTATTAATAAATATTCTGATGAATACACTCACACAGTTTGCTCATCCATGTACGTGATCGTATTCCTTGAACTAGGCGAAAGCGAACTGCGACACACCATGAAATACCAAAGGTTCATCGTACGATACCTCGGTGGGCTGTAGTCGTAGGACTATTTGTCGTCCTCCTGCTTTTCCCCGTGGTTGGAGTTAGATTGTGACTTTTCGCTAAATAAATGATTAGTGACTACGAAAAATCACGTTCTGAAGGCTGCAGGTCTTACATTTTTTTCCTAAACCCTATTTTGCACTAGGTTTAAATTGAGGCTATTTTCCCCCAGTCCCGGCTATGTTTTTTAATAAAGGTTTTATAATAGGCTAATTCTTGGTATTGCCAACAAGATGGTGGTTTTGTGTTTCCTTACGACATAACCGAGCGGCAAGGTGGACAGATTCTTATCGTAGTGTGGAAGTTGCAGCCCGTGCGACGTAAGGGGGCCTCCTCACCTGCTGGTGAACAAGTGTTTCGTGGCTCGAGGTCGGTGCTTGTCGAAACGAAGAGCAGAAAAAGAAAGAAACACGAAACGCATGCCTGCTTGACAGCGACCAAGGGTCACGCATGGCTTTGTCCACAAGCATGGCTTGGCCAATAAAACCACTTCAGCGAGCCGCGAAATCGGACACCACCACCTACGTGGTGTGAGAATAGTGCTACGCTAAAACCGCTTGTCATCCGCAGGAATAATTTACGTATCGAGTCGCTGTTTTCTGTTGAGACCGACAATTATGGCATCGCGAAACAGAACAGGTTTTGTCAGCACCTTCGCAGGCTGTTTCTCTAGGAGACGCTAAAATATGTCCCGTACTCTTTATAAGAGCTGTTGAACAATTCTCTAGAGGTATCTACATTTTGAGTGATTTGGCCGATTTCGCAGGCTCGAAATTCCCACGGATAACCACCTGACCCAGTTTCGTTTTTCATCATACCGGGTCAGTTATACAGGACAAGTTATTGGTCAATTTTCGAGAGGAATCTCGTGCAATTGGCCGCTTTTGCAGGCCTGTTCTGTACGTATAATTGACCCGGTTTCGATTAAAAAAAACTATTTTGTCCCCCTTGGCCAGCCGATGGAATTTCGAGCCTGCAGAACCGACCCATCCCATTAGACTCCTCTCGAAAATTCACCAAGATGTAGCTCTTTGAGAGAGTAGGGGGAGTATTCTAGCGTCCCCGGGAGAAAAACACTGCGCAAGTGTTGAAAAACATTTTCTGTTTTGCGATCCAACAATACTGTAGTTGCCCTTTGGGCCGAGTGGTGGTTGGAATTCCATCCTGTTAGAAAGCCGAACCAGTACTTTTAGTGCTACCGAAGCATCCTTCGAGAAGCGTGCAGCTCCTACTGTAGAGGCAAGCAGGTACAGGCATTTGTCGGCTCGTGTGATGGTGCAACGTATCAGGGGCTAACCCATTTGAGGCCCAGGTGTGCACTAGTGACACAAAAAAAGGTATGCCAGGTACAGCACTCTTCATCAGTTGTCGAATGGGGGCGTGCAGCAAAGCAGAGCGATTCGTACTCGCATGATAGTATCATGAGGTGTGGGTGTCGGGTATGTCCTCATCTCCAATTATACAGTGTCCCTAAATAAACGACGACAAATACCGTACTTGTGAACCACGGCAAGGAAAATTGGGAGGCAACAGCGGTGAGGGCCCGCACAGCTGAAAACACTTTGGATGAGCGCTATTGCGTGCTTCTTATACTTGTACAAACACGCAGAATCCCACACAGGTGGCCGGGACTTCCCCCTTGCTGGCCTAGCAAAACCCTTTCGGAAACATTGGAAAATGTAGCACACCATCAGGCGTACCGAATTGAGACGCTGTCGACACCTTGTGGGGTTTGCTATAGATGTGCGTTGTTCAATGTCTCCACAGGGAGGTTTTTATGTCCACATTGTGCAAGGGGCGGGGGGAACCTGTGCGTAAATCAACTCCTCTAAAAGTGTACTTCCACTACACGGTGGCGAACCGCATCTTTGTCGCGGGCACCCGGGCGAGGAGGAGCCGTCGGAACGACCACTTGATCGATGCAGGCTCCACCACCCCCGTGGTCACTGGACGGGCCAGATTCAACGCCGCCAGCATCTTCGGCACTGCTATCGGCGCTAGCACCGTCGATGACGATGGGTCGTTGTGCCATGAGCTGCAGTAAACCTCTCTCTGTAAGCAGCGGATGTGGGCTCCTATTGTCGCGGGGAAATGCGTGCCCGGTACGAAACAAGCCTTCCTACAAACGAGGGCACCCAATAAAAAAAATAGATGATCGTTGGCATCGCTGCAATTAACTTGAACACCTAGCCAACTAATATCTAGCGGGCGACTTATTGTCAGCCAACTCACGGAGACGTATACAGGTACTGATGTAGCATGGGACATTGGACCCTCCTGCATGGCTGTAGCCAATGAAGCCAACGTACGTATACGTGCACCCTGCCTGCCATTCCTAGCCACCAAGAAGAAATGAAAAAATCGGCACCGAGCACGGCCGCACCCGAGTGGTTGTTGTTTTGGTGGCAGGTGTATTGTTACAGGCTACCGGACTCTGGAACCAAAAAACACAACATCGAACACAACGGGGACTACCCCTGAGTCCGCGGGAAAAACGCCGGACAAAAACTTGTGCATTTTTCCTTGTCCTTCTCTTTTTTCGGGCCACGTGCACCCCTATTAATAAAATGCCGGGTTTTGGCCGCGGGTCGGAGCAGGGAAGAGTGTTACAAAAGTTCGTCGTGTTTCAGATGTTGGGAAGTTCCTTCGAGTTCAACTCGATAGTCTACGAGTCGCGGGTTTCCTAAAGATGCTTTGGGTGACAGTCTCGCTCGCTCACGCGCAGCAGAACAAGATGGAGAAAAAAACACGCAGATGTGTAGGCGTGGTTTTCAGACGAAGTCAAGAAGTCACAAGCAAGGTCACAATAAACCTATGGTACATGTTTCCGGTGTGCCCAAGCTCAACCCCTTTGTGGCTTCAAAGGGAAAAAATCCCTGAAAAGAGTGACAACATCGATCACTAGGGCCATCTGCAAATAGTGAAGCTTCCAACGTTGTTCTGTACGATACGTACAGAACCGTACCCGGGATATTTACCCGGGTATTACCCTACAAAGGACTTACGTGAGTGCTGTACGATATTCATACCCGTACCCTGAACTTCTGTAAGTTCTTTACGACATTCATACACGTATCCAGAATTTCTGTATGTTTCAGTACGGCCGTGCCACAATACCCAGAGTACGGGTACACCATTTTTATACCTGCCCAGAACTTCCGTGAGTTCCGTAAGACATCTATACCAGTACCCGGAACTTCTGTGAGTTCTATAAGGCATTCCTACCCGTACCCGGAACTTCTGTAAGTTCTGTAAGACTGTGGCACAATACCCGCGATACGGGTATACCTCTGTCACAGTACCCGGGAGCCCGGTACCTCTTCGGGTTTAGACTATACGTTATGGGACCACTTCATGGCTGTTCTTTCAATTTCTTCCTTCATACCTGGTACTCATTTTGCCGCCCAAAGAACAGGATTATATTTCAAGCCTGTGGAACAGTAGTAGTGTGTATCGTAGAAACTAGATATTAATAGTGATGTACATGTATGCATTCTACATCTAATACATATCGCAGTCGCATGTAGTACCAAGTACACGTCGCACGTTCGTATTACTGTTGTATAGGTTTATCTTTTACTCGTATTATAGTGTGTGTTCTTCCTCTATTCGTCGACATCCAACACACCCAGTGTCGGTGCTGTTTCTTGGTTCTACTAATGGAGAGATACAAGCTCTGTGGTCGTAAACTACCACACAAAGCTACTACATCGCACTGCAGTACTCGCAAGGCGATTAGACATGGCAAAAACGCCATGCCATCGTCCTGGGTACAAGCACAACGTACATACGCCAGCAATCTTGACACATTGACAGAGGGAATGTACCAGGTAAGGCCGTACAACATATTATATAAATATTGAAAAAAACAATAATTTAATATATATACAAGTATATCTGGTATATTTAAAAAGCGCCTTCCGCAATCAAGCGCTATGGAATTCGCCAGGGGGGGGATGGTCATGAAAATTCCCCTACTTAGCAATGAGAAATATGGTGTACTCAGGGTGCCCCCTTTTATGTGGACGTCGAGAATTAAGAATGAACACGATGTTAGCGCCCGGGTTCCAACGGGATTTGTCTCATCGCTGCGGCAATACTCCCAAAACGCAAAAAGCGGGGACAGTACTTGAAAATCTCCCCTCCCTTTTTTTCCTGGAAATTTTAAGGTGGGCTCCAATTTGCCTGGGGATTACGACTCTGACGCCAGAATTTTGAAATCGTACCTCGTTGTGTACTACCAGGCATCAAACGCCAGGCAGTCAGCCCATTTTTTGGCGCAAAGCTGTTTTTCAGCACGTTTTGGACTAAAACGGATGTCAAAATAGCCCGATCAAAAAAACAAAACCAGAATCATGAACGCACAGCTGGTACCTGATACAACCCAGTTTTGCGCCCCTCACGAGTTTGTTGCTGAAGCACACCGCAGAAACCACCACCCGAAAACCCAAAACGTGGTGAGAATGTACTGCTTTCATACTCGTGGCTGAACTCTCGACCCTCTGGAGGCCCCGAGTTTTGCTCGTATCGCTAATCTGAAAAGCTCTACCCCCCTAAGGCGGCCAAGCGGCCGTTTAAGCGTGTGCGCCGGGAAAAAATCCATCACCATTGCGGGCGATTCTTCTTTTCGAATTTCTTTTCCGGAATTTTGGGATCGGAAAGTTTTTTTTTTTCACACATTTTCTATTGTGTTAAAACGACGTTTCCCACCGTTTCCCCTACGTAGGAGTATTTGTTTTTTCTGTTGGCTGAATAGCCGCGTCTCTGCAGCAAACACCGCTTGATTAGGGCGAAAGTATCGTACATATTGGCGGAACCACAAAAGCGGGTGGCGTCTTGTCATCGCCACCATCTCACTCGAGAGACCCCTTCCGGTTGGATTTTCGGATTTTCTCATCTTAGGCACGTTGACTTTTTTTTTAAGTATTGTTTGTTTCATCAAAGTCACCAGTTAATCTGTTGTTTTTTCGCCCCTTTGAGGCATGCATATACCCGGGTATTACTCGTACCCGGCACTTGTGTGAGTTCTGTACCATATCCATACCCGTACCAGGAACTCAAGTGAGGTATGCACGACGTTCATACCCGCACCCGGAACTTCTGTAAGTTCCCTACGCCCGTGCCACACTGCCCGGGATACGGGTACAACATTGAAATACCCGCGTGGAACTTCGGTGAGTTTAAGACTTCGATACCCGTACCCGGCACTTATGTGAGTTTTGAAAGACTTCCATCCCCGTACCCGGGACTTCTGTGAGTTCTGTACGCCCGTGCCACGATACCTGCGGTACGGGTACAACACTTTTATACCTGCCCGAAACTTGTGTGAGTTATGTATGCCCGTGCCACGATACCAGGGGTATGGGTGCAACACTTCTATACCTGCCCGAAACTTATGTGAGTTATGCACGCCCGTGCCACAATACCGTTAACTTCTGTCAGTTATGTAGTACTTCAATACCCGTACCCGGAACTTCTGCAAGTTTTGTAAGACTTCCGTACCCGTACCCGGAATCCACAAACCCTACAGGACATGACCTTGGAATCTCCCTAGAAGGTACCTGGTAGCAATTTGAGCACGCTGGTTGGCTAAAGGTGGTATCAATAATACGAGGCTTAATTAACCTAAAGTTTTTCCAAGCCACATCCCGAGCGGGCAGCATCAACCTATTAATAGAGTAGTTCCAAGCACAGCATCCAAGCCGGCCCAGTCAACCTATAGTCCTACCAAGCATGGCATCCCAGCACTGATCACCGCCATTGAAGGGATCGGGTTCGGGTTAGGGTTCGGGTCGGGGGGGCGACTTTATTTTTCAGGACTACAGCAGTCCCGTTTCGGGGACAAACCACCCAAACTCCAAGAATTTTGTCCCCAAAACGAGACAGCAGTACTAAACTGGTTAAAGATTCACCGTCACCAAGTGTCGACGCCTCATATACGCAATTCAAGTATACACACAGATTGTAAGCACGTATGCGAGACGTTCGTAGACACTGAACGGCTTGATACGGGCAGACAGCATCGGAACGTGAACGAAAGTATGATACGTCATGAGAAGGCGTCCTTGATCCTTCGCTACACTCGCCTCCTCCTCTGCTGCTGTGCTATTTATAGTCTTCTTTCGATTTTCTCTCCTTCACTACGAAAAAAAGGTATGTCGTGCCTGGCGTATCCAGGACGATGACATGGCGTTGCATTGTCTACTCTGCTTACCAGGTGCTGCTAACAATGTTTCATCTCTGTCTGTGTCGTGGCTTTGTGAATACAGAGCTTGCTTTGCGTCTGTCTATTACTTATAATAGGATTGAAGAATCGGCACGGAAACTGCTTGTCCACGGAAAAAAGAACGGTGTAATGTGAACAACACACAGCACCAGCTCGTATATCATTACATAAACATACTTATGTTTATCCTTTTTTTCTTGATTATAAGAACCTACCTTGCGCTCAGCGAGTCTACAACGATTTTTTGTCCTTTCTACGACCTTTTGCTTTCTTCGCGTTCTTAGTTTTTTTTGCGTGCTTGCTTATCGTGCCACACTTTTCTTCCCGGAAAAAGAACAGTCGATTTTGTTTTTCAGCGGTTTGCCAGGCTCCCTTTCGCTTTCATTCACCGGCTCGTTGAAATTTCTTTTGCACTTTCAGGTCTTTCTTTCTTTTTTCTTGTTCCGTTTCGTGTGCGTGTGTGTACTCCGAGCACGGCACCGCGAGCGAGCCCGGTGCCGTCGCGGGCATCAGCGGGTGCTGGCGGGTAGGGGGGGGGGGGGGGTGTACTCGATAAGAGAGATGTACTCGATCTCATGCATGGCCGTAGTCGTATGACCATAGACCCTCGCATCCCTACAATGCCGGGACGGAGCATGTCGGGTTTTCACCGACCAGGCAGACATTGGGTGCACCAAGCGCGAAGCGCCGTGAGGTGTCCGGCGAGTCGCATGAAGGGTGAGCTGCATCCTACTAAGAAACGCTTGTGAGGCGGACTTGCATATGGATGACAGCTTCAATGAGTTAGTTTAATTTCCGGTGTGGCCACTTCCAGAGACAGCAATGGGAGTACTATGTAACCGCCTCTTGGGTGCCTTACCTTGAACACTACGTGATACGATCAATTCCCTTGTGCAGAGTAAAGGTTATTTACTTCGCACAAATTATCTAACTAGACGATCGGCTGTAGGCGACCACCAAAAAAAAAACAAAAAAAAAAAAACGGTACCGTGGATGTCTAGCTCGCGGGTAAGGGGGGGGGTTGCAAGGAGCACGGTCGCCGCTTTCGTGGCTAGGCGTCGCGTGTTCCTCGAGACACGAGGGAAGCATGGATGGGCTCTGTCTGGCCTCCATCTGTAGAGTATGTACGAGGGTCGTTCGGGATTGTAAGATAAGATTCAAGCGGTGCTTATTTTCGCGACCGAGCTGAAGTTCACAGAGAGACCTATGCAGTCTGAGCACCAACATTGTCGAGCCTGCGAACGAGGGCCACCGTGAGCACCGGGCTTCACACGGGACGGGTGACGGGGCTCACTGTGGCAGAGAGGCAGGAAAGCTTTACCTGGACCGAATCGGTAGCGAGGTGGTCGCGAGAGGGGTGGGCGGCGTACGAGGCTGAGATAGAAGCTCTGCTGCTCGATTTTTCTTTTTTGGCCAGTGCAAGGTGTTCCAATCAGGCAGAAAGGTATTACATGAGAGGGGACTGGGGGGGGGGGGGGGGGGGGGGGGGGGGGGGGCGGGGGGTGTACTCGATAAGAGAGATGTACTCGATCTCATGCATGGCCGTAGTCGTATGACCATAGACCCTCGCATCCCTACAAAGCCGGGACGGAGCATGTCGGGTTTTCACCGACCAGGCAGACATTGCTTGCACCAAGCGCGAAGCGCCGTGAGGTGTCCGGCGAGTCGCATGAAGGGTGAGCTGCATCCTACTAAGAACCGCTTGTGAGGCGGACTTTCTTGCATATGGATGACAGCTTCAGTGGCCACTTCCAGAGACAGCAATGGGAGTACTATGTAACTGCCTCTTGGGTGCCTTACCTTGAACACTACGTGATACAATGATTTCCCTTGTGCAGAGTAAAGGTTATTTACTTCGCACAAATGATCTCACTCGACAACCAGCTGTGGGCGACCGCAAAAAAAAAAAAAAAAAAAAAAAAAAAAAAAAAAAAACGGTACCCTGGATGTCTAGCTCACGTAGTAAGCGGCATGTTTTACAAGCAGTGTCGTTGCCAACCGACGCCAACCCAACCCATATATAATATATAATATGATGGGGGGGGGGGTTCTTTCTGGAATTTCGGTTTCATTTTCATTGTTTTTGCGGTGTGCTGTGCGGTGCCGTGCTTTCTCTTTCGTACATACCAGGTACATACATCAACATCAAAAGAAGAAAAAAAAGTACCCTACCTGGGGTATGTACATACGTACGGCATGCGGCATTCGGGTTGTTTTCCTGGGTGGAGCATGGAGCTCTTGACATTTGCAAACCGCGTGTTGGCACCTAATTGTTTGGGCCGTCTGTTTCGTTCCATTCTTTGTCCTCATGAGCGGACGACGCGAAGCGTATGTATGTGGCGTGCGAGTTGCTTTTTCCTGAAGCATGGCGGCGGGACTCTTGGCATTGTCAAGTCGCCAACTTGCAACTGCAACAATAAAAAAACTACATTCAGTCATGGACTTCTGTCCGCTTCGCATAATTTGATGCACTTCTTCTTCTTCCTGAGCGAGCGTAGCGGGCGGCGTAGGCCGCCCGCGGAGCGAAGCGCCTTGTACTGGTATTGAGAGTTACGTTGGTGATTTTTTTGTACTTTTTCGGACATACCTCTTCGTACGAGCACTCGACACGGGAATAGAACTACTTACAGATATCTCATTCTCTGAGCGTGCTCGATTGGTACATCCCTGGTCTCTCAGAGCTCCCACTTGGAAATCTCCTCATTTTATTACTTGCCGGACCTTTTCCTGCGGTTCTTTGTTTTCTCCATTTCTCTTGGCACTTTCGGTTCTTTTTTCTTCTTCTTTCGCTTCGTGTGCGTGCGTGTACTCGGACCACGGCACCGCGGCGAGCCCGGCGCCGTCGCGGGTGTCAGCGGGTGTTGGTGGGTAGAGGGGGGGTTGCAAGGAGCGCGGCCGCCGTTTTCGTGCCTAGGCGTCGCGTGTGCCTCGAGACACGAGGGAAGCATGAATGAGCTCTGTCTGGCCTCGATCTGCGTAATTCGATCGAGTATGTATGAGTGAGTCCATAAGGGTCGTTCGGGATTGCAAGGTAAGATTCAAGCGGTACTTATTCTTGCAACCGGGCTGAAGTTCACAGAGAGAGCTAAGCAGTCTGCTGGCGAGGGGGATCACTGTGGCAGAGAGGGAGGAAAGCTTTACCCGGACCGAATCGGTGGCGAGGGAGTCGCGAGAGGGGCGGGCGACGTACGAGGTTGAGAGAGAAGCTCTGTTGTTGTTGTTGTTGTTGTTGCTTTTGACCGGTGCAAGGTGTTCCAATCGGGCAAAAAATATTTCGCGAGAGGGGACGGGGATTTTTTGTCTTTCCGAATTTGTCGCTTTCATGTTCATTGTGTTTTTGCGGTGCTGCTGGCTGTGCCGTCCTGTGCTTTCTTTTTCGTACATACAGCGTATCAGAAAAAGAAAATAATTACCCTACCTGGGGTATTTTACGTACGTACGGCATCTGAGCGAGCGTAGCGGGCGGAACCACCCGCGACGCGAAGCGTACGTGGAGGCCGAGCTGTTTTTCCCTGAAGCATGGCGGCGGGACTCTTGGCATTATCAAGTCGCCACTTTTTAACTACAATTAATATAATCAATCATGGACCTCTGTCCGCTTCGCATAATTTGATGTACTTTTCCCTTCCTAAGCAAGCAACGTGGCGGGCGGCGTGGCAGGCCGCCCGCCGCGGAGCAAAGCGCCTTGTATACTCGTGTAGCAGTACTAAGTTCGAAACATTACTTGTAGTATTCACCGAATACTCCGTGCCAATACCATCGTCACGGCCGCCGTGCATCACGAATGATGACCACACCCTGTCCGACAAAAACGGTTTCGAGGCTCTTTTCTCGACAACGGGTAAGGTCGAAACGCCGAGCGATGCGTCTGCGGAAAGATACGACGTATATACGTATACGACGAAATATTTCCAAGCCACAATTTTGGCGTTGTGTTTGGAGAAAATCGGCTCGGAAATTCGTCCCAGAGTGTGTTTTCTTGCGTATTGCAGCAGGTATGTATGGTATGTACATCCCTGTACCACTGCTGCTGTACTATTAATAGCTTCATCATCGAGTCACCTGTGTCTGCGCGCATTCTGCGGAGTAATTAACACACAAACCCTCACCTGCTTCATCCGAATTGCCGTTTCCAGCCTAGAACCCACAGCGTCAATCCGACTGCTGAGCCGTAAGCAATTCAGAGATTGATTTTTTTCTCGAATCGCGTTCTGCCCGTAGATGCGCGCTCCTTCGATGTTGCCTGCCTTGATCGCCTCGCGAAGCTTCGCCTTGGCAGCAGTCTCATTCTTCGTGCATTTAATAGCGCTTCTTTGCATCTGCTTCGAAGTCAGCCTCAGGTTGATGAGCTCATTCTCCAAAGAGATTTTGTTCCCCATAGCTGCTGTTGGTGATGTCTTTTGCTAGGCTAAGACTCCGCCGGATAAACTGTGGCACCGCTGCTGGTGGTGTTGTTTGCGCACAATTCAGGTTTTCTTTTCTCTTTTTTTCTTTTCTTTTCTTCTTTATCTTTCTTTTTTCCCTTTCAACTTTTCTTTTTTTTTTTCTTTTTTCAATTTTTTCTCTTTTCTCTTCTTTTTTTTTTTTATTTTCTTTTTTCTTTTTCTTTTTTATTTCTTTTTCTACTTCTTCTCTTCTTTTCTTCTTTTTTTTCTTTTTTCTTTTTTATTTTTATTTTTTTTTTTTTTTTTTCATCTTCTTCAGCTACCTGGTATACTTCAGTGTGTTATTTGCCTCAGAAGGAAAACGGCGAACGCGCTTTCCGTTCTCCACAACGAATTTTTCTACAAGCCGACGCTCTTCTTTGAGTAACGCGAATCCCCACTCAAGCTGGAGAACGAACGATAACTTTCCAAAATCAAAGTATGAAGCGGAGCGGAAGGACGAGTCGTGGTGGGGGCGCTGGTCCTGTGCTCCTCCTGTGGGGCTCCTGGCTCCTCCTACGTCAATCATTTTATCCCCGGTCCCCGCTTGCGAACACGCTTCGAAAGAAATACGAAAACTATTATCGGGCGGGCGTGACCAGCAAGTGCCTCAAAAGCAACCTGGGTACAAAAAACGAGGTGCGTAATACTGACCAGCCATCTATGTTTAAGGACTGGATGGCGCCTGGGTAGGTGGCTCGGCGTTATCGGATGTTTGCCCTTTGGTGTCAGGCTATTCCGAGTTTGGTCATCCATGTTTCTTTGACGCACGCGTCCGCTTGCTCTTGAGTGCCACCTCATCTGTCCCAAGAGCGCACTTGTTACGACGGTAGTCCCCCAACAACTCTGACGTGCCTCGCACCGACCTTTGCGCACCCAGGTAGCCTTACCTCGCGAGGAGCGCGTCCCCACCGGAATCATGATTCGACCTTTTGTGGAGGAGCCGAAGGGCTCTGTGGCCAACTACCCTTACTTCGAGAGGGGCAAGGACAGCATCACTGCCTACCTTTATCGTCTCTTCCAAGAGAGGATTGTCATGTTTGATGGAGCCATGGGTACGATGATCCAGAAGTACAAGCTCGGGGAGGAGGAGTATCGCGGGGAGCGGTTCAAGGTGAGGCGCTTTGCGTTACCCTGCTTTTACCAGCATCGCGAGACGGCCAGTCTTCTTGGTGTGGGATGCGTACCATCCAAAAATCGTACCCTTCGGGCACAGACATCGACGACGCGCCCATCGCAGTAGCAGGTTCCTCGTTCGTAGCAGCAGTATGTATTCACGGCCGAGGACCCGTGAGCGATCCTCTCCGTTAAAATTCCGAGTGGCCTCGGCTCCACCTTTTGTTGACGAAGCACTTACGCCCAGGCCCCGGGGGTGCTGCATCAGTAGAGAGCCCTTCCGCTACCATACGTGCTCCTCGCCCCGGTGAGAAGCGGTCGAGGCGAGAGAGAATCGCCACAACAACGCTTGTTTCATACCACCTGGTATACGTATATATATATATATTTTTTTTAGATAAAATTATAGTAACGCTTCGACCCCAATTTATTTGCAGGAAGTCTTTATCTTACCCCTCTTCATCCCCTCTACTATCATATCAGTACAGCAGTATTAATAGTCTGATCATATCGTAACTCCTCGTAAATTACCACTTCGCAAACACGGCTACACGGCTAATTCTCGTGGGCGGGGGTCCGTGTGTCCGGGCGTGCGGGCAACACAACCCATTCACGCCAAGCCCGAGAAAGTTCCTCGCTCTCTCCTGGCCGCGCCCCGTCCGCGTACGCGTATGCCCGCGTGGGACATCGTTGAGTTCCGGGAGGTATGTCTTCTTGCCCGTCGTTGACCTTCAACGGTGAATGGTCAACGTCTCAGTGAACCACCCCGAGTGCGAACTGCTCAAAAAGCACCACTCGTGTATTACGTATACCGGTAGTAGTCTAGGGAACCGGCAAGTCTGTCGTCGTATTGGGTGAGATAAATACTTCGAATAGCGCAAACAGGCTGGACCACCAGCTTGCTTTGCCTTGTTCTCCGCCGTGAGCAGAGAGCGTGAGAACCGCGAGCTATGATGCCGGTGCCCGCCCCCCGGCCTCGGTTCAGAAGGAAATATTCGGGAAATTTCCCGATTTCACACTGTCATCAGGCCTGCCAGGTGGTACTATTTTTTCCTCGTTTTTTATTCTGCTGTACCCTAACTCCGTACTTGTTACTGCTGCTTTCACCCTGAGCGTGTTACTCTGTTGGTGCGTCTGTGCTGGCTGCTGGTGCTCGAAATAAAAACAGGAAAGCTAAGCCGCCTCTTGCTGCGCGATATTGGTGCCATCAAGGCTGTTGACTATCGGATGTCTGATTGCTCGGTTTTGTTTACCGATTGTGCCTTCTTAGGACTACCATGTCCTGGTCAAGGGCAACAACGACATGCTTACCATCACGCAGCCGCACATCATCAAGGAGATTCACGTGGAGTACCTGGAGTCTGGGTCGGATATCATCGGCACCAACACCTTCTCTTCGTAAGTTTGACGTTTGCTTTTCGGCCTTGATTCGCGTCTACCCGAGGTTTGTGTTTTTCTGTATCGTATTTCAGCTCCTGCACATCCACCAGGTAATTTACATACGTGCGTATATAGAGCATTAGAAGAATGGCGTATGCACTACTTGTTTGCGTATACAGCAGTATCTCTCAGTACGTACGTAAGTTTTGTGTTCGGGTGTTTTTCATTTTCGTTGACTCCCGTTTGAATGAGATGGTCGCTGTGAATCCTCTGGTCCACGGTCCACACGCGTGAAAAATGAAATAACGAGTACGTACGTACGTACGTACTGCTTCGCTCTTCGCTTCTTCGTCCGGCTGGCCATCGTCATTTGTTTTCACCAAAATGTGGCCTGGTACTCGTACATGTCATGTGACCAACTATAATAGTACCAGGTACATCATACATGCATGGTACTTGCAGCAGTAATCTTTGGTCGTGGATTGGGAACAAGAGCCGGGCAGCCCCAACGGTTCGTAGTCCCATACGTGGTGGTCCCCTCCCACTGTCTAGCACTTGTTGGACATGCACACATTCAACTTTCATGCCCAGTTTTTATGCATCTGCTGGTATCGGCCGCTCCTTTGGGAGGATGGAGGTCGGTCGATATCGGCCGTGCCCCTCCTTACACGTTGTGATGTTTTATGATAGCAGTTACCTGTTAATACTGCTGTGTACCAAACGTTTGAGTCTACGAATAGAGTGTGTTAATAGATGGACTATTGGTATATTACGACATCTATTGTAAACTACTGAAATTTGGTGTTTCTGATTCCAAGTTACGGTATGCGGCTGAGCAGTCAGCTTTGCTTAATAAATTGATTGTATGATACCTGGTGTACGTTTATGATGCCGGTACGCAGCAGTAGGAAGTAGGATGGCGGTTGTTGTGTAGATATGGGTACAATATACCATCGGCAAAGGTTACCGGGAGGATTGCAACGCGACTATGACTACTTTCGCCGGCGGCTCGACGTCCATGGACCGATCTATTTATGTATTTGGGATCGAGTTAACTGAGGATGTGGCGTTTTTTTCAAACGTTTTTTCATGCTGACGTCGTGGCGGCGAGTGGTGTTGTTAACCATTTCAGGAAACATGCATGGTGATTGAACAAATGAGATTGCAGTGCAGTATTCATAGATAGGGGTTCACGGTTGAAGAGAGGGGTGTGTCAGGTCTGTTTGACCTTTCGGAGTGCTTTGTCCCCCATACGGGACTGCGGTCCTACAAGTAGAAGGGTTACTCGTAACTCCGCTGGGTAATGATGTCGGATTACGGAATTACGTCCGTACGGCGAGCCGTTTCAGTGGTAAGTAATAGGACTGGGCCGGCGAAATTACGCTACGCCCCCAGTCCCCTATGAACAAAAATCGTACAAACATCTAGGAAACCCCCGTTTTTTTGCTTAGCAGCCACGTTTGGACTTTGAGCTTGCGCTGTGAACCTGCTGCGATGCACGACTGCGCAACCTGTGGCGCCTTCGGACGTCGAGGGTACAATTCCGTGCCACTTCGAGTTTGTCGTCGATAGGAAGAAAAGACTGCAGCAGTAGAACAAGTTCTAGAACGGAAACGGGCGGAGGAGTCGATTTACGTCATGCATATTTTTCGAAACAAGTATTGTTATACCGGTCTTTTCGCCAGAAATGTTTCTGCGAACGCATTGATGCGTGTGACCAGGAAACGGGTCACGAATCACGAAGGAGCGGAAGCTCTTATGACGAGTGAGCGATGAGCGATGGGTTGTGAGGGGCCCGGTGGTGTATGTCTCCGTAAATTCAGCATATGCTATTCACGACTCACGACTACAAGCCACAAGCAGGACGGTCTCCGTTGTTGGTGTCATGCTGGCGGACTGACGAAGGCTTAGGGCGTACAGCTTACAGCAGCAGTACCACCGCGCTACAGCACGAACCTAAATAATAGGTTACAAATTCACAAAAAAAGTGCGAAACATATTCAATGAAGTTCTGCACAATTTTGGACGTGCGTTTTGATTCTGGCGGGGATGTTTCTTGAACGTCCCCTGGTCTTGCCGTAGTTACCCGTGAGTACTCAATTTTCTCATTTCGCCGAAAAACGCGTAAGTGCAAGCATTTCCGGCCGTAATCCGACGTCATTGCGTCTGGGCCCCCAAGATACTGACGAAACCAATCACTTATTTTTGGTGTTACCAACCGCCTGCTGGCAGCGTGGGCGCCTAAATAGCGGTACAAGTACTATACGGTAGGAAGATGTTGCGCCCATGCCGCACGACTCCTTGCGTTGCAACTCGGACACCAATTTGTATCCTCCCTTAATGACGCAGCCAGTGGCCGTCGTTGTACTCATCACTTTTTGTTGCCAATTTTCCCCTCTGGAGTCCCAAGAATGATAAACCTGGGTGGGTACCACAAATGTAAGGATATTTTGCATCGAATATTATTAATAGTATAAAAACGGTACTTGCATTTGGGCACAGCGTGGTATTTTCTACGATAGCTTTTACGTCGTACCAGGTACGCCCGTGCCAGATTGTTTGACCTCTCTCAAACCGGTACTTTTCTCTTACGTAGACCAGCACTGTCTGTTGGACCGCGACCCCCACTGTATCTTCATTATGTAAGCGTACAGCCTACGATACCTCAAGCGGTCGTACAACTCTATATATCCCCTTGCATTGGAGTTCGACATTGAGAGCAGCACCTCCTATCCTATGTAAGCAACCCTAACCTATATCGTAGCAACGCGCGCTTCGTAGCGATTTGCCTTGTGTGACATGCGGCAAATGCTGTAACTGTCACAGTCGTCGTTATTTTCGTCATTTTTTTCCCTCTGGGATCCCGAAAGAGATACGTAATTCGAAAAACACACGCTGCCTCGGTTTCGTTCGTCGCGCGTGCGGTCGAAGAAAGAAGCCTTTCTGCAGCTTGTGCGTTGTGCATACCTGGTATTGTGTATACACGGATGTATAGACTACTCGTACATGTATGAATGTTTCACAGATGCTCCGAGTACCTGAGAGTAAAGCAAATTATTTTTTGGAGAAAACATTCCAGGTAGTTCGTGTGTTCGCTCTATCTGGGCTGTGTACTGCGAGGTGCAGTAACACTCGCAGTATTAGTCGCAGTGCAAAATCCTGAAATACTCTCGAGTATCGAAAGTATAAGCAGTACTAAATGCCGAAATACTACGAATACTCCAAGTATGAGCTGTACAGGATCCCTCGATACTTGAAGTAATTCGAGTATCCAGAGTATCAAACCCCAAAATACTTCAGTATTCAACATTTTTGAACCCCGAGATATAGCAGTATTGCAGTATTTCAGGGGTTTATACTCCGAGGTATTGCGGGTTAGAGTAAGTATATCTCGGAAATTCTACTCAAATGCTCAAGTATTACGGGGTTCGATACTCTCAATACTAGTAGTGCTGCAAGTATTCTACTGTGATACTGCTTGCACTCGAGGTTGTGTGCAGCTTGACTCCAAGTATTCAGAGAATTTAGGCCGCCAGCACTGTTTTACTCTCAGTACTCGGAGAACGAAGTATACTCGGAGCTTCTGTGAAATATTGCAATCTCCTATACATACAGTTTTCTTGTTTTTTTCCCGGTCACACCGAATGGGTGATGGCGGATCGTGGCTGCTGGCTACTGACTGAACGTTCGCTCCGGAGACTGGATGACCGTTGGTTGACACGTTGACACACGCTACTGAACGATATATCGATCGCTAAATTCTAAATGTTGTCGTATTTTTGTCGCAATTTTGTACCAGGTAGTAGGCGTTTTAGTGTGCGTAACGTACGAGGGAACATGCTGATGTCGAAATTGCTGCACTTCCTACATGTGATGGGTGACTGCTGTCGGTCGATTCTAGAGGTTCAGTCCACCCAGGTCAAGGCGCCGTGCCCCGAGACTTGAAGGCTCGATTATGTAGATATGCAGTGCAATGTAGTACAGGGCACCTCTGCTGTATGCCTGTCTGTTTCCAGCCTGCGGATGCGGCGGCTACGGTAAATCGAGTGTGTTTGTTCGCGCGGTCTGTCGTTGCGCGAAAGGCGGTTTCAGGACAATCGGAGATTCAATGTTGTGAAAATCGACAAAACAAGCCGAACATTATAGAAGATGCGATGCCAATTTTTTACGTACATTCCCCCGATTTTCCCTTTCTACGTACTCATACGTGGCACTTTCACTCGCGCAGAGCTCAAAATCGGGCGTTCTCTTGAAAGGAACTGTCCGAGCTCTCTCGCAGGGGTTTCCAACGCGCGTGTCCATTGCTACAGCGGTACGGGAAAATCTTTTTTTACGACGGGGCAAGATTCACCCAATCTTCACAACTTTCCAATGTTTGCCATATATTTGCTCCCAAGATCCCGAAAAAGTGAGTTTTTTGTTTTTGTATATGTTGGGCGCCTCATTCATTTGGAAGAACATCGAAATGGAATGCGCGGGTGCGCTGGGAAAACATGGAAGATAACTCGGATAGTGCCTTTCAAGAGAACGTCCGATGCTTAACTCTCCGCGAGTAATTTTTGCTACGAGTGTTGGTGGGTAGAAACTGGAAGATCGGGGGAACATGTAATACCCAGATCTGATTTTCCATAACCTTCGGGCTTTTAATGCTTTCTGCTTTTGTTGCGTGCACATTCAGCGAGCTCTCATGGAAGCGCTATGCGAGCGTACACAAACTGCTGTGTGCTTGACCGTGTGTGTTGGTGCTGTTTTTGTGCCGCAGAACTACGATCGCCATGGCAGACTACGAGATGGAGAAGGATGTCTACGAGCTCAACTTTGAGAGCGCTCGGCTTGCCAAGGAGGCGTGCGAGGAGGCAACGGCCAAGAACCCCGCCCAACCTCGCTTCGTCATGGGCTCTCTCGGGCCCACCAACCGGACGGGGTCGATCTCACCCGTAAGCTAAAAACACGCCGATTGGAGTCCCATCTCATTTGCTCCGCCCCCCCCGATTAGCTCGCGTGCAGATTTTGCACATCTGTATACCCGAAGCAGAATGCCTGCATACTATATATGTCGAAGTCGATATCGTTATGTTAATACTTCGAAAAATATATAAATAAAAAGCTGTGAAGTGGCAAAAAAAGAACATGAAAAAAAAACAAATTTGAGCGCTTGGAGTGATCCTTCGACCGCGCTTGCTATGTTGATGTCGATGTTATTGATATTGTGTTTGGTGTCTGGATTGTTGTCGGTATCGTGTTGGGCATACACCATCCCGGGACGATTCTGTCACGTTTTTCTTAGTGGGTCTTGAGATCGGGAGGGTGGGAGACACAACCGACGATTAGCGTCCTCTCGCGCTGCTGGGGCGCGGAGCGAGTGCGCCAAATTGCGGCCCGACCCCTGCTACCTACCAGGGTTCACTGGTACCAGATATGCAATAGCAGTCCAATGCGCTGTATATATGTGTTGCCACTTGCACCCGGTAGCACTCGACGAGGAACGAGCGTGCCGAATTGCGGCGCAATCCCTAGCAGGGTATCATTTTCTGGTATATACCAGAACGATTCATGCGCTATGTGTTGCCATTTGCACGCAACTTGCCAGGGGATTGGGGCATGCAGTTGTTGTTGCTGTTGTTGTTTTCTTCACATTAAACCGTTCTTTCTACCCGTCGACACCCAGCACAACCAGTGTCCGTGCCGATTCTTCAATCCTAGAGAGATACGAATTCTGTGGTCACAAAGCTACGCCACAGAGATACTACGTTGCCACGTATGCAGTAAGCACAGTGGGCAATGGCGAAAGTGGCTCTCCGTTTCGTAGCCCGGTACGCGCCTTGGTTTCCGTTAGCTGGGTGCAGCCGTCCCAGCCAACGCCAGCACTCCCATCCTTCCTGTCGTGCATGCATACCCACGCTGTGGCCAGCCTCTCCACCCCCCCGACTGCCCACTTAGCGCTCTCTGCTGTCGTGATGTACCCGTCCCGCCCGAGGGATAAACTCCTTGACGTCGGGGTTAAGAAGAAAAAACATCACCACCACCCCACGCGGTCCTTAAAGCGACCAGGCCACCAGCCGGACCGCGCAAGGTTCCCTCTGTACCCAGCCCGAAGCTCGATGTTCGTGTGACTGTCGCTAGACCGTTGCAGGTCCTGGCGGACTTCCTCGGCCCATCCAAAGGACGGAGCAGGCCGAAGAAAAGCAGTAGCTCTGGCTGGCCGTTTGTGTATTTTGAGCGTTTTTGCGTGTTTTGTGTGTGAGTTTTGGTGGCTGGGGCTATCTGTGGAACGGAGTAGTATGATAGCCTCAAACGCTACGAGCATACAATTGAAGTCAGGACGACGTTCTGGTCCCACTACTGCAGTGAACACATTATGTTTGAGAGAGAACTGGCATAGTACATCATGTCCCTCCGGGCACAAGCGACATCGCCAGGCTCGCGAGTTCAACGCTCGCGCGCGTGCCTCTCCCGTCCGAACCACCGCTGCACTACTGCACTACTGCTGTACTGCTGTACTACAGTAGTGTTGCTGCACTCGTGTTGTCGTGCCCACGCTTTTTGCTCATTGCTCCTCCGTGCATGTTTTTCGACTTTGTTGAAGAACCCGCTCGCACTTTATCGCAAAGCGTTATTTTGCTTGTGGTACCGCTGTGGTACGCTCACTGCTGCAGTCTGCTTTCCACCAGTATGGAACGGAGGTAGTGAGGCGGGCGACCCTCACCGACCCACCCACACCCACCCACCCACCCACCCACCCACCCACCAACCCAACCAACCAACCAACCAACCAGCCCACACCATCCACTCACTCACCGACCCCACCCCCCCCTTGACGTGTTGTGTCCGCGTGTGCTCTAACAGGACGTGGAGGACCCTTCTTTCCGTAACGTAACCTTCGACGAGCTCGTGGTGGCGTACAAGGATCAGACCAAGGGGCTCATAGACGGTGGCTCGGATATCATCATGATCGAGACCATCTTCGACACTCTCAACGCCAAGGCTGCCGCTTTCGCGGTCAGAGAGTGAGTGCAGGATTTGAGGGGGGGGGGGTTGGGGGGGGTTGGGGGGGGTTGGGGGGGGTTGGGGGGAGTTGCTGCTATTGAGGAGGCGTTTGTACTCTACAACCCGGCGTGTTTATTGTGCTGTGCGACTTTTGTACCTTTAGTGGAGTAGGCGCTTGTTTTGATTTTTCAGATCGTTGTGGGTCCGGGGTACTGCTTTAGATCGTTCGCATAGGTAGGTATTAGTATTGTCAAGGTGCTCCGTTTTTTTGTTGTTGGATGCAGCGAGTTGAATCGTCCCACACCTTGGCCCGATCATCCATTCCCACTTTTATGTTCTGCATATTTCCAAGGAAGATATATTCCCTATCTCGTATTCTCTGTATGATCCGTATGATCGGTATGATCTGGCTCGTGTTGCCGGGTGGGAGCCGTATAAATCTGCATCATCTACAGCAGCACATATTTCCTGGGTGGGCTATTGTACTGTGAAATGCAGACCCCGCACAACCTCTCGAAACTATGGCAGGTGAGGAACTCTACTGCTGTAGATAGATAGATTATGAACTATATCATCCGTTCGAGGTGTGAAACGCTCTGTCTCCTGTCGTGGAAGGGAGATTCCCTGGCAATTCGAAGCGCTTTTTGGGAATTCAAGCGCAGGAGGGAGTGCCTGCCTCGCTCCTCTTTTCGGATTGCCTTCATGATGCGCCCCCCCATGGTTGGGTGGGAGGAAGGGGGGGGGGGGGGGCGTAGTTGGGAGGGAGGAGGGGGCCGTCTAGCGAGACACTCATGGTGGTGTTGACGGCGTGGCGGCATCGGCGCCATGGGCAGCGAGCATGCTCAACTGGAGACTGTCCACAATTTATTAGTAGCGTTGCCCCCCCCGCGCCACCCGAAGCGGGAGAACTTGATAAATTTCTAGGATTATTTGCAGATTTTCGGGGGTCGCGCGTCGTGCGTGACTGCTGTTCGGCCCATCCATTCTGACTCTTGTGCCACTGCAAGAAGTGAGAAATGATCCCCACACTATTTTCAAGCAATAATGACCCCACCGTATTACCAAGTGTTTTCCTAAAAAAACGGTGGGTGCGGCTTTGCAGTTTTACAGCTCTATCGGCAGGGTTTTAAGGTGTGAAGGTTGTTTGAGGGATGCGTTCGAAGGGGAGAGGGTTTGGGCAGAAACACCCCCCCCCGCGCTCCGCGGCGATGGCGGTGCATGGGAAGTGTAACGGTGTTAGGATGCGTGAGGTCACTTCCGTGGATGGGGTCTAATTTTTTCGGCGTGTGCTGTGCAATGCGCCCTCTGACTGACGGCAGGTACTTCGACGAGCAGGGCATAACGGACATACCTCTCTTTGTGTCGGGCACCCTGGTGGACCAGTCGGGGAGGACGCTCTCGGGGCAGACCACGGAGGTGAGACAGGACCCCCCGCTACACTCGCGTGGTTGATGCGAACAGAGCAGGCATCGCGGCGGTCACGGGACTAGCCTAGAGGATTTCCTTCTGTACCACCGCCTTGGGTAGTAGTCTCGGCGTGACGTGTTGTGATTGACTTGTCGTCGGCCCTTTTTGAATGTGGATACTTCTTCTCCTTGAACGTTGATTATTTTTCTCGCGTATATATGGTACGAGTGTGCCGCTCTACTATTACGGGGGTCCATAGTGAATGGGACCAAATTTTGTTAGTAAAAATAAATAAATATATAGGTTTTTATGTATATCATAGGTCCTATTAACTATGGACCCCCGTAATATGAAATGTAAGGACTTTTTGGATGATATATTAATATTCCAAACAATCCTTTTATTTCGAAGGTGATGGCCGCTGGCCAAGAAAACAGCCGCTTGCTGCCGTGTGTGCGCGAGCCGAGTCTGGATCGCGACGATCTTGCGATGCTTCAGGACATTCTTGTGGGAGGTTGTGTCTGACGTGCCTTTTGTTTCTTGTGTCTCGTGCCATCGCTCCGTACCAACATCAATGATTACCGAGCCTTATCTTGTTCAGACGCAAGCGATACGGCACGCCGGTGCAACACGAACAAGCTTGGAAGATAAGATTCGCATGTATCGCATGATCTTGGACAACGCATGCCAGACAGGAAATGCTTTATCTACCCGGCGCTGCTGTAAACTGCCAACCGCTGTGGAATTCCCTTTTCCGTCCTTTCCGTGCAGGCAACCTTCATACCCTACCGCTATGTCCGTAAATATATTAATAGTATGTTTTTTGTCATAATATTTCATCCAAACGGTGCTTATATTAAAAGACAGAGAGACAGACTGGTATCTGGTAGCTTGGAGTTGGACCTTCGTACTTCGTAGAATGACATGCTCCGTACCACTCTCGATGGAAATATAGAAGGCGTTACGCATTAACATGAAGACTAAACGGACCTTACATTTGCGTCCACAGTTGTATCTCGTAAAAGGTCTTGGCTCAACCTGCGCACTGCTGCCTGTTTCTGTGTTTACCTGCCTGTTGCTCGCGTCCGGCATCGTCGCCCCGCCCCAACCAGGGTTTCTATGTGTCCATGAGGCATTGCAAGCCGTTTTGTCTGGGGCTCAACTGCGCCCTCGGTGCCACGCAGATGCGTCCTTTCCTCCAGCGTCTGGCCAAGGTCGCGGAGTGCTTCGTCCACGTGTACTCCAACGCGGGCCTGCCCAATGCCATGGGCGGGTACGACGACACCCCGGAAGACATGGCTCGCGACAACCTGCTCTTCGCCGAGGAAGGGCTGATCAACATGCTCGGCGGCTGCTGCGGCTCAACTCCCCCGCACATCAAGGCGAGAAAGGAGGGATTAGATGGGGGGAAAGGGGTGTTTGTCGTGTATCAAAATGTTGTTAGCTCGTGGGTCTCGTTTTTTTTCCTCGTTTGTTTTTGTGCTGTTTAGTATTTTCTCGTCGGTCGTAGTTGATGGTTAGTTTTTGTGCGGTTTTATGTTTGTTCTTGTACACGGGAAGCCCGGCCGGACACCTTGGTCGAGGTCTCGGCGCGATCCGTGCACTCTGGAGCGCGTGGCGGGCGCTCAAAGTATTTTTTTCCGGCGGGAGTGGATAAGAAGATTTCCCTGGTTTCAGTAAGAGAGGCCTCATTTTGTACGTACGTATCGGTAAATGCTGTCTGTTTCTCCCCTAGGCTCTCATGAGCTGTGAGCACAAGCTCAGACATATACCAGGTAAACAACAGACAACATGCACAAATCTCATCGTTCCAACTCTGCCGCCCATACGCCGTGCGTGTTCGACACACCCGTATGCGCAGTTTTGCTGTGGTTGGTTGTGTTTGTCGGAGCCTGCCGTCCGCATTCCACCGTCTGCCATACCTGGTATTTTTTTTCATCCGTACGTACCCAGGTTGACGTATATCCCTGTACATTTTTTTGTGTTGTCGCACGGAGCACGGATCACCGCCCAGATTACAATAGCCACAGTACACAGAGCGTGCTTACCTCCAGCTTCCTACAGCACTACAACCCTGCTACCCAGCAGCAGCAGCAGTGGGCACACCTCGCGCGTATGGATGATCGTACTGCGGCTATCAAAGTTGGTTTATCGGAGATTTCGATCGATCACTTGACCACGCCACGACCACAGCATCATCACCTCTCCCTTCTTCTTCTTCTTCTTCTTCTTCTTCTTCTTCTTCTTCTTCTGCTTATTGCTGTGTGTTCTCCAACATTGCCACTGCTCCAGCTGTGCTCAGCACAGTGCGCCAACAGCAGCAGCAGGCAGGGTACTATGCGCATGCGGAAGATCCGCGCTGTACGCTCAATACTAGTGTTAATTTGTTGTTTGTCATCGGCATTGGTCTATGCACGTACCTTCCGCAATGTGTGACCGGCATTTTTTGCTCGGTACCGATTATCCCCGGATCGATATATTCGTCGACTCGAGTACAATAACAAATCGTTCGTACAACTAATCGTTCGTACAGCAGCGTTCGTACAAAACATACTTACAGCAGTAGTTACTGACTGATGTGTGTCCTGCACTGCTGACCGATAGATCCTAGAGCCAGCTGAAAGGGGATCAGTACACGTACGTTCCTTTGTCTCAGTAAGCGTACCTTCTGCTGTCGTATCATATCACGTGGCATTTTCCAGCTGAGCAGTACTGCTGTATATGTAGTCGTACCTGTAGAAGCTACTCTACTGCTGTAGGAGATCGTGCAACGTGTTTTAGATTGCGTAAAAAACACGACGTGCCAGTTTTACGAGCACTGGTCTAGCGTAGATGTCATACTGCGCTCGATAATTTTTTCAATCCCGAGGTTCGACTCGCACCATCCACGCTTTTTCTTTTTTATGTTCGCTTTGGGTTTTTTTGTACCAGTACATTCATCCACCTTGCTTTTCTGAACGTATAGTATTATGTAATACAGGTTGTGTTTTTTTTCTCAAGGCAAAGAGTTTGGGCGGGCTTACGTCTGGCGTGCATTCATACCTCAACATTTCACAGCTACTCCCAATACTTTGGAGTAAAGCAAAGTATGTTCGAGAAAATACTGTAGGTACTTCGTACACTCGCAGTATTTCGGGATTTATGTACTCCAGATACTGCGAGTACTCGCAGTATTTTGAGGTTCTGTACTACTACTTCAGATGCTACTGCGTATACTTTCGGGCTCGCGCTAATTCCGGGTTCGCTACTGCTACTGTCGTGGATACTCCCTATTGTGCTTCATGTATCTCTGGGATATGTACCGCGGGTACTGCAAGTACTAATCTAGCAGTATTTCGTCCGTTGGTAGTGCTCGTACTGCTCCTGCGAGTACTCGCAGTACCGAAATACCCTCAATATGCCCAGTATTCTTCTAGTATGAAGTATACTTCGACCGTCTGTGCACCGTGTCGACAATTCTCAGACCCATTGTTCGGCACAAAACACTCCCAGATAGTCCCACGAGTGGGAGTTGGAGCAAACTACTTTGGCTGGAGACAACTCAAGTACTTAGAGCACTGACAGTATTTCGAGATGTATGCACTGCGAGGGATATGTACTGCGAATATTCTCAGTATCTCGAGGTTCTGTCCTACGGATATTGCCTGCTTTCCAAGTATTTCGTGTTTCGATACTGCGGGTACATACTTACCTGTATTATTGTTCGGTACTGCTCTTACTGTCATTAATGTCAGTATTTGGGCCTTCTCAGTACTCGCAATATTTTGGCCGCCAGTACTCTAATACTCTCAGTACTCGGACTACGATTTGTTCTCGAGCATTCATCTGTGAAACCTTGATCTTGCCCTGAGTACCAAGACACATTTATTTTGGGGGGAATACATATATTGTGCCAGCATGTATGTATACCTTACTCAGCCGGTCACAAAGTAGTATGGCGCAACCTCGACCTCACGCAACTTTTTTGTACTTATGTTTTCGCCGCATACATTGAGTTGATCGCCGCGAGTCATCTGTTCAGGATCAATATCCACTTACCGGTACCCTATTTTATATTATTGCCGTAATGATCCCACGCTAATTCCGCAAACAGTATACTATGTGGTCTGTCCTAGTATGTGTGTGTGCGTTCTTCATGTTAATAATTGTGGGTGGATGCAGCCACTATTGCTAAACAGGTGTGCAGGATTTATAAGAGTATTATTTCGCTCTTGCGCCACTCCCCTAGGCACCTCCCGGAGGGGAACCTTGTATATATATATGTATATATATATATTTGACGCGCCCGCTGTGACGGCCGACGTATTGTGCTGCTTCGTTTGTTTTTCTGTCTGTTTTCGGCGACAGGCAATGAGAGAGGCGACGATGCACTGCGATCCTCGCCCGCTCCCCGTCCCCCGCGAGCCGTTCATGTGGCTGTCCGGGCTGGAGGACCTCGTGGTCACCAAGGAACGCTTCCAGTTCCTCAACGTTGGCGAACGGTGAGATCATTCATGGCTGCATATGTCTGGGAGATTTGGCCATGAGTGAATGTTAGAAAATGTTAGAACAGCAACAGCGACGACAACGACCACTCTTACCTCTTTTTTTGTATTGTCTTGTTTTATGCTTGGTCTTTTGCTTTTTTTTTTTTTTTTTTTTTTTTTCTTGTTTTTTTGTTGTTGTGAGATCACGACTACAGACCGACTTGAGTATGGTGATGAGCTGACATATCAACAGCAACGACGGAGATCTGGCGCTCATTGTAGATTTAACCGTTTTCCCGCTGCGCGAAAACGGTCCCATTCAAAATTCAAGTGGTTAATCCCCGAAACGTCGGTGCATTTCTCAATAGAGTAAAAATAAATGATACCTGGTAAGGTGTTCCATGTTTTTGGCGGGAATGCATCGGGGATTGAAAAAAAATGGACCTTGATTGGTGCTGGACCTTAGAACGGCAACTGCTGTACACGTGGAATTAGAACGGGGTTATCCGTCCATTGGTAGAAGGGTTTACACAGGAACATCAACGAATCTACTTGGTATGTTACACACACTCTGCTTTTTTTGTCCTGTTTTTTTTCGTGTTGTGTAGTTTTGTTTGTTGTTTCCACTATGTTGTTTTGTTCCTCCCCGAAGAAGGGGTGTTTTTTGTAGTGTGGATGTTCTTGCTCTTCCAGTCGGCCGCTGGGGTTTTGTTTCTGGCGATGAAACATATATGGGGTTTATTACCGCTCCCGCTTTTGTTTATGTCCCCGATACACCGGTGGCAAGCTGGCCGCTCTTTTGCTCCCAGAAATGCGTCGCTGCTGCTTGAAGCCAGTGACGAGAAACTCTTTGGCGGCATTGTGGCGTGTCTGCTTAGGCTCGACCAAGATCTGTCACACGAATGCCGTAAAAAAAACGCCTCTTTCCAGTTGAGAGTTGCGTGCGTTTTTTCTCCGGCGAGAACCGTTGTCCGCGCCCTTAATTCAGCCTTTTTTGTACCGTACCTGGCACCAGCTACCGCGCTGTCCTTGAATATAAGCACGGTTTATTCACTAGTATTGAATGAAGGCCGTCCCTAAATTTAGGGACAGAGTGGTATATGATAGGATGAAAATGCGAGGCACGAACGATGACGGAGAGGAGAGGGGGGGTGTACTCATTATCATGCGTGGTCGTAGTCCTATGACCATAGACCTTGTGCGAAATGGGGGGGGTGTACTCGATGTCGTGCATGGTCGTAGTCGCAGGATCATAGACCCTGGCATCCCTACAATATCGGAACAGAGCACGTCGGATTTTCACCGACCAGGCAGACATTGCTGGCACCAAGCTCTGCGAAGCGCCGTGAGGTATCCGGCGAGTCACATAAGAGTGAGCTGCATCCTTCTTACTAGGGACCGCCTGTGAGGCAGATTTTCTCGCACGTGTGTGGCAGCTTTAATGAGTTGATTTATCTTCCGGTGTGGCCACTTCCAGAGACAGCAACGTGAGTGCTGTGTAACTGCCTCTTGAGTGCCTTACCACAAACACTACGTGATATAGTCAATCCCCTTGTGCGGAGTAAAGGTTCCCCGCCCCGAACAAATGATCTACGGCTCGATCGCCAGCTGTGACCGACCGCCAAAAAACCAAACAAAAAACAAGCGGTCCCCTGGTTCTCTACAGTAGGTCAAGTAGTGAGCGGCATGTTTTATGATGTCGTTGCCAACCGACGCCAACCCAACCCATATATATATATGTGTATTATATATACTGGGTATAGTGTTTACGACATGGCCCTACTTGGACAAATAACTGATAGTCTGTTTACCTCCTCACTACTTCCACCATCATGCCGAGAAATTTCCCAGGAGATCGCGGTTAGGGGCAGGGTTGTTGTGGAAGGTTTTACAGTGAGATAAAGGTTTATTTTCAACCACTTTGTTTGAGGCTATCTTCATGCGCCAAGGATTGTGCAGCCCTCGAAGCTGGGCGAAGGTCTGTACAACCCTCGGGCTTGACGTGGTGCTCTCGAACGATCGATGTCACTCGCCATTGGTTATATATACGAGGTATTTTTCATGACAACGTAGCACTAGCCACTAGGCTAACATACCGTACGAAGTATTGTACAGTATGCCGTGTAACGCGTGTGATGAAATAATCCGCTTCCTCGGACGAACATGACGCGAAGGAGTTTGGTACGCCACTAGATAGCAGCGAGAAAACGATCGCTATCCTAAGAGACGCACACAGGCGGCCAAGCAGGGGGGGGGGAGTGTACTCAATAGGAGAGATGTACTCGATGGGGGGGGGGGGGGGGGGGGGGGGGGGTACTCATTTGTTGCTTGTCTTAGTCATTTGACCATTGACCAAGCATCCCTTTCGAGACGGAGCACGGAGGGGGATGAGATCAGCAAAAAAAAACTATGCAATATATGGAAACAACGTAATGGGCGCCCAACTGTTGGAGGTGTCTCTGTTAGGAGTAGGAACGGTACTCCGTCTCGGAAGGGACGCGTGGTCAATGGTCAAATGACTAAGGCAAGCAGCAAATGAATACGCCCCCCCCCCCCCCCCCCCCTCAGAAGAATGCCTCTGAGACTATAGCTGAGTTTCTTGACAACGGAGAGGGTGCAAGCGCCGGGCGATGTGTCTATCTATGGAAAGGTCTCGACGAGATTAGTTGTTCTAGAGCCACCGTTTTTCGTTGTGTGTACCGATATTCTTAAGGCATGTTCTGGAGAAAATCGACTCCGAGGTTCGTTTTAGGGGTGTGTTATCTTATCACCCTATTAGTAGTGTGATATGCCCGGTATACTTCGAAGTACTGTAAAGAGTTTTTGTTTTTGTTTTTATCCTCCGGCGGTTTGGTAAAAATAAAGCTTAAGCTCACCACACTTGACTTCCACGTTCCAATTTCGTGTCGTAAAGAGGTTATTAGCCTTTGCAGCCAACACTCGCTGAGGCCTCACCCCTCGCCCGCGCCGCCGTCGCCGCCGCTTTTTTTTTTTTTTACATTTATGCTCTGTATGCACAGGTGCAACGTGTCTGGGTCCATCCGGTTCAAGAAGCTTATCCTCAAGGGCGACTATCAGACAGCCATGGACGTTGCCAAGCAGCAGGTGCTCGAAGTTCCACACGTGGTATTGTTGAACTGCTGTCTTATCTACAGAGGGTGGTGTGGGCATGGATTGGTGCAGATGGCAGCGAAGAATAAATACCAAGGGTTTAAAGAGACAGGGGGAAACACGCTGGATGGTTTTCTTTTACAGTAGTGTCCGCGAGAGAACAGCCGTGAGTTTTGAGGATATTGCGGTATGTGATAAGAAGGGATGTCTTGTAAGGGTATCACTTTTGTTGGTGCAGTCAACGGGCGTTTGTTTTTTTTGTCGGCCATGTTCGTTGTGTGTGCCCCCCCTTGCTTCAGGGAGACAAACGGATCCGGTGTAGGTGTGTGTGTGTGTTTTTTTTCGCTTCCTTCCCATGTATTAGGTTCGCTTGATTTTCTCTCTTCTTCCTGTTAACCGTCGTAACTCAGATCCGGGAGTCACGTAGCAGGCTCTTATCCCCACCCCCACCTACAGACTGTTCGTGCCTTCCTTTTTATCGCGAGAGGACTTGAGCCCTTTTTTCCAATTTTCCCTCGTCGACTATTAGACGTCTATTTACGCGTTTTTCGGCAATGGTTGATGCCATTTGTTGTCTTAGTCTTGGTTGGGTAATTACCCCTTTGAACGCTGCACAAATAGTTCCACAGGGACTTCCAAGCACCCCCCCCCCCCCCGCCCTAAATGCTGATACAGTGATACGTATACTACCGCAGGCGAACGGCGGTGCTATGGCCATCTTAACGTCGACCTTGCTCACTCTATTTTGTTTGTTACGGTAAGGAGGACCCATATATGGTAGTTTGGCCCTAAAATCGCATATCCCCCTATGTACACCATATTTGGTTCTGGTTACCGTGTTTCACCGTAGTTGTCAACATTATTTGTAATGGTCAACATTGTTTATGTATAGTCAACATTGTTTTATAAATTTATCGAATACGTCAGCTGTGAGTTGGACTGATTTAAGTAGTTGATACTCAACTTCAACATTATTTATAGTAGACAACATTATTTGTTGCCGTTTTCGTCAGTTTGTTGTCGGCGTCTTTGGGCTTCCTCTCCCGCGTTTGTTCTACTTTTACTACTTTTTTTTGTGTGTATCACGAGAAACTATAAAAAAATTGGTGTAGGTGGAAGATGCTGGCTTCGTGCTGGCTTGGTCGTCGACATCAACTTTTAATCACCCTTTTTTTTTTTTTTTTTTTTTTTTTTTTTTCGTCTGCGAGTGATCACCTGGTTCATACACCGTTTCTTTTTGGTCGTTTTTTTTTTTTTTTTTTTTTTAATTCGTCGCCGTCGTCCTGTCCATGTCCGTCCTCGGTTGAAACACGATAAAATGTTTTTATTATGTAAGGCAGCATAGGCCTAGAGTAATCAGAATACACAATGGACCCCAAAAAACTTATATTCCACGTTGTTCACACTCTATTTTTTGGTTCCGATTACTGTGCTACCCCGCACTAGGTGGAAGACGGTGCCATGGTGATCGACATCAACCTTGACGACGGACTCCTGGACGGCATGGCCGCCATGCAAAAATTCTGCAAGATTGCCGTCACCGAGCCGGACGTCAGCAAGGCAAGCCTCGCGGGTTTCCTACCCCGTGCTCGGCTTACTCGTTCCATCCGAATGCCCTCCGCCCCCCCTTCTCCTCTTCTCTGCGCTTTTTGTCTGATGTATGTGGAGGGCTCTTGAGTGGTTGGAGGGTGAGAGGGGGGTGGTCGGTCTCTGGCAGGCGATACCATGCACGTACCGCACCGCCTTTTGCCATTTTTTCTGGAGAAGAACCACTTTGCTCGTACTGCTGTGCGGGTATTTATGTGTTCATGTGTGTGGACGGCAATCGTATTCCCCCCTGTTGTTAGACCTTGGCGTCCGTCTTGTTGTTCCGTCGGTCCTATTGCTCGGGGGGACATGCAATATGCACTTCTTGTGTGTGTGTGATCCTTTTTTTTATTTTTTTCTAAAATCGGTGATTTGTGGTGTACCCGTACAGTAGACCTACTGCCCTGTTTATTACGGGGGTCCATAGTTAACAGGACATATGGTGTACATAAAAACATATATATTTGCCTATTTTTACTAACAAAATTTGGTCCCGTTAACTATGGACCCCCGTAATAGTAAACCTTGTGTGTTTCTTGGTGTTCGTTTTTTATACCCCCCGCCAACGTAGATTCCGGTCCAATAGAAATCGAACCTTCTCACATGGCGCGGCAGAATCTCCACTATCACCCTTAGCCACTTAGCCACCCACAACTCACCACTTTCCCTTCGTGAAAGCGCTGTATTTATAGACCCACTGCATTTTTAGACCTTATAGTACATGCACGTGGGGTGTTGGGCTTTTAGGTGTCGGGCTTTAGGTGTCGGTTTGACGTGTGATCTATGCAAGGGTTCGTGCCGCGCGAAGTGACCTGACGCCTGCCGTCGTTGGTGGCTGTCATTTATTGAATTCGGTTCGAAGCCTAGGACACTTGAGTTTTTAGGAAACATAGTTTTTTGACGCTGAACCCCATTCCCCTTTCCCGTCCCCGTTCCTCCCCTCGAAACCCCTCGGGAACCGGACGCCGGCCTGTTTCGACCTCGGGCTGCAGGTGCCGTTCATGATCGACTCCTCCAAGTTCCCCATCGTGGAAGCCGGCCTCAAGTGGGTGCAGGGCAAGAGCATCGTGAACTCCATCTCCCTCAAGGTAACAAGATTAACGCGCGGCCTCTCAGGTTTCAACCTTTTTTTGCAATACGTCGTGTTGCCACTCAGTCAGTCTGACCGCAGATACATCGGCCGTTTGTGCTGTCGTGTTAATATATGACGTAGGTTATGTTATACCTGGTATATAATGTTGATGTTGAAGATGGAAATCAGAGCCGGGTAATGTTTGCGGTGTACGTATGATATAATATGATATGTACGTATGACATGTGTTTGTCCTGAATTATTGTTTACCGTTGTATATTTTGTAGAATTCTGCTCAAGTGGAATAGGGGGTGGGTGGGCGCGTGGGGAGTCGTGATGTCGGCAAGCTGCTGCTGTTGCCGTTGCTCTCGCCTGGAATTCGTCCGTGTTCTTGTGCCCCGCCGTACGTTTCTCACGTATTGTGGAGATATATGTCTATATACGTATAGTGCCGGCGTCCCCGGTGGCTGGTAGATGGTCCGCGTGCCTATCAAGATCGTTTACGTGGGCTCGAGTCTCACCGAGTACATGCTCGTAGGGACTTTTTCTCGCATAAAAAATTGAAATAACTGAAAGCGCGAGAGCGTGAGTTAGCTACATTCGATGAAAATCGACGAGCAGTGGGAATGCTGAACCCTATGCGCGACCAAAAATAAAGGCATGTACCGGGGGGGAGAAGGGACGACACCTGTGACCACGCGGCTTGTCCAGAAGACCGCTGAGGGTAAAACCTCCTACGAGTTAGGCTGGAAAGTGAAAGTGATGGATGAAAAAATAAAAAATAATACTGCTTGCATGTATGCTATTAAACAGCAGGCTCATCTCGCAGTTTTATTTTTTTGTGAACTCTGACCACCCATTTCGTTGTTTTGTTCGGCCGCAAGCTTTTTTCAGATCTTTTTTGACGACTCATTCTTTGTTACGCCGCAGCGTTTTGTGATGACCGATGACCCGTACATACCGGTATTGTTGTCGCAGCTTGTCGTCACTCGACGCGAGTCGACGAGGGAAGAAAGGGCTTGGTCTCGCAAGGCACGAACCGTGGTGGGGAGGGGGGGGAGGAGAACCTGCCATGAGGTTCCGGATCTGAGCTTTCGAATACATAGGCGGGGGAGAGAAAAGAAAAGCAAATATGACAAAATGAGAGGGAAAAACACAAACGAAAACCAGGCACCTGTTATTATATACCAGTATATGAAAGAAGCATGGACCGCATGCCAGATATGCACCAGGTAACTCACAAATGACACGCGCCCTTGAATATTTTTCAGAGCCAATTGTCTCAAAGGTTGGGATAGTGATCTTGTAGCGTTCATGACGAAAATGGTGGCTTTGGGGAGACAGCTCGTCGAAATCTGTCCATAGACAGACAGACGCATTGCTCGGCGTTTGGGCCACCCTCCCCGTCGCCAAGAAAGGCAGATGCGAATTTATCCCGACGGGGGGGGGTGGTGTTCGTCTTGCATGTTGCGTGTTGTCCTCGAACTGCACGGTAACATCAGAACATCAGAACATCAGAACATCAGAACATCACCCGCCGACATAACGACGTTAGGTCGAATACTGAGGGTTTAGTTTTGTTTCGCCGCGACCGCTGCTGCTGCTGCTGCTGCTGCTGCTGCTGCTGCTGCTGCTGCTGTCTGTGACTCTGAAGACTTGACCCCTTTGTGTAGCCCGAAGCGTTTTTTTTTTTTTTTGTTGCGTTTCGTAGCCACCGGTTGCTGTGGCGGGGGACACAGGACGCAGCAGGCGGGATGGTTGAGGGCGGTGTCGAGTTGTTTGTTGTGACCCGTGTCGGTGGTGATTCGGGTCTCGGCACGATCACGCAACCGGTAGCACTCGATGTTTTATTGGTTGGTTGTATTATTTGTGTATTCGCTAGTTGTAATTCGTTGGTTGGTTGGCTGGTTGGTTGTTTAGTTGGTTGGTTGGTTTATTGGTTGATTAGTTGATTGGTTGGTTTATTAGTTTTTCGGTTTATTGATTGGTTGGGTTGGTCAGGTGGTTGGTTCTTTGATTGGTTAGTTGGCTTATTGATTGGTTAGTTGGGTTTGCGGTTTATTGACTGGTTGGGTTAGGCAGTTGGTTGGTTCATTGATTGATGGGTTGGTTTATTGAGCGGTTAGTTAGTTGGTTGTATTGTTGATTGAAGGACAGATCGTAATGTAGATGATCTAGTTCCTCACTTGCCGTTGCGAGAGGTTGTGCATCATCTGCATTTCGTAGTACATTAGCCCACCCAGGAAACATGTGCTGCTGTAGATAATGCATATTATACGGCTCCCACCCGGCAACACGAGTTACTGCTGTAGATCATACAAGATCAGGAGTAGATCTACCTTGAAAGGTCTAGATCACTTTGATAGTAAAGTTTAGCGCTCGAAAACGCAGCCTGTCAGCAGAATTAGTGAAGGATGCAAAACGAGCTGAGAAGCTGTCGGGGCTTTCACCGAAGTTTGGATGAAGTTCTTTGTCTCTGAGGCTAATTCAGACATAGGCGCTTTGAACGCAGTGCGTGTCGTACTCCGACACCGTTGGACCGATCTGGCACACACCTTGCGCTGTCTTTTTTTATCTATTTATAAAAATTTTTCTTCCCTCATCTCGTTTCGGTGTTCCAAGTCTTATTCCTCGCTCCTCCTTCTCCTCCTCCTCCTCCCCCCTTTTTCTCCCCCCGCGCACCCCTGCTTCTCCTGCTGCGGGTGTTGCTGTTATCGTTGACGTTTTTGTTGCTGTTGTTGTCGCGCTGTGTGAAGGTGGGGGAGGATGAGTTCCGTCGCCACGCGCGCATCGTCAAAGCTCACGGCGCGGCCGTGGTGGTGATGGCTTTCGACGAGCAGGGTCAGGCGGCCGACTGCGAAAACAAGGTCCGCATCTGCAAGCGCTCCTACGACATTCTTGTGGACGAGGTGAGCTTTTTCCTTTTGATATTATTATCGGGGGCCATAGTAATACCAGTACATAATAATAGTGACCAGAGCCCACGATGAGCCCAAAAATGATACCTGGTACTTCGCCGACGCGTGGTTCGATAGTGACGGGGCTCCCTAACCCAAAATCGTCGGAACGCTTTTTTATTTTTTTTCGGCGATATTACTAGTTGTGCACCCATTAACATTAATATAGGCCATGGGTTTGCTCATCGGGTTGCAAAAAAAATAAAAATTTTCGTTTTTTTTTTTTTTCCAAAAATTCGAAACCTGATGTGTTTTTTCAAAATCTTAGTTATCTCTTTAGTTCACGTGAGATGCCTGTTTTGTTCACAACCGACGCAATTAATGGTTTGTAGTCATGGGCTCTACGAAGGAAACGAAATGGCTTATGTGTTGAGAGGCAGAGAGAACAGAAGAACGGCCATGGTCGTCCCGTGTCCCTTCCTAGCTTCTCGTGATGGGTGCACGAGTAGAGCACGGCACTACTCGCTGCCGATTGATAGGCCTAGAGGCTGGGCCTGCTGTTGTAGTTTCTCCCGCCCACCCGCCCCTTTCTTCTTCCGAAGTTGGGTGGAACGGAGCGGCCACATGGTGTTGGCCACACCGTACTATACTTTTATCGTCGTTTGTGATTGACTGGTAGCGAGTCGGGGCTCTCAGTAGGACAGTGGAGCATATCAATGGTTTACTACCATTGAGGGTCTCGGTCGTCCGAGACTGCGTTTGTTAGAGCCCCGGCCAGTCGGCTGGGGGGCAGGGGACTCCCGGTTACTGGCAGTACGATAGGCAACGAGAGTCAGCGGCCGGTGTCGCGGCTCTCGTACCACGCCAGTGGATCCCCCCCCATGTCGCATATAATAATAATAACATGACCATTCGAAGGATTTACAACGAAGCAGGTTTTTGGGTGACTTCCTAATAGTAAGGAGCTCCTCAAGCGAGGGACCTCAGAAAAAGATGGTGCACATCTACCTTAGCATATGTTCGCGTCCCCCAATGTGTACACACCATATACGGTTCTAATGAGTGCTATTGCTGTGTCCCGCCGAAATAGAAGAAGAGGAGGAGGGGATGGGGGGGAGGAGAGCTTGTGTTTTTCCAAGGAGGAGGAATAGGAGAGGTGGGGAAAGCAGCGTGTCTATTTTTGGAAGGGACAGTTGGCTTGTCTGTTTATCGGAGGAGGAGAAAGAGGAGGGGGGGGGGGGGGGGGGGTACTCATTATCGTGCATGGCCGTAGTCATATGACCATAGACCCTCCCTCGCATCCCTAAAATGCCGGGACGGAGCACGTCGGGTTTTCACCGACCAGGCAGACATTGCTTGCACCAAGCGCGAAGCACCGTGAGGTGTTGGGCGAGTCGCATGAAGGGTGAGCTGCATCCTACTAAGAACCGCTTCAGAGGCGGATTTTCGTGCGTATGGATGACAGCATCAATTAATTGATTTCATTTCCGGTGTAGCCACTTCCAGAGACAGCGACAGCAATGAAGACGAGGGGGGGGTGTTGGTTGCCTGTGTAATGGAGGAGGAGGAGCAGCGGGAGGTTGTCTTGTCTGTTTTTCGCAGAAGAAGGGGGAGGAGGAGGAGATTATCTGTTGAGTCGAAGGAGCAGGACGTTGTGTGTTTGTCGCAGGAGGAGGAATACGGTGAGGGTGCCTGTCTGTTTAGCGGGGGCGGAGGAAGAGGCAAAGGAGTTTGTCTGGTTTGCTTCCAGGAAGACTACTGTAAGGCGAGGAGGTTTCCTGTCTGTTTATTAAAGGGGGAGGAGGGGGTGTTGCCTGGCTGTTTGGTACAGGAGGAGGGGGGGGGGGGGAGGTTGTCTCGTCTGTGGGGGGGGGGGAGGAGGACGTGCGGTGTCTGTTTATCGAAGGAGGGGGGGGGGGGGAGTAGGCGGAGGATTTTGTCTGTCTATATTTCAGAGGAGGAAGAGAGCGTAGTCTATGCGTTGGCAACTACTGCGTCGTTTTTGGGTTTCGCGAAATAGAAAAAAAACCACCAGGTGTTACGGGCTGGAATTTAGGGCCTTCCTAGCTTTCCTGTTGTTTTTCAGCGGATGACAGCAGAAAGGTTATCCGTCCGTCCGCGGTGAGTATTTTTTTTCTTTTCGCTTGTAGGAGATTGTGGCAAAGTCCGACACGCTCAAAAACTGCTTTCCACGGGTCTGGAGCCAAACTACATGGAATTGGTGTTGGGTGATTTTTCCGGTCGTGAAAGGGTCAAGGCAATGAGCAGCCCGAAATGGGGTCACACTTTTTTCCCCCCTAGAGGCGCTGCTCCTTTTGATTATAGTATTAATAGTACTAAATAAAGGTCTCGAATGATGTCGGTAGCAGGTACCTGGTAGAAGCAAGTGCTTTTGTGGGATGTTGTCGACGAAAAGGTTGGTGTGTTCAGTAGCCTCTTTCTCTTGAAAAGGAAACGCGTTTTGCTTGCGATGAGCTCTGTCGATAAAACTGCCGCTGCGTTATTTGTCCGTTGTTTTGTTCTCTCTGTTACTGGTATTTATGTTTTGTTTTTCGTTCGTTTTGCGCTATTTTAAGGTGGGCTTCCCTCCCGAGGACATAATCTTCGACCCAAATATCCTCACCATCGCCACGGGGATTGACGAGCACAACAACTACGCCGTCGACTTCATCCAGGCCACCAGGCGGATCAAAGAGGTGAGCGGTATGTGTCCACGAAATGTGCCGCTTGTCGTTACAATAGTCTGTCTGCCAGCCTGGTGGTGCTGATGATTGTAGTGGTAGTGCTGATGGTGGTAGAGGTGGTGCTGGTGATGGCGGTGCTGGGGCTTGCACTTTTACTGATGTTGGCGGTGTTGCTGCTGCTGCTCGGGGGGGGAGGGGGGGGGGGTGGGCAGGGGATCGATGCAGCCGGCTGGGGGTACGGGGAAGATAACACCTCTGGGCCGACAGCTATAATTTGCTGTTGCATGATCGCTGGGAACCCCTTTTTTTGGAAGGTTGAGACATCTTGAGTGGCGCGCATGTGTACACACTAAAGCGTTGTGCTTAGCGATCGCTCACCCCTGCTGCCTTCCTGTCCTTCCTTGCTGGTGTCGCCGCTGTCGCTCCGATCCGTGCCTTCTGCCTCTCGTCCCCGTGGTGGGGATGGTGATGGTTGATGGTGATGGGTGATGGTGATGACGATGTTGGTAACTGCGTCGGTGATCGCGATAATGTTGATGGTGACGGCATGGTGATGTTGGTGATCGCGATATCGGTGGGCGATGACAATCGTGGTCATGATCGCGATGATGATGGTGGTGGTGGTTCGCTCTGCTTGTGATGGTGATGCGTGGTTGTAAACGTATTGCTGACTGCGATGGTGGTCATGGTCATGGTCATGGTGATCGCAAAATGAAGGTCTGTCCATACTGCAAGATCTCCGGCGGCGTGTCCAACCTGTCCTTCGGGTTCCGAGGGGTGAACGTCATCCGAGAGGTGGGCAGCGAGTAGCAACAAACCACGGCACCCACGGCGGTGGTAGCAGTGTTGATCATTTCTCCAGACGTCCTATATAGTCTTGTCTGTTCCTGCTTTTTTTTTTTTTTGGGGGGGGGGGGGTCGATGTTGATGTGGCCTTTGCTGTGGTATTGTTTGTAGCTCCTTTGTGGGGCCTGAGTTTTGGCAGGACAGACCTGGCGCCCTACAGAGGTTAGTGTATTGCGGGGGACCATAGTAAATACGACCTATGGTACACACACAAAAACCTGTATATTTACCTTTTTTTTCTGATATTGTTTGGTCCTATTTACTATGGTCCCTCGTGGTGGTGGAATGTCTCTGTCCGGTTTGCCCGATGAGTTGTTTTGGAGGTCGGGTGCTTTATCCTTGTGCTAACCCTAAGAATCAGCGCGGACACTGGGCTTGCTGGATGTCGACTAGTAGAAGAACGGTTTAATGTGAAGAAACACACACACACACACACCACACTGAAAAATTGATCCCATACGTGTAGTGTGTTCTTCTTCCCCCCCCCCCCTCTTTCTATTATAGACAGGCAGTCAGCAGACTAGAGTTATCAAGCATACACGAGGTAGGAAATTGTACATATGGAGAATAGATAAACTAGAAATAAAAAAGAAACGGGAAGAGTTCCAAGAAGAGCTGACCCAAAATGCAGAGCACAGTAGGCAAAACATTTGTAAGATTTCGAACGATAGAAATGGAACGATGATGGAGAAGGAAGACGAAATAAGCGAAGGGCAAGCGGGGTTTAGGCCAAACCGTAGCTGCGTAGACCATGCGTACACCTTAGGTAAGATAATCCAAGGTAGGAAAGACGCGGGACTAACAACGTGCTGTTTTTTTTTCTAGATGTACAGAAAGCCTACGACACAGTATGGGGAAATGGATTGTGGAAAAAACTGTCGGACCAAAGCTAGAATATGCGGGAGAATTATAGGAAGGGAACACGAAACTCGTGAAACAGTTGCAAGCAATACAGATGACAGCAGCTAAAAAAAGTCCTAAGATGCTCAAGTACGACTAGCAATACAGTATTAAGAGCATAACTGGGAACGCACCCACTCAAGACAGATAGAGACATGAGAAAGGAAATAGCAACATACAGTAAAGAACATGCTAAAAAGAGGTTGCCAGCCATAGTTGATAGAGCTGTATGGGAGAAAGTAAAAGGGCGAGAGCTAGAATAAGGTGGGATGGCGTAATTGAGAAAATATGGAAGGATATATAGGGGGAAACCAAGAAGAGATGATGTCCGCCGGGAAGTTTTGGGAGGTACGAGGCACAAGTAGAAGAAATGATAGAAAGAAGGGAAAGGCTAGCGCTATGAAACAAGGTGGAATCGGAAAAACACTTTGAGATATACGGGGGATTGAGCGAAGGAATAGGAATGAAAACGTATTTGCACGGCCCGATGGACGTCGCGAAAGCGCTGAAAACTGATATTTCGTTTAGGTGACCTGGACCTGCCGGAAAGAAGAAAGAGGTAAACCAGTAGCCGGGAGGAGGAAGTAGACGCAAAGATGTGCCCGTGTGGCAAAGCAATTGAGAGTAGAACTCACATAGGAGAATGTGAAATGTACAAGGAGGAACGGGATGTGCTAGAAGAGATGAGGGAAATAGACGAATATGACATGGAGGAGTTTGATACACTAGATAGCAGCGAGGAAACGATCGCTATCCTAAGAGATGGGTGGTGGCCATAGGCGACCAAGCAGGAAGGGGATAAGATTAGCAAAGAAAGTTTCTACCTGGTATGTAATAAATGGAAACAACGTAATGAGCACCTACTTGTTGGTGGTGTCTCTAACAAGAGTAGTAACGGTGCTCCGTCTCGAAAGGGATGCGTGGTCGATAGTCAAATGACTGAGGCAAGCAACAAAATGAGTACGCCCCCCCGTCCCCGTCTCTCCTCCTTTCACCCCCCCCCCCCTCCCCTCCTCTCACCTCCCCCCCCTCTTCTCACCCCCCCTCCCCTCCTCTCACCCCTACTCCCCTATTCTCTCCCCCCTTCCTCTTTTGTCCTTGCAGTCAATGCACTCGGTGTTCCTGTACCATGCCGTGAAAGCCGGCATGGACATGGGCATCGTGAACGCCGGCATGCTGCAGATTTACGACGACATCGAGGAAAAGCTACTCAAGATTGTGGAGGATGCGGTGCAGAACTTGCACGAGGGTGCCACCGAAGCTTTGCTAGACGCCGCTGAGGTAATAAAAGCGTATGAGAGGTACTGCTGCACTGCAGTAGACTCGTGGCGTTTGCGGTCATCCTGGCGTGTTTTATATACTTCGTAGGAGTTCACCTTTAATGTGCAAGCATGCATGCATGCTGCTTCGCGGACCGTAACATGTGTAATCGACGGAGGCTTTGCTGGATGCGCTCTGAGGTATTTACAGCGTACGACCTGTGTCGTTTGGGGCCATCCTGTCGTATCTATGTACTTCGTAGAGGTTCTCCTTTGATGTGCAGGCATGCATGCATGCTGCTACTCGAACCGTAACATGTGTAATCGACGGAGGCTTTGCTGGATGCGCTCTGAGGTATTTACAGCGTACGACCTGTGTCGTTTGGGGCCATCCTGTCGTATCTATGTACTTCGTAGAGGTTCTCCTTTGATGTGCAGGCATGCATGCATGCTGCTACTCGAACCGTAACATGTGTACTAACCGACGGAGACTTTGCTCGATGCCGCTGACGTAACGTAACAGGGGGTTTTGCTGTAAGACCTCTCGCTTGTGGATATTCTATAAACTTGCTGCTGTACGAGTATTTACAGTATTTTTGTACGTCAGCTGTAAGTTCGTACTCAGGTTGAACCTTTTGGGGCCCAGATTATTTTTTTAAGACAAGTGCCAAGTTTAAGTTTGGCAACATCTACCGCCTAGTAGCAACAGTCAGCGTGAGCTCGAGGCAGTACGAATAGGATCATGCTGAGCCCGTGTCGCGCGACTCCTTTCAAGTTAAATGTTCGATGTAAAGGACACCAAATGTATGTGTAACATTATGTCCCGGCCAAGAAGGAACGATGCCGTGATCGTTTTCGTCGTCGCTTGTTCCCTCTCAGGTATGTACAGATGATCTGCGGATCATTTCCACTTGATGATCTAGGTCGTTCAGGGCAGATAGATACATATGTTCCTGGTCTGTATATTGGTAGATCATTCTGCCGCGTGGCAGCCGTATACTATAGATGATCTAGCAGATGCATCCTGAGTTGCATCTGTACTTACACGGATGCTGCACATGTTGCCGCGCAGGAGCGATATCAGGAGCGATATAATGTGCATGACCTAGGGCAGCTTTCTTGGGTTGGAACTGTAGTTGACCAGATCATCCTGCACATGTTGCCGCGTGGGAGCGGTACATAGTCTAGGTGGCGTCTCTTGGGTAGGATCTGTGCTACTGCACTGTACAGATCCCGCACCTAACCTCATAACGGCAGCTAAGTGTTTGATCTTCTGTAAGATGGATACCATGACACATACATCGTAGTATGTCCAAGGCGTTTATGTGATTGCTTCAATTGCCTTAGTTGCTTGAGGCCGCGCCGGCACTACGTTGCCGTATGGCGCGTTTTCCTATCCTGCGTCGGTCTTCCCGCGCAGACGCCGAGGACGCAACCAAACCTTTGGGGTCTTGAGGAGGACAACGTCGGGTTGGTATTCTCTACTTTGACCTTATTCGCTCGTGATATGATGCGTCGATGGCATCTCGCCGAATATTCGTTCATGTCCTGTCCTGTCCTGTCCTGTCCTGTCCTGTCCTGTCCTGTCCTGTCCTGTCCTGTCCTGTCCTGTCCTGTCCTGTCCTGTCCTGTCCTGTCCTGTCCTGTCCTGTCCTGTCCTGTCCTGTCCTGTCCTGTCCTGTCCTGTCCTGTCCTGTCCTGTCCTGTCCTGTCCTGTCCTGTCCTGTCCTGTCCTGTCCTGTCCTGTCCTGTCCTGTCCCCTGACGTAGGTCGAGAAGGAGAAGGCCCTGAGGAACAAGGGCAAGACCGTGGTGGAGGCGGCAGGGTGGCGGACGCAGGACGTTCAGGCGCGCCTGACTCATTCCCTCATCAAGGGCATCGACCAGTGGGTGGTGGAGGTGAGGTTGGGAGTCATCTCTTAATAGTGAGCATATTAACCATTGGCCTTTCATCTCGAATCGACGAGCATTTTGGCCCTTGACCCTTTTGGTATCGATTGCACTGTCAACAAACCAATATGTAACACTATTTCCAAGTGTTTTCACGGGAGTGCAGTCCAAGCGGGGGGTAAGTGCGGTAAAAAGGAAGGCACGTACGGAACGGAGGGGGGGGGGGGGGGGGGGGGGGGGGGGGGGGGGGGGGGGGGGGGGGGGGGGGGGGGGGGGGGGAGAGTAGGACGACAATCGCATACCTTGGGCGGATCATCTACAGATCATTCCCACTTGATCATCTAGGTCGTTCAGGGCAGATGGATCATCTATCCCTGATCTGACTCTGCTGCCGGTCAACACGGAAATGGTATGAAATGGTATGGCGCAGGCTTCTTGCGTGCGTGTGGTATGACATAGTATATATGGTGTTGTACGTGCTTGCGTGCGTGCGGGCGTGCGCAGGACGTGGAAGAGTGCAGGCTTGAACTGAAGGCAGCGGAGAAGCGACCGCTGGACGTGATCGAAGGGCCTCTCATGTCGGGCATGAACGTCGTAGGCGACCTCTTCGGTGCAGGAAAGATGTTCCTTCCTCAGGCAAGTAATGGCTCACCCCTTTTGTAGTGTTGTTAGTGTGGTCCCGCGTGGGGGACAGACAAATCAAAATCTAGAGTAGGTGGTCTGTCCTCCATAACGGGACGGCAGGAATAAAAATGTTTTGGCCGTTGCAGTGTAGTGTAGTGCACTGTACAGTTACGTACTCGAACCTAAATCCTATACTTATTCGAAGTGATATGGTTTTCACTCGAGGCCTATTGGGGTTAATAGGGGTTAACTCATAACCTAACACCGGTACGCATACCGTACACACCTCATCGGCAGGGATTTATATGGTACCTGGTATACATAATGTGTGAGAGCGCAGCTGCAGGCATGGACGATACCGGCATTGCTTTTCTGCGCAACCGTGACGCAGCGAACTTATCCCCCAAGAAGTATTAAGCGTGCGCGGTCTCTCCCTGTTCGCGCGATGCCCTGCGCTGTTGTTGTTGGTGTTGGGGTCATGTCGTGGTTGATGCTGGTATTGCGGCGGACCATAGTAAATAGGACCTACCAGGTACGATACACACAAAAACCTATGTATTTACCTGTTTTTACTAACAATGTTTGGTCCTATTTACTATGCCCCCCAGTAATAGTTGTTTTGGTTGTTGTTGTTGCCGCTGGTGTTGATGTTGCTTGCTACTGCTGGTGGTGTTGATATTGTTTTCATTGGTATTGATGCTGGTGTTGGTCGTGGCGCCCTTGTATCCTTCCCTCCTTCTTGTGTATTACCGAATCACGGACCAGGTGATCAAATCGGCTCGCGTGATGAAGAAAGCCGTGGCGCACCTGCTCCCCTTCATGGAGGCCGAGAAGCTGGCGAAAATGATCGATGAGGGCATCGACCCCGACAAGGTTGACGAGGACGACGACTCGCAGTACGCGGGGAAAATTCTCATCGCCACGGTAAAGGGAGACGTTCACGACATCGGGAAAAACATTGTGGCGGTCGTGCTGGGATGCAACAACTACAAGGCAAGAAATAGAGAGGACAAGGACGACGTACGTAGGGCAGAGCAATATTGGCGAGTACGAAGCGGTGGGTTGCTGTTGTCGTGTTTGTTATCTGACTGCTGTGTTTGGTGTGTTTTTTTTTTCTTCTGTGTTTTGTTTGAGAAACGAGAAACGTAAAAACGAAAATGAAAGCGAACATGGAAGTGGAAAGTTGAAATGAGAAAAAAACCAAACGGAGTAGAAAACGAAAACGAAACTAGAAGCAAAGGTCAAAAATGAAAATCAAAACCAAAACCGAACGAAAACGAAACTGAGAACCAAAATGACAAATGATCACGAAAACGGAAACGAAAATGACAACGAAAAACGGAAAACACTACTGCACATAAAACAAAAAGCACAAACCTGAGGATGAACCAATCAATCTCTCGGGAATGTAGTTTTCATTGCAGCTCAACCCAACTTTTTTTCACGACACCCTTTTGTAACCGTTCCTCTCCCGTCGCCGCCGCTTGCCCAGGTGTACGACTTGGGGGTCATGCAACCATGCGACCACATCTTAGCCAAGGCGATCGAGCTGAAGGTGGATGTGGTGGGCCTGTCGGGGCTCATCACCCCTTCCCTGGACGAGATGGTTTTCGTCGCTAAGGTGTGAATATGTTGCTACAACTGTTAGATCCTTGGGTTACGGGGGCCCATATTATTCGTAATAATAACCCACGATGAGTCCAAGAACCATGCACGAGTGCAGCTATTACGGGGGGCCATAGTAAACAGGAGCTACGATACACACAAAAAACCTATATATTTCCCTATTTTTTTCTCACAATATTTGGTCCTATTTACTATGGCCCGTCGTGCTAGTAGTGGTCCCTCTACAGTAGTGTCGGTATGAATTTTCGGCAGGCAACTATACCGGCACTCTAGCTCTAGCGGCAACGGGCGCGACTTCGCACTCTGTGACACGGGTCAATCCCATCTGTGACAAGCGGTTTAACCTGCACTGCAGCCGGTATGCGCCAGCAATACTACGGGCACTAATCCCTCCGCACGCCGCCCCGCGACACTGGTTAATCCTCTATTACGGGGGTCCATAGTTAACGGGACCAAATTTTGTTAGTAAAAATAGGTAAATATATACCTGGTAGGTTTTTATGTATACCATAGGTCCTGTTAACTATGGACCCCCGTAATAGTATCTGTGCCAAGCGCTTTCATACCGCACTACGGCGGGCAACCGGCGCTATAGAGGGACCACTGCTGTATCCCTATTACGTTTACACTCTGTATTTGGTCTTGGTTTCCTTGTTTCCTCCCCGTGTTGCCGCGAAAAATGAGCCCATTCTGTTTCCAAGTACTCTGTCCCGAAAACGGCTATTGCTAGGGGGACCATGGTAAATAGGACAAAATATTATTACGGGGGTCCATAGTAAACAGGACCAAATGTTGTTGTTACGGGGGTCCATAGTTAATAGGACCTATGGTATACATAAAAGCCTATATGTTTCCCTATTTTTACTAACAATATTTGGTCCTATTTACGATGGTCCCCCGTAATAGTAAAACTAGGGAAATATACGAGGTATATATATAGGTTTTGGTGTGTACCGTAGGTCCTATTTAATATGGTCCTCCGTAATAACAGGCGCAATTGCAAAAAAGGTCGTGAGTTATTACGAGGGAAGCGAGGTTCTACAGTACTTCACGACGGACGGCGCCAAACACAGGCAGGGGCGCTCCTTTCCAGCCTCGCGTGTGTGCCCGAATCTCTGTGTCCCGTCCGACGACCGGAATCTCCCTGAAAATCTCCCTGAAACGAACTAGCCGAGGAACGTGTCGAGTTTTCACCGTCCGTTCCCACCTGCACACAGCTGACGACAGCAACGCACGCCTTTTTACAAGTAGCCACCGGCGACATTTTCCAGCGAGAACTAGGAGCCGTGTATTTGGTTGTAACAATTGGAAGCTTCACCCTCAACAGTCTCCTGAGGGCATCTAGGTGTGATAGGGAACAAAAAACGGAATCACAGTCGCCTCCTTGTATGTCGGAATTGAAAACAAACTATTAATGGCAGGTTGATATTTTGTCAGAAATGGAAAAAAAAAAAACGGTTTTTGTTCTACTCGATTTTAGTATATCCCCCCCGGTTCTTAGTAGGAGGCAACTCACCCTTCATGCGACACCCCCAACACCTCACGGCGCTTCGCGCATGGTGCAAGCAATGTCTGCCTGGTCGGTGAAAACCCGACGTGCTCCGTCCCGGCATTGTGGGGATGCGAGAATCTATGGTCATACGACTACGGCCATGCATGCGAATAAGTACACCTTCCCCTCTGCCTGGGGCCGAAAAAGGGACTGTTTTTTTTTTCGTGGAGATTCGAGTGCGCCGCGAGTTTTTCGACGGGCTGATGTCTACCAGGTGGTTACTACAGCAGCTGTCCCTTTTACCACTTGGAAAAAATAGTCCGCACTGATTCCAACTAGTTTGCTGCAACACTGATTCCAAGTAAGTAATTTGACCATGAGAAGGCGGGGGCGGTTTGTGAAACGTGACCAAGGGTTAGTTGTTTATTTATGGACATACTTGATGTTTTCGTGCCCATGGCGGAAGCGATTCGGTTTTCAAGAATTCAAGAAGGTTGGTTGTCGTGTTGTGTGATTGACAGCTGGCGGGGTAATAGTAGTAGACTGGCGGGGTAATAGTAGTAGTAGTAGTAGTAGTAGTAGTAGTAGTAGTAGTAGTAGTAGTAGTAGTAGTAGTAGTGGTATTACAGTCGTAGTGGTGGTAGTGGTAGTAGTGGTAGTGGAGTAGTAGCAGTAGTGGTAGTGGTAGTGGTGGTAGTGTCAGGAATAGGAGGAGGAGGAAGGTCGGTAGTGGTAGTGGTGGTAGTGGCAACGCGAACCAAAAAACAAAGCCAGACGCGAACCAAAACGCGAAGCAAATCGTGGAGTGAATCGCCAGGCAAAACTCTAATCCAAAGGCGTCCATAAAAACACTCGAGCTGAACGCTTGATCGTATCAACAACCAAACGCCAAAAGCAAAACGCCTGTTCGTGTCAAACGCAATAGACCGAACTAACGCCTGGTCGCGTCATGAGCAAAACGCCAAGCAAAATGCCTGACCAGATACTAGGTCAACAGATAAATGCCAAGCTAAACGCCTGCTCGTATAACGTCATTTGGAAAACGGCTGGTCATGTCAACACACCAAAACGCGACGCTAAACGCCTGATCGCATCAATCGCAAACCGCCTATCCATTAATATTAGTATTAATAACAGCGAAACACCGCGATAACCTCCTGGTCCTATCGATAGCTCAACGCCTATTAACGACAGAAATCAAACAAAACGCCGGGCGAATTGAAACTGCCGTACTTATTTCCGCCGCTTTTGATCATTTTTGCAGGAAATGTCTAAGGCGGGGTGTAAGCTTCCGCTGCTCATTGGAGGGGCGACGACTTCTAAGATGCACACCGCGGTCAAGATTAGTCCGCAGTACGCATCCCCTGAGGTGATTGCCTCTGCTGTAGCGTGACTGGTTGGCCGTTGACTGTGCTGTATGGTGATTGGTCGGTTGGTGATTGTGGTGTAGCGTGATTGGTTGGTTAGTGACCGTGCTGTAGCGTGATTGGTTGGTTAGTGACTGTGCTGTAACGTGGGTATTTGTTTTTTTGGTCGCTGTAGCCCGCACTGCGCATCTCCTGAGGGGAGTGTATCTGCCTTAGCATGATTCGCTGGGTAGTGGCTGTGCTGTGGTGTGGTTAGTTGGTTAATGTATCTGCTGTAGCGTGATTGATTGGTTGCTGGCTGTCCAGCATACTGTAGTTGCATGGTTTGCTTTATTTATGTGACTGCTGCTGTTCGTAAGTTGGTTAGCTCGTCCTTTCCTGTTCTGTACAGCTGTGGTGCTATCGGTTGGTTGGTAACTGTGCTGTTTGTCCGCTGTTGTTGATCTTGACCTTGCATTGCATGCTACAGCTCATTGCAATACTATACTACTCTGTACTACAGTATGCTGCCTTTCATCGTGAGAAGACACAATGACTCTGGTTGGTAAGAAAACAGAACCAAGCAATACACCGTCGGGGCGATACGGCAGCCAGTCTGTTGCATGCTGTAGCTGTGTGACTACAGTAGCTGTAGCTGTGTGGCTGCTGCTGTTGTTCGTAGTTTGATTAGTTGGTGATCGTACTGTTGGTTGGTGACCGTCGGGATAGGATGGTTGGAGAGTGATGCTGCTGCGGTGTTGTTGGTTAGTGGATGGGCTGTCTGTGTTATGTTCATTTGTGACTGTGCTGCGGTGTAATTGTTGATTGGTTAATACGTAAAGGTACCGTCGGTAGGATGACTCTGCTCCGGTGTGATTGGTTAGTGCCGGGCTGTGTGCGTGATAAATGTTATGTTGATTTGCCATTGTGCTGCGGTGTGCTTCTTTAATACATAACTATGCTCAGGATTTTGATAAGGTGACTCTACTGTACTTTGATTGGTTGGTGACTGCTGCCTGGTTTGTGACTGTACTGTAGGACAATTGACTACTATAGTTAACCGCTATGTGTACACCCACGTTTCGGTCGATTGGTCACCCCCCCCCCCCCCCCCCCGTAAACGCCTCGTCGGCGAAAACCCGACGTGCTCCGACCCGGCATTGTAGGAATGCGAGGGCCTCTACATGGCCATACGACTACGGCCGTGCACGACATGAGTACCCCCCACCTTTCGAAACGCCTCTCTGAACGCCTGCCTAAACTCGCGTGTTCCGCAACAATGACTTCAGACGCCTGTGATTCACGTGCTGGATGCGTCGAGGTCAGTAACTGTCGTGGGAGCTCTCCTGAGCGACAGGAAGGAGGATTACGTAGAGGTGGGTGCTAGTTGACCTGTGGGGCGTGCCGACGGTATCAAGCACAGTACAGTAGGTGTATCGCCCGTTTTAAGGGACGCTAGTGTCAGTATTCGGGATTGGAGACCCCTTCATATCGTCACCAACGTCCCTTATCAGCTTATCAGAGTTGGTACCGGCTCCGTATTACTTTCAGTACTGGGCAACAATGGTGGGCAAAATTTCCTTGTATACGGTTTTGCCTTCGGAGGAGTCCCTTCCCTACTGTCCTTCTGTACAGGTATATATTGCCCAACGCCGCGGATAGGTGGGGCGGGGGTGGGTGGGAGAAAGATGGGGGACAGATTAGAGGGGGTGCGGTGGCGTCGTGCGTGCGATGATTGTGCAGCGTTAGCGTTCATACGTCGGAGACATGAGGATCTACGGATAGATCATCTACAGATAGATCCCAGCCTGGCCTGCCGTTATGATTTCTTGTGCAGGATCTTTGTAGTACAGATCCAACCCAGGGAACACATCTAGATCGCGCAGGTTACATGAGCTAGATCAAACAGACCGTAGAGATGGATCAGGAATATATCTGTCCTAGAAGGTCTAGAGGAGGAAGTAGTAGTCGTAGTCGATCTTATGTCCGAGGTGTGCAACATGGTGCGTCTTTGGCCGGCTTTGTGCTCCCGAAGACGTCACACCCCGGATGGCTCATGAACTACAGAGTAGCTCATCTGTCGTGTACCAGTTATAGCTCACTCACGCTGGGGACAACATGTGCAGGTGGTCTACCGCTTATAGCTCAAGACGGGGAAAACATGTTTAGCTCGTGTAGCTCCTGCAGCTCATCAGCGGGACAAATGAGCTAGCTCATGTAGCTCATATAGCTCACCCTGCGCACATATGTGCAGATGAAGTATCCTCATAAAGCTCGAGCTTTGAAAACATGTGCAGATAAGCAATACTCTCGTGTTGTGATAACTGATACTGTGACATTTGGCACGTTGCTATAAGTCATGTGAGTCAGCCATTCGCCTCCTCCGCTTGGTGTGGTGGTGCCGCTGCCGATTAACCGCCTGGCGTCCTGAAGTCTTCGCGGAGCAAACCAATCGTATCCTTTGCTGTTGTGGTAACGATGCCGAATGATACCGTCTGGTGCACCTCAAGACGATAGCGATGCAAGTCAACCAATCGCGTCACCTGCCTCGTTTTTGTCGCAACGATGCCGGTCAATCGAGCAACTACATTAATCCGATGTATCAAACAATTAGTCAACCAATCAATCAATCAAATACCTCAAGTATATCCAACAATCACTCATCAAATCATTCAATCGATCAATCATCCAATCAACCTATTGTCAATAATCCGAAGCATTCAATAAAACAACCAACCAATCAACCGCAGGAGCTGATGGAGGAGTACGAGGAGCTGCGCGAGGAACACTACGCTGGGCAGGAGGAACGGCACTACCTGACGTTTGAGAAGGCCAAGAGCAAGGGGAAGCATATCAACTTCGTCAAGCGTCCGCCGGCACCGGCCCCGGCGAAGCAGGGCATCACCGTCGTCACGGGCACTTACGCTCTGGACGATGTCCTGGATTACATCGACTGGAATCCTTTCTTCCAGGTGAGATTAGTGCAGTGGTACCTTACCTTCCCCTTCGTACAGTACGAAGTATAGTCTGGGCTATGGTGACGTTTTCGTGAGTTTTTGTTGCTTTCTGTTCATGTTGGTCGTCTGTTGTTTGTTATTTTCTTTTTTTTTTTTTCTTTGGTTCTTGTTGTGGAAGCCAGGGTCGGAGATACCTATCGTAGATCTCGTAGCACGCACGCGCGGAAGGACACGTCACCGGTCAAACAATATCAGGTCTCGGGTCACGAGCGGTCTCATGTCATTGACGGTGTTGACCCGTCCCCGGGACACAGCGATCGGGAGATTATTTCGCCGCAAGAGTCCGCGGGAACGAAAAGCCCACCCCACCTAGTCAGTCTAGGCCTAGCATCTCCTTGCTAAATATGAACGAGGAATTATGCTCGGCTTACGTCGGCCGTAAGGACGGCTACAAGGGACCCTCGCCTCGCGATCTCATTACGGCGACTTCTACGCTGCGACATCGCCGCGACTACATCGGTACGAACGACGAGCACAGGATCTACGATATTGTTTTTTCTTAGTTTTTTTTTATTTTTTTTTCTTTACTTTTGGTAATTTGTTATTCTTGTTATATTGTTGGGTATCATGATTTTCCTCCTTCGTTTTATACCTAGAAGTTTTTTGTGTTACCTATTGCTGTTGCTCTTGTCCAACACTGTCACCCCTGCGCCCCCGTCCCCTGTCTCCTGACTTGACTATACCCCCCCCCCCCCCCCCCCTCCTCTACATGGATTGTGGCCTGGCTATGATTTTTGTGGTAGACGTGGGAGCTGCGGGGCAGGTATCCCAACAGAGGCTACCCGAAGATCTTCATGGATGAAGCCGTGGGAGAGGAGGCCAAGAAACTTTTCGCCGATGCGCAGACCATGCTCAAAAAGGTGGGTGTGTCGAGTCAACGACTGAACAAGAAGCACGCGAGGGACGGTGCGCGAGGCTGGGTGACCGTGGGGGAGAGGGGGTGCAGGGGGGTCGCACTCATTTGTTGCTTGGCTTATTGTAGTCATTTGACCATTGACCACGCATCCCTGTCGAGACGGAGCACCGTTCCTGTTCCTGATAGAGGCACCTCCAACATTTTGGTGCTCATTACATTGTTTTCATGCAATACATATATATACAAGGTTCCCCTTCGGGATGTAGGTAACGTGAAATCCCGGGGGCGTCGCAAGGCGAAAAAGGAGTCACAGGTAACACACGTATAGCTGTTCTTGGCGGCAACGGGAGCCATGGGTTAGCGTAATGCTCGAAGGAAGGAATAATCGTAGTCAGCAGGAACTGAGTACTACTCTTTCTGTGGTAATTACCACATTACATGCACGCGGTAGCATGGGTTGACTACTATACTGCTACTACACACCAATACCACTACTGCACAGATGCAATACAGGTAGAAGCAGCATGCACTCTACAAAATACTACCTGGTACACTACCACCACGACTATTAACTAACTATGCTGCTAAGTACTACTACTAGAGCATGATCAATCGCTCATACAATACAGACCACCTCATGGTAAACAGAGAGGTCCAGTAACCACGCGGTACCATGGGTTGGGGCATGACTACTATACTGTTATACTATACACCACTGCCAGTGATACGTAGATGCAGTACAGGTAGAAGCAGCATGAGCAAAAACTGCACTAGTACCTACTGCTACGACTACTAATATTTGTAAATGTACAGGTTACATACTATATACGGTTGAGGGCATCTACTGCTATTGGCCGGGTAGAAGAACAGCATGCAGACGGCAACAACAGCAATAGCCGACACCACAACGACTACGACTCTTAATACTGCTACTACTTGTAGTACAGGTAGTATTACTGCTGTGGGACAGGCTTTAGTAGAAGCAACATGGTGCCATGGGCTACTATTAATATTTATACTATAACTAAAACTTTTATATTGCTTTGTACCAATGACCGTTTTTCTGGAATATTTCACTCTTCCCGTTGGGCCGCGGGTCTTTTCTCGTGCTTCCTGCTGCGCGGCCCGCAGGGGGGCGGCGTGGACAGTATGGTGCAAGCGTTGGCCTACTACTACTACCACTACTACCACTACTACCTCTACTACTACTGCTGCTACTGCTACTACTAATACTACTACTGCTGCTACTACTACTCTTCCTACTTCTACTGTTCCTACTACTGTACTACTACTATACAACAACTACTACTGATGCACACCGAGACAGGGGGGGTAGAGGGAGATGGGCGGCAGAATGGGCCTGGCTCTGTGGCTCTTGCCCGGTTCAATTACCTGCTGCTGAGGGCGTGCGACTGGACAACTCGTTAAGTCTTATACCTACATAAACACTACTGATACCTGCTACCAATTTCCTCCAAGTAGACGGGCCGAGAGAGCCAGTTTTGTGGTCACGTACGTGCTCGGTGTGAGGTGTGGTGTACGTCAAAGGACTAGGCGAATCATGCATGACGCTCGACAGACGACGTTTACTGCTGCTGCTGTATCTACTGCTGCTGAGGTTGATGAAACCAAACCTGGTCAAGCGGGCAATTTCAAAATTGTTGATACTTTCAACGCCGACAAAAAATTCAGGAAAATTCTTCGTTGTTGAAAGTGCACACAGCTCGTCAATAGAATATCCTGCCAGTCGAGCAGCGTGGGCCATGCCCGGTGCCACACACCGTGGCAGTACAGCGAGACGGGAGGCAGTATGGGCCTGGCTCTGTGGCTCTTGCCCGTTGCGGTTGCATGCTGCTGAGAGCGTGCGGCTGGACAACTAGCTAGGTACTTCGTATGACACCAATACCTGGTACCAAAATTTCTTCCAGTTAGACGGACCGTTGTGGTCACGAACGTGCGCGGTGTTAGGTGTAAACCACCCGTCGCAGGGCTTGGTGCAACAGATACGACAGCCGACAGATATGTAATGCTGTTGCTGCTGTATGTCTGCTGCTGCTGGTGCTGGTGCTACTTCTGCTGAGGTTGAAAACATATGTACGGCAGAGGGAGTGTTCGAGGGTGGCGGGCTTTTTACGGAAAACAAAAAAAAAGTGGGGTTTGCCATGTCACCTACTCGGCTCGGCGAGGCGGAAAGCAATCCCTTGTTTTTTAGAGCCAACTCAGCGATTCAATGCCCCGAGCACCGCCACGGTGCTCGGCCGGGATCCAGACATGCGTCGTAATGTACCCACGGCCCTTTGCTTGCCCGCAGTCGGAAGTGCGAGAAAGAACCCTCGGCCGCCGGAGAGCAGCATGCTTAAAAAGAAGAAGTGCATATTATACGCGTACTACTTTGTACCAAATTGACTTTTTTTTTTTTCCGGAGTACTTACTGTTCTCGTCCGGCCACGGGTCTTCTCTCGCACTCTAGGCTGCGTGGAACACAGGGTGCCCGCGTGTACACCACGGCGCAAATGCGAGCCCCAGCCGAGGTCCGTGGTGCTTGCTCTGGGCCTCCGAGATCGCGAATTCTGGCAAATAGCTACGGGGAATCATTCCAATCTGCTACACTAGAGCCAAGCAGGACAATGGAGACCCCACAATTTCAAGTTTTATGTCTGTTGCTCGCTGCTTCTGTATAATCTCTGATCACACCGGCCCTCGAACTCTCTACAGAAGCAGCCACGGCACAGCAGCAGTCGTTCATAAAGCTCCCCCTTTTGTGACGGTCACGGATAGCACACATTTTTTGTGTGTGAGCGTGTGTGGGCCGTGATTACTGTCTACCTCGCAAGTAGGAACGAACACATATAATCTCGAGAAAGGTGCAATTAATTGGATGCTGCGCAGGGGCAGGACGACGATACGCACGAACTCACACGTATTTCGAAAGCAACGCGCAGCCACGGTGCCCACTGCAACAGCAGCAGCAGTACAACAGGAGTGTTTGTGTAGTATAGTTTGTGTGTGCAGTGTTCACCAGGTCGAGCAATCGAGTGACATTGGTCTCGTGTTCTTGTTTTTTTTTTTTTCGGTGCAATAGGCTTGGAAAGCTACCCGTGAGCTTGCGTGTCGTGACGAGTTAACAATAATTCATCCCGCACGAGCACGAGAATTTCCTCTGCGTTGAAAATCTCAACCATTTTGAAATGGTCCGTTTTTTGTCAACCTCAGCAGCAGCAATACACGTCTGTCGAGCGCCATATATGTTTCATCCAGCCCTTTAACGTATGCCACACACCTCACCACGAGCACGTACGTGACCACAAAACTGGCTCCCTCGGTCCGTCTACCTCTGCATGCTGCTTCTACCTGGCGAGTAGCAGTAAATGCCCTCAACCGTATGAAATGCGTAGCCTGTATATCTACAAAATCATTATTAATAGTAACTAGTAGCAGGAGGTTGGTAGCATGCATGCTGCTTCCTCACTACAGCACATCTATCTGCGTAGTAGTGGTAGTGGTGTACATTAAGAGTAACAGTAAAGCAGTCATGCTCCCAAGTCATGGTACCGCTTGCATGCTACGTCGCCATTGTATGGAAGTTTTAGCATTATAGGAACAGTAGTAGGTATTGTAGTGTAGTATTTATTCATGCTGCTTCTACCTGTGCTGCATCTACGTATTACTGGTGGTGGTGCGTGGTAACAGTATAACCGTCACGCCCCAACCCATGGTGCCGGCCGCAACCCATGGTATCGCGTGGTTGTTTGACCTCTCTGTTTACCATGAGGCTGTATATTGTATGAGCTTTTGGTCAGTAGTAGTACTTAGTAGTAGTGTAGTTACTAGTAGTAGCAGTGTACCAGGTAGTATTTTGTGGAGTGCATGCTGCTTCTACCAGTACTACATCTGCGTAGTAGTGGTAATGGCGTATAGTTACGGTATACCTGGTAGTAGTCAACCCATGTGTTACCGCGTGTATGTAGTAGTGTAGTATCTACCACAGAAAGAGTAGTACTCAGTTCCTGACGACTACTATTGCTCTTTCCTTGGAGCAATACGCTAACCCATGGCTCCCGTTGCCGCCAAGAACAGCAATGCGGGTGTTACCTGTGACTCCCTTTTCGCCTTGCGACGCCCCCGGAATTTCACGTTACCTACATCCCGAAGGAGAACCATGTATATATCATGCTCATCTTATCCCTTTCCTGCTTCACCGCCGGAGGGACGAAAAAAGGACCTGTACCATTGTCATTCTCTCCACAGAGGCAAAGTCCGTTTTGATTTAATGTTAATATGCAACCGGACCTGCTATCTATGAAAACGGACGGCGAACACGATGGGGGATTGTGCCTGCTACTGTCAGTGTAATTGGCGGTGTCTTGAGTGGTGGGCTTGGTTGCGGGTGGGTACGGTAGCCCCTTCTTTGTGTCTTTGTTGGTTGAATGCTCTGAGCTGCCGACAGTGCTCTTGACGCTTTGCACTATTTCAAGGCATGTGATTTGCCGGGGGGAAGTTGTTGGCACCCTTTGACCAGAGCGTTTTGCCCGGAAGGTTGTTGGGTGTAAGAAGCTCGTGCAACTCTGCGAGTTGAGTTCTTTTTTTTTTTTAATGCGAGAGTGTCGATAAATCATGAGGAAGCTATCGAGGTATTGATCATGTGCATGACGTCGATACTTGACTATCGTCGATACTCATCTGTAGTCTGTACAGTTGATGCCGTCTGTTTGTGCTGTTGGTACGGTTGAATGTGTTGGCACTGGTATTAGGCCAATGAGCATGGACAGCCCACGGCGGACGGAGCGGCTGTAGCTCAGCGCTTTTTGCTACCGCGCGCACGCTTGATTGGCAAGAAATGTTTTCTGCTTGTGATCGGTCTGTTTGCGTCCGTGTGTTTTGGGTCTCTGTAGTTTGTGTGTAAATGCTCAGCGTCGTGACGAACCCACCGCCTGCTCACCCTAGCCTCCAAATTCCACACACCCCTTGTGCCACATCCCTTATGTCTGACAGTGTCGTACCGGTACACGAGATTGCGCCTTTTGGACCGTTCCAAGAAACCTAAACCTGCTTATTTTACCGTTTGGCAAGAAGTGTGCCGCTTCTGATGCAGAGTACAAGCTGCGTTCAAGATTTTTTTTTTACCGGCTTCGCACAAGAGCCCCCGCGTTTTGGACCGTTTCAACAAATAGCCCTTTTTTATTTCAAGAAACATCATGTCGTGTATACCCTCTTTTGCCCCTTTTCGAGAAACGGGTGTAGCATACATGTTGTATGTCCGTCACAACCGGTAGTACATACCTGGTGCGCGCGGTCGAATTGCCACACACCACACGCAGCTTTTCCAGAAATGAGCGAAATAAAGTTCCATCTCGCAGCTGACATTATTATTATTATTATTATTATTATTATTATTATTATTATTATTATTATTATTATTATTATTATTATTATTATTATTATTATTATTATTATTATTATTATTTTTAAGTATTTACTAGTATACGTATCCGTTTCAGTAGATGGATTTTTCTGTGGGCTGATTCACAACTAACTTGAAGTCGTTGCGCCCCAGGTACCAGGTGCCTGTTAGTTTAGATCAGTTTGGATACTTTAGACAAGCAGAGCCTTATTTTATTTCTTGCCGGTATCACGTACCAGGGGTACCAGGTGTTTCCGTGTTTCCTGTGTTACCGTTTCAGTTCCTGCCTTCGGCGGCCTCTTCATGCTCCTTAAAATCACGTGCTGCCTTGTTTTTTCACGGTCCCGTAAAAAACAGATCGTAAAGGAGAAGACGTTAAGCTTAACCGGCATCATCGGCATCTTCCCCGCGGCTTCTGTCGGCGGAGAGGACGTCGAGGTCTACGCGGACGAAAGCAGGCAAGCATTAATCGCGTCACGCGCCAAAAAGAAAAGGAGAGAAACAGCTCGGTAAACGGTTACCGTGTTTCGTATATGTTTCCGTTCATGTGTTCTAGACTATAGATGGAAAACCGCACATTAAGTAGTGTAGTCTAGACTACTGTATTATGAGACTCCCTGTGTACTTGGTACGTGCCGTGATATCATCGCACCGCTTTGCAAAAGCTTACGCATTGTTGGCCTTTTTTCATAACTGCTATAGGCTAGTCTACATGTGTATTATGCCTCGAGTGCGATATCGTGGCATCTCTTGTATTGAAGCTTTTGGTGGCTTTCTTTTCTCGTGACTGGCTGTACCTTTGTGCAAAATATCGTGGAATCGCTTATTGAAAGCTTTGTTGGCCTTTTTCATCACTGCTGATGGTGGTATCGCTCCCTAGAAGCTTTGTTTGTTTTTCGCTTTTTCGAGCTATTTCCCTTTTGTTGGTTTTTTTTTTCCAAGTTATTTTGACCTCTTCGTTAAAGCTAATTCGACCGTTTTGTTGCATGCTTTCTTACGTTTCGTTTGTTTCCTATTCGGGAGGGGCCGGGTGAATTGAAAGCTTAAGCTCACCACACTAAGACGTGCCAAGTATGTGCCGTGTCTTGTACTACGACCCTGTTTTGTTTATTGCCACCTCGTCTCGTCCTTTCTTGTCCATATACCTGGTGCCTGGTACGTGCCTTCCTCGCAGGGAAGAAGTTCTGGCTACATTCTGCATGCTTCGACAACAGGCGGAGAAGGAATCCGACGACCCTTACCTCAGCCAAGCCGACTTTATTGCGCCCAAGGTGACAAACTTTCCTTTGATACAAACGTCTCGCCGGTCGGGTCGGGTCAAACCTCGCCGGTAGGGTCGGGTCATGTAAGGGTGATCCGACCCGACCCGACCGATGAGATCAGCCAATAATGCCAGCCCGACCCGCTGATCGGGCCATTCTGTAAAGAACGCTGAAATGTGTGGTATCATCGATACTGTTGTAGTATTGAACGCGTCGTTTTATCGCTTAATTCGTACCTGGTACCTCGTATAGGGTAAATGGGATCAATGTCGTTCGGGCTTCGAATGCTTTTGTAGACGAGGCCTCTGGGCGGCACGACGGGGGACGTCAGCCCTCTGCGTTGATGATTATTTCTCGCAAAACATCAGGTTTTCCGTGCCCTTACAAGTTAGACCCGACACCATCACCCTTCCCCCCCTTTGTCCTTGGGGAATTTGAGTAAGCTCGCGCTTTTTATACCAAACCAAGGCACACGGCGATGCGAGTGTCCATGGCCATGCGACTACGACCATGCATGATATGAGTACCCCCCCCCCCCCCCCCCCCCCCACCCCCCCCCCCCCCCCCACCCCCCCCCCACCCCCCCCCTCCCCCCCCCCCCCCGCCCCCCCCCCCCCCCCCCCCCCCCCCCCCCCCCCCCCCCCCCCCCCCCCCCCCCCCCCCCCCCCCCCTCATCATACTCCTCATACTCCGTACAAGCCAACTATTTCTTCCTCCCAAAAACAGACAGGCTGCATTCCCCACCTCTCCTCTTCCTCCCCCTCCTCCTCCTCCTCGGAAAAATACACAAGCTCTTCCTCCCCCCTCCCCACAGGACAATGGGATTAGAAGAAGCTCGCGGCTCGTACCAAAGTAACGGAATTCAGCGTATTTTTTGTGTTGTAGCTTTTTTGCGGCTAGGCTTTTCCTGTCTTTCTCCCGTTGACGCTCTTTTTAATGGTGTCGTTATTTCGGGGGGCAGATCTATCTATCCCTGCTCTATAGTCACGGCGTTTCTTCGTCATGTGGAAATTTTGGAGCGGCAGATAGATCTATCCTACCAGCACGGTCTGTGCCGGGTAGAACATGCGGGCTACGGCTCTCGCACATATATATATATGTACAGGGTCTAGATGCTGAGAGCGCCTATAATAGTAGCGCGGGTAGGCGCAGTTCGATCCGAGTCGACGAGGGAAGCAAGGGTCGAAATGTTCTCTCTCGCGACAAAAAGGTAGGGCACGAAGCGTACGTAGTGGGGCGCAGTGGGGACGGGAGATAAAGAGCCTAGGAATACTGTATGCGACCCGGATCTGAGAGCTACTATTTCATACTACTGTAGGAGGGAGAGAGAAAAGAGGGGAAGGGCGGAGATCATAGAAGGGATGGAAATAAAAAAGTAGAAGAGCAACGAGATGATGGTCTACTTTAAGGCCGTAATCTGTCCCATGTGTTGATGATTCCGCGCGCTGACTCTCGCCGAAATAGGACAGCGGCGTGGCGGACTACATGGGCATGTTTGCCGTGGCGTGCATGGGGTGCGATAAGATGGCCAAGGAGTTCGAGGACATGAACGACGACTACTCCAAGATCATGGTCCAGGTAGGGAAGGGCTCCGTGATTATTCCCGTCCGCCACGGTATCGTTGGAAGTTGGAAGTACAACCCCGGCAGTTGTTTTTTTGTGTTGTTTCAATGTAGGGTGGTGTCTGTTTCTTTTGGTTTTAGTTTTCTGGTGGCTTGCGATAGTTCGAGGCCGCCCGTGTTTGGTTTTGTTTCGATTTTGTTTCGTTTCGTCTGATTGATGTCCCTACCACCCCTGCAACGTATTGTGGTATAACTATGCTGTACGAGTACAGTCGACTAGACCAGCAGCAGGGTACGAAGTGGTCTGTTCTGTTGCCTTTTTTTCTTGTCGGTTTTTTCTCGTCCACGTTTTTGTGCTACAAAAAAACTTCGTCGATGTCACTTTTCTACCGTGCTACATGTAGGTTAGTTTTGGCTATGCTTCATTAGGCTCTTCAAGTAGGGTACTACTGTTGTAGAATTGCTGTGCTTCGGTAGGTTGTATATCAGACCATTGCTGATTTACGTAGGTTAGACTCGAGCAGTCTTGAAAATACATACCGTGTTGTATTTTGTTGAGGTTCTTCTCCTTGCCATGGCTGCCTTCACCCCCTATAAATGGACCCCTTGGTTTTGATTGGTCAGGCGTTGACGGACCGGTTCGTGGAAGCGTTCGCGGAGAGACTACACGCCGACATGCGCAAGGACATTTGGGGCTACGCTGCGGATGAGAAGGCAAGCGCAGCATGTTCTACTGGCCGTCCTCTGTTCGCCTCAAAAACACCGCGCCCTATCATAAGCGACCATGTTGCTGTTGCTACTGCATAAAATATCCCACACTAGTTGAAAAATATTTTGTTTCCGTGTTGTTGGTTCTCACTAGTATGTACCAATAGAAGGAAAGGGTCACAACCTCCTGTCGAACTGCGTGGACGGTATGGGGCCAAACTACTCGGAAATACTGTGGGCTGATATGTTTGCAGCGGTGAAAGAGTCACACTTTGGGGAAACTTGAAAATCCCGTGCGAATTGGGTGGAAAGTTGAATATTTTAGCGGTGGTAAAGGGCTCACACCTCGGATAGGTCATCATCTAGATCATGACGTATCTATCTACAGTAGGTCATCTAGTTCCTCACCTCACCCACTGTTATGAGGGGTTGTGCAGGCTCTGCATTTCATAATACATTAGCCCACCCAGGAAACATGTGCTGCTGTAGATAATGCAGATTATACGGGTCCCACCCGGCAACATGAGCTAGATTATACAATACCGGGAGTAGATGATCTATCTGCCTTGAAATATCTAGATCATAATGTGGGAATGATCTGTACATGATCTGTACATGATCTCTCTGTCCGAGGTGTGGGATGGTTTTTCAAGCGTGGTGAAGAGTTTTCAGTGTGGTGCATGGTTCAAGTGTGAAGGGTTTCAAGTGTGTTTTAAGGTTTTTTGCACGGTTCAAGTGTGGCGACGGGTTTCATGTGAAGGGTTTTAAGGTTTTTTGCACGGTTCAAGTGTAGTGACGGGTTTCAAGTGTGTTTTCATTTTTTTTATTTGTCCTAGTTGACAGTATGATATGTGTTGGGTAAAGCCGCGATTTCTGACACTTGGAAAGTTAGCCGCCATGGACCAAAACGCCCGAAGCTCCCGACCGAACCCCGAAACTCGGAAGATATAAGAGGCATTTGTTCGGAGTCCGATCGAACGCCAGAATCAATAATAAATTGGGGCGTTTTGTTGTGTTTTATTATTTCATGGTGGGGCTATTTTTTTTCTTTCTTCCTTCTCGCGTGCTGCAGGTGGAAGGGGAGGACCTGTTCAAGCTCAAGTACCAGGGCATCCGTCCCGCACCCGGGTACCCGTCGCAGCCCGACCACACGGAGAAGCGCACCATGTGGACCCTCCTCAACGTGAGCCAGAGCGGTGTACAGTGGGGGGTTGGCTGATACAGGCGTGTGATAACTGGTTTGTGACACCTGCCTGATCGGTGTCGTTGCACGTTTTGCTAGCGGGCAGAACGTGGTCGCTAGCTCGCGGTGACAGCAGCAGTGCTGTAGTGAGGTGGTTGATCGTTGCCGAGTCGGGTCCGCGGTACTTTGCTATGGGGTAGTAAGTAGTCGCTCGCTCGTTGGTGACTGTGCTTGAAAATGTCGGTTGCTCGATTCCTTTTTGTTTTTTATCTCCTGGTACTATAATAGTGTAGCGCAGACGTACCATATTGTACTACTCTGGCCATTAATACAAATAACACGTGGTATTCATATTACTGTATTAACGGTCCTCATATTCCCGCCCAGAGCGCTACAGCACTACGCAACACCCATCATCCATCACACAAGTATCGAGCGCACTCGTGCCTTGTCTGGTGCCTGATGTCGCGACGTCGCTTCGCTTGACTTCCCGAACGTTCCCGCTGCTTCCTCTCGACCGATTTTATTCTCGCTGTATGCTGTCGCGACGTCGCTTGACGTTGACCCTTCCCGCTGCCTCCATCGACCGATTTTTGTGTTTGTTGTACAGGCGGCAGAGCTAACCGGTATTGAGCTGAGCGAGTCGTTGTCGATGATGCCGGCGTCGTCGGTCTCCGCTTTAGTTTTCGCGCACCCAGACTCTGAGTACTTCGCGGTGGGGACGATTGGGAAGGACCAGGTGAGGCCGCCAAAAACGAGCGCGTGATAAAAAGAGAGGAGAGGGAGAGAGGGAAAAAAACGAGAGCGCCCTCGTTCGACCTTGCTCGCCTGGATTACCTCCCCTGCTCACCAGCTTGCAATACTGACACTGCCGTTTAATCGGTGCTACCGTTAAGACAATGCCGTTGACAATATACTACCGTTGAAACGATGCTACATTTGAACCGACGTTACCGTTGAAACGATGCTAAGTTTGAGCCGACGTTATCGTTGAAACAATGTCACCGTTGGAACACCCTACCATTGAAACGAGACTACCGTTGAAACGATAATACCGTTGTTGGGGCGGTGAGGCACGGTCGAATTTAATGCGTGCCTCCCTCGCGCACGCATGCACCACCCTCCCGTCCGTCCGACGTGGACCAACACCAACAACGCAGGTGTCGTCCTACGCTGAGCGCAAGGGAATGGAACTAGAGACGTGCGAGAAGTGGCTCTCTCCCATTCTCAACTACGACCGGGATTGATTGAAGAGACTTTGGAGACCCCTGTCGGTTCTGGCACCCGTCTCCCCTACCCGTCACCCCACCGTAGAAGCGGATGAGCGAGAGGGTTGATTGACGGGTAGGAAGAGCCGCGGGCGCGCACGTGAGCGCGTGCCCTATGGCATTTTGGGCCTTTTGGCATTTTGGGCCTTTTGGTGCTTTATGCCTTTTGGCATTTTGTGCCTTGTGGCGTTTTGTTTCAGAGAGAGAGAGGCGCAATGCTGCTCGGCTCGTGTTGTCTTCGTTACGTTCTACTTTTTCTACAAGTAGTTGCAGTGGTAGCCGAGACACGGGCTTTGTTTTTTTTGTGTGTGGCGCTGGCCGCAACATCCCACACTGGTTCTCAGGTGTTGAAAATTTTTTTTGACGCGGTATGAGGGCGAGCGGCAAGATCAGCGCATAGAAGCGTTTTTGTTTTTATTGCTGCCGGCCGGCCGGCCTGCTTGCTTGCTTGTTTGCTTTTGCTTGCGCCGTGGATTGGGGAGTTTCAACGTAAATGGTGCTCCCTTTTTTCTTCCGGCCTGGCGCGCAACGGCTCTTTTGCCTTGTCTCCGGATGTCCTGCGTCGCGTTGCATTCTTCGTGTTTGATGTGCCTACGGCGGTGTTCGACGTATGTGGGCGTGCACATTTTCCGCACAGGAATCTTGTTGAATATATTCACCCGCCTGGGCAGCGCAGATCCTAGCTTTACAGAAAAAAAAACATGTCTTGTCGATACCAGCTGCAGCAGTAGCAGCAGCAGAAGTAGTAGTAGTAGTAGTAGTAGTAGTAGCACATCAGCCAGGACGTTCGCGTGGTATGAGCGAAGGGGCGCTCTTTGATTGACCGCACCGTGCGTCCGTTGTTTAGGCTTTCCGTGTGCTTGACACAAAAGCACTCCTATCTGCGGGTACCTCATCTCATGGTGGTGGGTTTAGCGACTTCTTCGACCGAAGCCGACAGTGGACGTGACAGACAGACAAGCGATTTGCGGGTGGGGGGGGGGGGGGGAGCAGGTGGCCGATGACCGACAGCGTACTGGTGTGATCGACGTTGCTCATGGGGCTCTCGGTCGAGGTGTCTTTTAGCTTGGTGGCTCAGTAGACGCCTCTTTTCAGGGCTGCTCGTAGAGTGACAGCGCAGATGCCGCCGCTTGGTTCGGTTTTAATTTTTAGTCTGATTTTGGGGTCTTCGAGCTTGGGTGTGGATTTTGTTTCTGGCTTCGGTTTGGTCGTGTTTGTTCCCTGTCCGGAGTTTTTTTCTCACGCGCTCGCGCACGAGGAGGCAGCAACCGCTGCCCGCGTTGCGCTGTATCACGGAAAGGAGGAGGTGGGCAGGGAAGGTTTCGGACCAAGCCAGTAGTTACCGCACCCACCACACGCTCGCGTTGCATACGGTGGGGGGGGGCACGTTTGCCCCGCCTGAGACGACACCGGTAGGGAGCATTTGCGCGTGTTGTTGTTTCAGAAAATATGGGTACCGCGTACAGTAGTGTCTGGAAGAGCTCTGGTGCCTGCAGTTTTATCTTCTGAAGCGTTTCGACTGACTGGTTCTATATGCTATACACCCGCGGTGGCCGAGTGTGGTCAAATAATGAACGCTTGTTCGTCGATGTTTAACAGGGTACACGATACCTGGTAGATGAACAGGGAGACAAAATATACCAAGAGCCGGTAGTCAAGGGGGGGGGAGGGGCACCCGTTAGGTGATGAACATTGATGCCTCATTTTTTATCAGCAGTGCATATACCTACGATAACATATGGCCTGTGTGTTGTGTGGTCCATAGGGAAGGGTAGGCGACGAGCGTCCACGATCAAAAGGAGCACCCAAGAGGGGAATTTCTTCATTCTTGAGAAAAAAAAATCATGTGAGAGAGGAGAGGGGCAAGGGTAGGAGGAGGGATGGGGGGGGGGGCTCGCGCGGCAAGCGGCGTGTTATTTACTGCTGTACTTTGTTTCGTATTTATTTTGCGTTGTGACATGGGTTTTTTTCTTTTTTCCTAGAAATTTCCGACGGCGGTCCATGTGTCGCCGCTCGTAGCACGAGGGAACGATTCGGAGAGGGTGGTTGAATCTACTCGTACCATCTATTTTTGAGCTATGTTTTTCAACAGCTCTACCTCGACTGCTTGATTGTGTGATAGTTTTTTCAGCTCTGGCTCTGATATGGCCACCTAAACTAAACGTTACTTTACTTATTTTATATCTAAAGGCTGTGGTAGGTTTGGCGTTGTCCTGTATTTGTACAGCAGTTTCTTCGAGGGGGCGACGGCGTACATTGTGTAGTGCGCATGCAGGTCATGTGTAGATTCGCGGCGGCAAAAGAATGTCGTCGTCCGTCATCCGCCGCAGTGCGTCGAATCGCTGGATAACTGGTGCTGTAAATTCGGCCAAGGGATCGCGTAGAACTACGATGAATGAAGCTGAGCCGAGAAGATGGTTGTGGGCGTAGGGTCGCTGGTTCTGAAGCGTGTCACGTGTGGAGTTGGCTGCTATCAACAGGAGGAGGGGGATATGGGGGGGTGGTCGTGTTGTTGTGGGAGCGAGAGGAGGACGGGGCGACGGGGGTCGCAAATAACATGAGAGTTTTTTTGTTCTACATACCTGGTATCTATCATGTATATACAGACAACTACAGTAGTAATAACTACTATAAACTTGTTTGGGCTGGTCGGTGTCACTTGCCCGGTGGTTGTTTTTTTTTCTGTAGCTTTTTCCAGCTTTTTCATTTCCTTCGTTGTTGCCCGGAGGCTACGTACGAATACATAATGGCTGGGAACGAACGCCTGCTGTGAACGAACCCCTTTTCAGCTCACGATACCCCCAGGATTTCAAGTCAACCATAACCCCGAAGGGGAACCCCGTACATCCATATAGACCAACAGCAACGCAGCTGCAGCAGCAGTCTTCCTTTAAGCAATGCAGTACGACTGCACTTATATCATTGTTATACTTGATTACGGTGTAGGAGTATGTGCTTGTACTATTAATACTATTGATCTAGCACTATTTCCCAGCATCAGGTGGGATCTCTATAACAAAAAAATCGCTTTTTTTTTTGCTTTTTTTCTTTCTGTCGGTTTTTCTGTCTGTCCCATCACCAATCACCAGGCTTGACTCGCGATTTTGTTTCCACAAGATTCGTCCGTGGTCGTTACACACTCATGCCCCTAGTCTACACTCTACACATGCGCTTTATCGACCTCACCAAAGCCTATCTATGACTCCAAGGATCGAACCCTCCTGTTGACTGTCTCATCTCTCATCTCGAGTTGGCGTGCCACTGAGAATGGTCGCCGTCATCTGCCAATTCCACGACGGTATGCGAGCATGCGTGCATGCGTGCGGTTGGACGATGGCGAATGCTCGGACATGTATGTGTTCGACGTGAAGCAGGGTGTTCGGCGAGGGTGTGTACTCGCGCCATTGCTGTTCAACAGGTTTTTCACCGTGGTGCTGTGCGCGTTGCCAAAAAAAACGCTTTCATTCGTCGCCGATGCAGCCATCGTGGCCAGCATGGTGCAACTTCTGCGAAAGCAGGAAAAGGGGGAGAATAAGAGGAGGGAGGCATGGGCTAACAAAGCCGACCGGGGGAGGGGAGGACGAGGAGGAAGCCCATACGCTGTGGGAAATGCCGGACGCTGACGATGCGGGCGTTGTGTCACCATCACCAGGATAGTTAGAGAGGATGATGACGGTGATCGTGACTGCGTGTGAGGCGTTCGGGCTTGCGGTCTCGAAGGCCAAGACGGAGATCATGTGCCTGCAAACGAAAGATGGGGGGAAACGTGTCGTTCCGCGTCACTGTGCAGCCAGCCAGGAGTACAAACAAATGGTCAAGTTGGTGTACTTGGGCGGGGCTATCAGTGCGAACCGGATCTCAGTGTCGAGGTAACGCGCCGAGGTAACGCGTCGACTACAGAGGTCATGGGCGTGCTTCAGGTGGTATAAAATGGAAATCTATGACCGCCCGGGTGTGCGCTTGCGATGGAAGGTGCAGCTGCTGAAAGCTGAGGTACTCGAGACAATGATGTACGGGTGCGTCACATGGAGCCCGAAACCGGCTGATTACGTCAGGCTACGGAAGGTTCATCACAGTAGTATGCTCCTTCGATGCCTTGGCTGGGGAAAACACAAGCGCGAAGACCACACCCTATCCTACGCCCGCGCGCTTGTCAAGACAGACTCCGAGGGCATTGAGGCGACGGTGCGCAGACGAAAGATATTGTTCGCTGGCTTCATGGCACGCATGGGAGAGGAGCGGCTGTCGTTGAGGGTGATGTTTAAGGAGATGGTTAGGGATAACGGCTACGATTCCCTTGGACAGGAGAAGGATTGGTTGGGGCTCCTCGAGGAGGACCTCGAGGAGTTCGGCATCAGGTCCGAAGGGTGGTGTGAGGCACCACAGAAGGTTGGCAGAATCTGATGGTTTCGAGTGGTCGAGCACGGGGGCGGAGGCTCACATGCGGAAATGGCATGACGCGTAGAGGAGCGATGCGGCAAAGCGGCACGCGGCGGCTCCGGCTGCAACTGCGACACGGACCGTTGGCACCAATGTGCCCAGGGAGGAACGGGGGCGGGGGCAGGGGGGGGGGGGAGGGGGCGGGAGGGGGGGGAATACTCGATATCATGCATGGCGGCCGTAGTCGTATGACCTTAGACTCTCGCATCCCTATAATGCCGGGACGGAGAACGTCGGGTTTTTACCGACCAGGCAGACATTGCTTGCACCAAGCGCGAAGCATCGTGAGGTGTTCTGCCAGTCGCATGAAGGGTGAGCTGCATCCTACTAAGAACCGCTTTAGAGGCGGATTTTCTTGCATATGGATGACAGCTTTAATTAGTTGATTTATGCTCCGGTGTGGCCACTTCCAGGCGCCAGCATCAGTTTGAAAAGTTCGGCGCCAGTCGACGACCGAACAAAATGCTGAAATCTTCCCGTGATAAAAATTAAGGCAATTTTACCGTAGGGGGGGGAGGGGGGAGGAGCGCCCGCTATGTGACCCTAGATTTGAGTTGCCACTGGAGGGAGACGGAGAGTAGGGCAAGGACAATAAATGGGATGTATCAAAATGTTAAAAAAGAGACAGCAATGGGGGTCCTCTGTAACTGCCTCATGAGTGTCTTACCACAAACACTGCCTGGTACGTGGTACGATCATTCCCCTTGTGCGGAGTGAAGGTTCTCCACCCCGCACGAATGATTGTGACCGACCGCCTAAAAAAAAAAAAAAAACGGTACCCTGGTTGTCTAGCTCACATAGTCGGCGGCATGTTCCACAGTGTCGTTGCCAACGCACGCCAACCCAGCCTATACAGAATATATAGGGGGGGAGAAGGGGAGGGGGCGGGGGGTCTGCCCAAACGACTGACGGCTGAGTATGGCCATCATCGTGATGATGCGAGCCTTTCGAGTACCGAAGTAGATAGCGTAGGGGCGCCCGGACTCCCTCGCCTTTTGCTTTTCGCTTCCCCTCTTTCTCTTCTTTTTTCATTTTCCTATTTTTTTTCTTCTCCCCCTTTTCTCTCTTTCCCTCTTTCTTTTTCCTGCCTCGTAGCTCTTTCGCTTTCTTGTCTATGTTTATCTTGAACGCGTTTGCGCATTCAAAGCTCACGATTATGTTGATGATGATGTTCTCGCATGAGCTCACTTCCCTGAAATCCTGCATGTGGTCACAAAAACAGGCTACAGCAAAAATGCCTCTCAATGGGAGAATATAAACAAGTGCGAAATAGTGCGCACGGCAGTACCATTCCAGTTTGTAAGGGAAACGGTACTATCGAGCTGCGGTATACCACATCCCGTATTACTTGCAACCGAATAACAACAGGGACATATCCATGCTACTACATGCCCACTCGAAAAAAAAAACGAGGAGAGAAAAAGAAGAAGAAAGAAAGGAAAACATAACAGGAAAGAAGAAAGGAGAGAGAGAAAAACGAAGCTAACATGTGCTCGAGGCGCAGGCCGAGTCCCCAGGGCAAGGTCAATGTTTGCTGATACGATCAGTCGTATGATATGTCCAGCTGATGAACCAACGTGAGGACGCCACAAGAAATCCAGACTGAGGGCAAGAAGACAAGAAGAGGGTAGAGACAAAGAGCTAACAACAAACAAGAACGAACAGTCCTATTTCCAGTCGGTGGGTGAAGCACGACGCAACCGACACGAAAGAGGGTAGACAGGAGGACCGAATCGGGAAAAATGAAGCTAGATCCCCCCGTTGATGGACTGTGCTTTCGTTTGGCTTTGCTTTTGGGGGCTTGTCACCCCCCAGTAAAGTGTATGGGCAGCCATTTGTTAAGGTCATAGCCCGTTGGGCTACGTACTGGTAAACGGTTAACCACTCACCTACCCAATCTAAGCCTACAACACTCTCCCCCCCTTCAGGACAGCGGGGCCCTCGGTCTTCGTATGGGCCCGCACGTGCCTAGTCCGCAGTTCTTCAAGATCTCTGGGGACCCAGGAAGAGTGTTTATCAGATTCTTGACATGAGGAAAGTCACTTTTCTTTAAAAAGCGTTTTCATGGACGTGAGATTCGAAGTCACGACCAACGACCCATGTCCTACCGACGACGCTATTTATTAAGGTCTCTGTCAGTTGGGCTACTGGTAATCGGTTAAAATCCCCTACATCGCACGGGCCAACATCGCATGAGTCTATAGCGGCTGTTGCACCAGTCTCACCGAGCGACGCGCTGGGGAAGCGGCGGATATTATACCCTCAAACGCAATCACCAAAAAGAGCAGGCATTCAAAGCAGGTTACAAGAAAGAGCGAACAGCTTTGTTCGCCGGAAAAAAATCAGTCCTCGAACAGGTGCCAAAAAGCGTCTATTATAGTCGACGACGCCAGTGCTATGTGCAAGGGCAGAATGGACCTAGGCACCGACTACTGCCAGCAGGTGTGCCTCTGGCTCGACTCCGGTCACACACACAAGGTGCTTAACGATGTTGGAATTTATAATCTCCTTCGTATTAGTTGCTGGTTGCCTCGCCGGATGTCTTCTGAACGAAGGGGCGGGGCATTCATCAGCAAGGCAGGCGATAGATAACGCCTGCCAGGTATTATTGATGAGGGGACGCTTGCTACAGTTCAACGGTTACCATAACGCCCTCGCCTATACTTGCGTACTTGCCTGCGAGTATGTAAGTCTGTGTGTTCGCTTACGTTTCTTCACCTGCGTATTATGTTGTATATTATATCGCACGCATTGTCATGCTTCCCTGCCTTTCTCCGTTTCTTCCGCGTTTCTTCTCCTTTCTCATTTTTCGTTTTTTGTCGTTTTCCCCGTTGTCTCTTTTTCTTGCTTGACATGTACGATGCTTCAAATGATTTGGTGTGTTTCGTAGTGCTCTGTACGTGTTTTCTTTCAGTCTTGTTTTCCATAAGTTATTCTTCCACTCCAGAGTTCTTTGGAGACTGTCGTGTGACTACAACAGTAGATGTTTGGCGATGAGTTAGGGCCGTTCCTAACGAACCGAAAAAAATCATGGTTCGTGACTTTTCGACATGGCGAAAGATCACGATCCATGACATTTCAGTTCTGATGAAAAAAGCCGAAAAACGTCACGTTTCATGATATTTTCAAACCCAACGATTTTTGCGAGTGGAGCCAACTCTCGCGAGTGGGGCACGGCCAGGCCGGGCAGGGCCAACCGCGCCTGGCCCGGCCCGTGATATATTCGAATCACGGGCCGAAGCCTGACCCAGCCTGCGAGATTCCAATCTCACCGACAGTCGACCAAGCCCGGTCCGCGAGATTTCATCTTGCAGGCCGTCTACGCGGCCTGGCCTGTGACATTCTCACGTCGTTTTCGCTTTGGTCTTCGAGCTGTGACTCCTCCTTCTCAAAATTTGGAGGCCGCAACGTGCTCGTTAGCCCGCTCCCAGCGGTGTCTTTGGGTAGCCGCCTGTTATCCACAAGCGGCGTACGAAGCAGGGTCTGCCATGCCCCTATACCGACCTTCGGATACCGTTGGTCCATGTGGGCTGCGTGATGCCTTCATCAGGCGTATTTCGAGACGCGACAAATATCAAGAATCGTGATTTCGTTTTTTTAGGGCAAATCTAACAAGAATAGTGTCATGAATCGTATTTTTTTTTGTCATGGCTCACGACATCACGATTCAAGACAAAAATCTCACGAATCGTGATTTTTTTTGTTCGTTAGGAATGGCCCCCAAGGTTGGAATAAGAAAACATGCGTATTATATTAATAACAGTTCTAAGTGTGAAATTTTCGTACTTTTTCGAATATATCTCTTCGTCCGAGTGCTTTCGGGCAAAACGCCTAGTAGTCGTCACGGGAGGCCCGGCCGGACACATTGGTCGAGGTCCGGGCGCGATCCGTGCACTCTGGCGCGCGTGGCGGGCGCTCAAAGTTTTTTTTTTTTTCCGGCGGGAGTGGATAAGACGATTTCCCTGGTTTCAGTTCGAGAGGTTTAATTTTATACGTACGTACAAGGCGCTTCGCTCCGCGGGCGGTCTACGCCGCCCGCTACGCTCGCTCAGGAAGAAAAAGTGCATCAAATTATGCGAAGCGAACAGAGGTCCATGATTGAATACTGTTTTTTTTCATGACTGCTGTTGCAGTTTTGCAAACTGGCGACTTGATAATGCCAAGAGTCCTGCCGCCATGCTTCAAGAGAAAAAAGCTCGGACGCCACATACGCTTCGCGTCGCGGGTGGTTTTCCGCTGCGCTCGTTCACATACATGTCGTACGTACGTACGTACGTACCCCAGGTAGGGTACTTATTTTCTTCTTTAGATATGCTCTGTGTCTGTACTCGTATGTACGAAAGATAAAGCACGGCAAGGCACAGCAGCACAGCAAAAACAACAACGAAAATGAAACCGAAAAATTCGGAAAGAAAAAAAATCTCCGTCCCCGTTCGTGTAATAATTTACTGCCTGATTGGAACACCTCACAGCGGTCAAAAAGAAAGAAAAAAAAATCAAGAAATCAAACAGCAGAGCTTCTCTCTCAGCCTTGTACGCCGTCCGCCCCTCTCGCAACGATCTCGTCACCGATTCGGTCCGGGCAAAGCTTCCCTCACTCTCTGCCACAGTGAGCCCCGTCGCCCGCCTCGCGTGAGGCCCAGTGCTCACCGTGGCCGTGGTTCGCCAGCTCGACAATGTTGGTGCTCAGCCTGCGTACCTCTCTCTTTGAGCTTCAATCCCGGTCGCAAAAATAAGCACCGCTTGAATCTTATCTTGCAATCCCGAACGTCTCTTATAAACTCGTCGATACTCTATAAAAAAAACCACACACGGAGGCCAGACAGAGCCCATTCATGCTTCCCTCGTGTCTCGAGGGACACGCGACGCCTAGCCACGAAACCGGCGACCACGTTCCTTGCAATCCCCTCTCTCTACCGGCCACCATCCGTCGACACCCGCGACGGCGCCGGGTTCGCCCGCGATGCCGTGCTCCGAGTACACGAACGCACACGAAACAACAGATGAAAAAAGGAAAGAAGGACCGAAAGTGCCAAGAGAAATGGAGAAAACAATGACCCGCTGGAAAGGTCCGGCAAGTGATAAAGGGAGGCCATTCCCAAGTGGGAGCTCTGAGAGGCCAGGGATGTACCAACCGAGCACGCTCAGAGATCGAGATATCTATAAGTAGATCTTTAAAAAAAATGTCTGTCTCATGAGCTGTGAGCACACCGTCCGGATATATACCACGTACATAACAGGCAACATGCACAAATCCCATCGTTGCAAAGCTGCCGCCCGCACAGCCTCCCCCCATATTTTATATATGGGTTGGGTTGGCGTCGGTTGGCAACGACACTGTAAAACATGCCGCTCACTACGTGAGCTAGACATCCAGGGTATCGTTTTCTTTTTTTTTCTTTTTTTTTGGCGGTCGCCCACAGCTGGTCGTCTAGTTAGATCCTTTGTGCGAAGTAAAGAACCTTTAGTCTGCACAAGGGAATTGATCGTATCACTTAGTGTTCAAGGTACGGGACCCAAGAGGCAGTTGCATAGTACTCCCATTGCTGTCTCTGCAAGTGGCCACACCGGAAAGTAAACTAACTCATTGAAGCTGTCATCCATATGCAAGAAAGTCCGCCTCACAAGCGGTTCTTAGCAGGATGCAGCTCACCCTTCATGCGACTCGCCGGACACCTCACGGCGCTTCGCGCTTGGTGCAAGCAATGTCTGCCTGGTCGATGAAAACCCGACATGCTCCGTCCCGGCATTGTAGGGATGCGAGGGTCTATGGTCATACGACTACGGCCATGCATGAGATCGAGTACATCTCTCCTATCGAGTACACCCCCTCCACGCACGCCGTGCGTGTGCGACACACCCGCATTCGCAGTATTATTTGCCGTGGCTGGTTGTGTTTATCGGAGCCTGCCGTTCGTATTCCACCGTCTGCCGTAGCTGGTACCAGAATTTTTCATACGTATATACCCAGGCTGACGTACCGGTATCATCACCTCTCTCCCTGCTGCGTCTTCTGCGTATCGCTGTGTGTGATCCAACATTGCCACTGCTCCAGCTGTGCTCAGCACAGTGCATCAACAGCAGCAGCAGGCAGCGTACTATGCGTATGTGGCAGATCCGCGCTGTACTCTCAGTACTACTGTAGTAATGTTTGTTGCTGTCATCGGCATTGGCGTATTGCACGTACCTGCTGCAGTGTGTGACCGGCATTTTTTGCTCCGTACCGATCATCCCCGGATCGTGTACGTTCGTCAAGTCCAGTGCAACAAATCGTTCGTACGTACAGACATCGTGTTCGTACAAAAAATACTTACAGTTACTCACAGCTGTGTGTTCTACATCCTACACTGCTGACCGATCCTAGACCCAGCTGAAAGGGCAGCAGTACGCGTTTCTTTGTCGCAGTACGCGTATCTTCTGCTGTCTTATCGTATCACATGGCATTTTACAGCAACAGTACTGCTGCACACACAGTTGTACCTGCACAAGCGAATGTGAAGTGGTGCCCGAGATACTGTACGGGTAAGGCACGCAGTGTATCTAGCAGCTGGGAAGCACAGTGCTTCGCTTCTTCGGATTTAGATCTTCTTTAAATATGGCGAGAGCTGAGGAGGTGCTCAGGTAGAGAAGTGAGAGATAGGGGGGAGGGACTCGACACCCAGATATACTGGTCCCACCCCACGCCACAAGCTCTCCTAGATACTTATCTGATGTACTCCTGCAAAACTTTCCTATGGCTACCGGTCTTTTTTGCTAATATAAGAACTTCTCACTTTATGGTCCTACCTCCGAACATTGTTCTCTCGTCTAACAGGCTATCCGCCCTAGAGAACATCAATTCCTAAAAGAACGTTACTCTCCTCGACTAACGGAATATCCGCCAGGTTAATCCATTCTTTGGATTATTCTCGTATTCGTGAGACTACAAAACTGCCGACTATACTATCTTTATCTACAGCCCATGAGTACTTCACTCATATCACATCAGCCCACCCTGAATTGTCGATATGCAGACCACAAGATGGTTTTGGGATGATGACAAAGATCATCCCAAACGACCATGAAAAGGTAGTCGAATATGCGGCTAATGGAAACAAAAGAAATGACGCAATATATTCCCCCACACCTCGTAAGAAGACCCGAACACTACGAAGGGATGTTCACTGAGAACAGCCACTTGAGGGAGACCAAAGGAGAGGAAGACAGACCTCAAAGCGGAAACAAAGGAGGGAACAGCAAAAGCGAAAACAAAGAAAGATGAGTACTTCATTCATTCATACCACACTACCTTGGGATGTGTTTTAGATTGCGTAAAAAACACAACGTGCCAGTTGTATGAGTACTGATGTAGCGTAGATGACAAACTGCGCTTGCTTGTGATCATACTGTTTTCGTCAGATCACGTTCCTCATTTTTTTATTTTCAACTTTTGACTTATTTTGTACCAGTACATCCACCTTGCTTTTCTGACCTACTATTAATTTATATACACATGATGCAATACAAGTTGTGTGTTTTTAAGCAAGACCCCGCAATTTGGGCGCGCTTTAAAGTGTAGCGTGCGTTTACACCTCAACCTTTCACAGCAGTTGCTCGTAATAATTGGGACTAAAGCAAAGTGTATGTTCGAGAAAATACTGCTGCAGGTACTTCGTGCATTCGCAGTATTTCGGGTTTTTACTGCAGCAGATACTGCGAGTATACTCGCAGTATTTCCAGGTTCTGTATTACTACTGAGCATACTTCCCTGCGGATACTTTCGAGCTCGCACTATTTCGGGATTCGCTGTGGATACTCCTCGTTATTTTCAAGTATCTCGGGGTTCTTTACTGCGGGTACTGCAAGTAAGTTCTATAATAATATATTATAGCAGTATTTCGTCCGTTGGTAGTATTCGTACTGCGAGTACTCACTCGCAGTACCGAAATAATCTCAACATGATCAGTATACTTGGAGCATGAGTTATATACTTCGACCGTCTGTGCACCGTGTCGACAATTTTCAGGCCCATTGTTCGGCACAAAACACACTCACACAAGTGGCCCCACGGGTGAGAGTTGGAGCAAATTAAATTCACTGGGGACAGTTCGAGTACTTAGAGCACTGGCAGTATTGCGGGAAAATGTACTGCGAGGGGTATTTACTGCAAGTACTCTCAGTATCTCGAGGTTCTGTACTGCGGGTATTGCCTGTACTCCAAGTAATTCGTGTTTCGATATTGCGGGTACACATTCGCCTGTGCTCGCGAAGTTTCGTATTGCTCCTACTCTCAGTATACTCTCAGTGGTTTGGGCCTTCTCAGCACTCGTAATATTTTGGCCGCCAGGTAGTCCAATACTCTCAGCATTCGGACTGCGAATTGTTCTAGAGCATCTTCTACTACGACTCTGTATCTGTCTGATGTGTAAAATCTTAATTTTACCCTGAATCTGATGTGAAGGTGTTACCTACTGAGCTATAGGGGTAAAAGACCGATCGATTACCCAGCCCAGGGTAAATCCTTATAATACTCTCCCCCCCTCAGAACGGCGGGATCTTTGGGGCGTCAGAACCGTATACGTCTCTGGGCTGACCTGCTCGCTTTGTTTCATTACCTGGGGAGCCAGGGAGATCTGTTTTTTGCATGCGCGAGCGTTTCTTTCTGTAAAAGAAACGTTCGAAATGAGGTTCGAACCCGTGTCCTCGACGACGTCAAATGTGATGATGGTATTACCTACTGAGCTATTATAGGGGTAAAAGACCGATCGATTACCCAGCCAAGGGTAATCCTTATAACACTGTGTTAAGATCAAGCATGCGGGACACTTTGTATCCCTGGACAGGTCTGCCTTTTAAGTCAGTAATTGTTGGTACTCACGTGTGTTGCTTGCTTAGCTATAGAAGAAGAGCAGTTTTGTTCCTTACGTGCACGCGGAGACTGAGACCAAGCTCGTGCTCCTCTGGAAAACCCTTGGTTTTCCATCCAAGATACGCCTTCCAAGTACTACAAATACGTTCCCAGTGACTGAACCCAGGTAATTACCGGGCTTTCAACCTCATACAAAGCAGTATCATAACACTAGCCCACTCTGATGAGCCGTATATGCAGAATTATGGGAAATTCGTGGAAACCCCGATTCCACGAACTAGAACATGAGTCGAAGATGCGGCTCCTCAAAACCCACTCCCACACCTCTGAACGGCGAGGCAACGAAGTCGGCAAAGTACGTAAAAATATGAAGGGAAGACCTAGCCTTAAGGGGCAGGAGGAAATCGTCGATGAAAGCCATCGCCATGCCGCCCGCACGAGGGGGGAGTCGAGGAAGATGTACGGAAAAGCGAAAAGTGAGTACGGGAACGAAAAGAAAAATAACGCGGAAGACGGCAAGAACCACCTAAACCCAGTCCACGACTCTGAAAGCGCGTCCTGGGCCGCAATTGAGCGGCCGAGTGCCCAGACCAGTCCCAACACTGAGCGGGGGGGGTAGGCAGGACAGAACACGCGAAAACACATCCCCAACCTAGTCCAAAAAAAAAGAAAACACACCAGAAACTTATCGGGCAGAAAAAAATTCATCCCCCAAGGTCCAGGAAGACAAAAATAAATAAATAAATAAATAAATAACGAGTGCAGTCAAGAAGCGAAAATCAGCTATCCACGGCGGCACCTCGAGATTCATCTACGTTACGCTGGACCCCCCGTGTAAACGCGCTAGCCAAGTGAATTTGCAGACACCAAGAACCTCGTACAGCTCTCGTCGAAGTCGTGTAGCGCGCCGAAGAAAGAGGAAGCTTGACTGGTCCCGGGTCGTCCAAAAATCGAACCAAATATACTCCATCCGTCGGTGTGATTGTGCTGATTTTCCCGCGCCACCACAGACCGTCGTCACCCTTGTACCAAAAGTGGGCCCCGTTGGGAAGTTGCGGCGGTTCACGCGAGCGACAGTGAGGGCGTGGTGTTCTCGAACGATATCGTACGCGCGCTGCTGGCGGTCCGTCGCCAAGTCGCAGTAGGCGAGGTGGTCGCAGGCCAAGCTCTGGTCGCCGGCGGCTCCAGCACGTTCGAAAATCGTGAGTGGGAGGTGTGGGAGCCGACCCATATGTACCTCGTTGGGAGTCAGACCCGTGGCGGCACTGATGGAATTGTTGTACCCAAATTCGACGTGAGGGAGCTGTTCATCCCAGTTGTTTTGGAGCTCGTTGACGACCATTGCCAACATCTGGGCCACCGTGTGGTTTACACGTTCCACCCTACCGTTTCCGTTTGGGTGGTAGGAGCTGGTGGCAATTTTTCGAACCCCGAGAAGCTGAAATACGGCGTGCGAAAGCTTGGAGCAGAACTGGAGGCCGTTGTCCGAGAGGATGCTGCGCGGGCACCCCCAAAGAGGGATATACCGGTTGATCAGAATGTTAGCCGTGCCTTCAGCGGTGAACTCGGCCGCTGTGACGGCGTACATGTCAGCTCGGCGGCTGAAACGATCAGTGAAAAGCAAGATGTAGGTATTGCCTCGAGGCGTCACCGGGAGGGGGCCAAAATAGTCGATGCTGACGGCGATGCCGGGCCCTTCTGGCAAGGGCAACGTGATGGAGGGCCACCGGACCGTCTGCCGCGACGTTTTCCGTGCTTGGCACTTTAAGCAGTTGCGTAGCCACCTCCGGGTGCAGATGTTCATGCCGATCCACCAGTAGAAACGTTCGATCATACGTAGGGTGCGCGCAGTTCCTAGGTGGCAGGAAGCCGTAGAATGGCACGCCTGCATGACCCAGGGGCGCATGAGCAGCGGAACATGAATGCGAATAGGCTCGTCGTTCAATAAGCAGGCCGTACGACCCACCGGGCGTGGCGTATCCCACGCAGGGGGGGGGAGACGGCTGTCGGACAAGTACAACGATGCTCGCGTCGGTGGTGTGCAAGCGGCCTTTGTTGGCCAGCTCTTGAACCTCCGAAAAGGGAGGGCGCTGGTGGGAAGGGAAACCTGATAAAAAGTCGTCTGGCAAAACTTCCGGTCGGCCAAGGGCTATGTAGCGCATGGCGGTGTTGCACGCGGGCTCAGCCTGTTGTTCCCGAGCCCAGTCGGCGTGCGAATAGCGCGCTGCGGAATCACCGAACTGAAACTCGGTAGCTGCGCCGAGGGCGTCCAAGTCGGTCGAGGTGACGGGAGGTGCGTCAGTTGGCGGCGGAAGTCGTAAAAGAGGAGTTCCCACGGGCTCGGTGCGGTCGCGACCGGACGGTATGGGTACCGTCGGGACGGACGAGTCGGGGCCAAAACGACGGGCGCGGGCGGTCGCGGCCGTGAGGCTCGTAGCGGGGTGATAGCACGCCGGGCTGATGGTCTAGGGGTCCCGCCGGGCCCGAAGCCATAATCAACAGCAGGCGGCACGGCGCCAGCGGCGGTGGCTGTTTGTCGGCACGTCCGAGATGAGATGCGGCCTGAAGACGGCAAAACGTTCGGAGGCGCCGGGTTGCCAGGCGGCGATGGGGTAGACGCGGCCGGAGCAGTGATCACGGCGGAATCTTCGACCTGTAAAATGCTCGTCGGGGGAGGAGCGCGCTCGGCGACAATCGTCGCTGCAGCGGGGGCTGCTGCAGAGCCCCGGCATGAAAGGGAAGACGCGGCCGGAGCAGTGCTCACGGCGGAATCTTCGACCTGTAAAGTGCTCGTCGGGGGAGGAGCGCGCTGAGCGACAATCATCGCTGCAGCGGAGGCTTTTGCAGAGCCCTGGCCTGAGAGGGAAGACGCGGCCGGAGCAGTGCTCACGGCAGAATCTTCGACCTGTAGAGTGCTCGTCGGGAGAGGAGCACACTGGGCGACAATCGTCACTGCAGCGGGGGCTTCTGCAGAGCCCGGGTCGCCCCCGGAGGGTACGACAAAAACCGAAGCGAAAGCGGCGTTGGCGGGGGGTGAAAAATCCCCCAAGCTAGGACGGCGGTCGACGGTGGCGACGGAAGCAGATACACGAGCGACGAATCTCCCCGAAGGAGCAGAGAGGTCGTCAATCCTCATACGTGGCCCATGTGTGTGAAAATCGCGAAAATCCGAAGAGGCGAGAGGTAGCCCACCCAACACGGCACTTTCACTGCGGGACACCAGCCCACCCAAACCGACACCAGGGGTCGGCGAAGAGCGAGTGCGAAGCCCGCAGGATCGGATGAGGAAGATACCACCGTCCTCGACGGGGTTGAGGCAGCTAGACCCACTGCGGTCGTGTTCTGTGGCGGGCTCTGGCAAGCGGGAGAGAAAGTCAGCATTTCCGTTGGCGCTGCCCTTGCGGTACTCGAGGGTGTAGTCGAACGCGGTGAGGGACTCGAGCCACCGCTGGATTCGCACGTTGTGGTCCCCTACTTTGCCGATACTCTCAAGTGCTTTGTGGTCCGAAAATATTCGAAACTTCGTGCTCCACAGGTAACCTCGGAGTCGTTTGATGGCCCAGACAATGCTGCCAGCTTCCAGGTCCAACGGTGTCCAGTGCCTTTCGGAATCGAGGGTAGCGCGGCTAATATAAGCAATGGGCCGTACCGCCGTCCGGTTGTTCTTGTTCGAGCGCGGCACCGAAACCATCGATGCATGCGTCGCAGTACACGTGGAAGGGGCGGGAGCCGTCGGCTACGGCATCCCAGTCAGGGAAAACCAAAATCGGTGGGGCCGCGAGCTGTCCTGCCGAAGACGCCACTTGTTAAGATCAAGCATGCGGGACACGTTGCATCCCTGGACAGGTCTGCCTTTTAAGTCGATACTTGTTGGTACTCACGTGTGTTGTTTGTTTTTAGCTATAGAAGAAGAGCAGTTTTATTCCTTTCGTGCATGTTAAGGTCTTAGTCTGTTGGGCTAAAAGGTTAACCAATCGCCAACCCAATCTAAGCCTCATAACACTCTCCCCCCCTGGAACGGACCGGATATACGGATCGACGCGTGACACCAACACGCGGTTGTTAAGGTCTTAGTCCGTTGGGCTAAAGGTAAAAGGTTAACCAATCGCCTACCCAATATAAGCTTCATAACACTCCCCCCCTGGAACGGACCGGATATACGGGTCGACGCGTGACACCAACACGCGGTTCCAATTTCTGGGGATCCAGAAGTATTTTTTCAGGTTCTTGACATGAGGAAATTCACTTTTCTTTAAAAAGCGATTTCATGGTGGACGTGAGATTCGAACTCACGACCAACAACCCATGTTCTGCCGTCGTCGCCATTTGTTAAGGTCTTAGTCCGTTGGGCTAAAGGTAAAAGGTTAACCAATTGCCTACCCAATCTAAGCCTCATAACACTCTCCCCCCCTGGAACGGACCGGATATACGGGTCGACGCGTGACACCAACACGCGGTTCCAATTTCTGGGGATCCAGAAGTATTTTTTCAGGTTCTTGACATGAGGAAATTCACTTTTTTTTCTTTAGAAGGCGATTTCATGGTGGACGTGAGATTCGAACTCACGACCAACGACCCATGTTCTGCCGTCGTCGCCATTTGTTAAGGTCTTAGTCCGTTGGGCTAAAGGTAAAAGGTTAACCAATCGCCCACCCAATCTAAGCCTCATAACACTCTCCCCCCCTGGAACGGACCGGTTATACGGGTCGACGCGTGACACCAACACGCGGTTCCAATTTCTGGGGATCCAGAAGTATTTTTTCAGGTTCTTGACATGAGGAAATTCACTTTTCTTTAAAAAGCGATTTCATGGTGGACGTGAGATTCGAACTCACGACCAACAATCCATGTCCTGCCGACGACGCCATTTGTTAAAAAGGTCTTAGTCCGTTGGGCTAAAGGTAAAAGGTTAACCAATCGCCAACCCAATATAAGCCTCATAACACTCTCCCCCCCTGGAACGGACCGGATATACGGGTCGACGCGTGACACCAACACGCGGTTCCAATTTCTGGGGATTGTGATGTGTGCGTGGGAGAGCAGTAAGGGTTCCACGGGATGATGATCCACAGAAGAAGTGTGACACAGGTGTCTGTGCTTGGTCAAACTCAGACCTAGTTCTTATTGGAGTTCTCTTGTTTTATTGGTGCAAGGCTTGCTCAAAAGGGGCAAGTGAGAAGAGTGAGGAGAGAGGGGGGGGGGAGCACATGCTTTTTGAAGCCAGGAGAATCCTCTGGCTTCAACCGGCTATATTCTACTGGCAAGGGTGCATGCGTCACCCTCACTTCAATAGTGCAACGTCCCGTAAAAGTGCATGCGTTGCCCTCAACTTCAATAGTACAACGCCCCGTAAGGGTGCATGCGTTGCCCTCAACTCCAATAGTACAACACCCCGTAAGGGTGCATGCGTTACTCTAAGCTTCAATAGTACAATAACCCATAAGGGAACATACGATACTCTACACTTCAATAGTACAACACCCCGTAAGGGTGCATGTGTTATTCTCAGCTTCAATAGTACAACCTACTAACCTGCATATCAGATTCTACAGGTATACCAGTCTGCGTGTCTACAGTTTTTTTTTTTTTTTTTTTTTTTTTTTTTTTTTCATCACTTTTACTTTCCAGCCCACTCGTAGGAGGTTTTACCCTCGACGATCTTCTGGACAAGCCGTGGTCACAGGTGTCGTCCCTTCTCCCCCCCGGTACGTGCCTTTAGTTTTTATCGCGCATAGGGTTCAGCATTCCCACTGCTCGTCGATTTTCATCGAATGTACAGCTAACTCACGCTCTCGCGCTTTCCGCTAATCAATTTTTTGCAAGAAAAAGTCCCTACGAGCATGCACTCGGTGAGACTCGAACTCACGAAATTGATCTTGATAGGCTCGCGGACCACCTACCAAGCCACCGGGGACGCCGGAGGTTATACTAACCTGCGTATCAACAGATATCAAATGGTAAACAGGGTACGACCCGACTGGAACAATAATAGCCTGCGTATCTACAGATATCAAATGGTAAACGGGGTACGACCCGACTGGAACAATAATATTTAACGGCCCCTACTGATGGTTGGTCTATTGACTACCAACCAAGGTACTCTATCACAGGATCCAGAAGTATTTTTTCAGGTTCTTGAAATGAGGAAATTCACTTTTCTTTAAAAAGCGATTTCATGGTGGACGTGAGATTCGAACTCACGACCAACGACCCATGTCCTGCCGTCGTCGCCATTTGTTAAGGTCTTACTGGTAGTCCGTTGGGCTAAAGGTAAAAGGTTAACCAATCGCCCACCCAATCTAAGCCTCATAACACTCTCCCCCCCTGGAACGGACCGGATATACGGGTCGACGCATGACACCAACACGTGGTTCCAATTTCTGGGGATCCAGAAGTATTTTTTCAGGTTCTTGACATGAGGAAATTCACTTTTCTTTAAAAAGCGATTTCATGGTGGACGTGAGATTCGAACTCACGACCAACGACCCATGTCCTGCCGACGACGCCATTTGTTAAAAAGGTCTTAGTCCGTTGGGCTAAAGGTAAAAGGTTAACGAATCGCCTACCCAATCTAAGCCTCATAACATGCACCAGACTGAGACCAAGCTCGTGCGCCTCTGGAAAACCCCTGGTTTTCCATCTAAGATACGCCTTGCAAGAGTATTATACTACAAATACGTTCCCAGCGACTGAACCCAGGTAATTACCGGGCTTTCAACTTCATACAAAGCAGTATCATAACAACTGAGCGCCAAGAAACATGTATTTTGGGGGAATATATTTTGGATGTGCTGGATTTTACTTAGTTTGCCGTTCACAGTGTTGTCGCAACCTCGATCTCACACAACTTTTTGTACCTACTACGTTTACGTCGTAAGCATTGAATTGATCGCCGCGAGTCATCTGTTCGGGACTAATATCCACTTACTTACTTTTTTCACCGGCATACACTAGTTCAAAATTTATAATATATATATATATATTGTAGTAGGAATGATCCCACATTATTTCCACAAACAGCGGCATATAAGTCTGTACTCAAAAATATGTGTGTGGTTGAATGCAGTTAGTTAGTTCTAAACTGGTGTCCAGGTAGGATGTTTCATGCGACTATATTATTACTTTTCGTTCTGGCGCCACTCTCCTCCCGGACGGAGGTTAACCTTGCTTGAATGAATGTGCTCCGTACAGCAAGAAGTAAGTAGTATTGAATTCCACGCAAAAAAAAAAAACGACAACTAATAACTGCTTGCTGTTGTTCGTTGTTGTCTAATGAGACATGTTTTGTGGCGAAGCAAACGCACACACGCCTACTACTTTGCTGCTGTAGGACGGACATCGGTCCGGATTTGCCGACCGCGATTGAGGTCTGCGGCACTGAAGGGAACCCTTCCTCACTTTTATCTTTTTTCTCCTCTGCTATTATTAATAGCACACACTCTGCTCTTAGGTCTAGAACATGTGCCATGCACAGAAGAACGTGCACACAACACACTCACTCACTCATTATAATATGATATACTGCTGTAGTCACCATACAACAGCAGCAGTATTGCTTTGCCATACGGACCGTTATCATATACCCTCGGCCAATGTACACACACGTCTCACCTTTCACCACGACACAATTACCGGTAATTATTATGTTTTCAGCGAAAACAGCAGTTACGCGGTACACTTTTACCGGTATTTTTTTCTGTACTCAATACCCTGTACTTCTGTGAGTTCTGTGACAGTTTCGGTACCCCACCGAGAACTTCTGTGAGTTCTGTAGCACGTCCGGTACCCTACCGAGATTACCCTGAGAGATCTGTATAAAATACCCTCCACTTCTGTGAGTTCTGTGGGGTTGTACCACAATACGCTGTACTTTTGTAAGTTTTGCAATAGTTGTGGTACCCTACCGAGAATATCTGTGAGTTCTGTAACAGATCCAACACCCTACCGAGAATACCGGTACCCTACAGAACCTTAATTTTTCATCCCTCATGTTTTCGCGCGAGAATGCGAAAGTGCAAGAATGGATGCAAATTTGGCGCGGTCGGCGAACATTTTCGTTATTGACCCGCGTTTAGTCCCACAGCAGCACTCAAACCACCCACCTCACCTATCGCACCTGGAAGTAGCTAAGCGCAGCCTAGCCCCATATCACCAGGGCGATATACGCCCCTACTGCTGTCGCTCCTGAGCCAACACTCCTCTGTCGGCGATCTCCTCTACGTGGTGGAGCCTCAGACACCTGCCTGGCCATAGGTGTTGCCACCTTTTAGTTTGGATCGAGAAACACAACTTGGTTTGACACCTGACACTGCTGTGTGACTGGACTCACTTGGAAATAGAGAGAGACATTCAAACGGTTCAGCATCGGTGCGTTCCAGTTGTCATGGTGAGGGCAGCTCGAAGCAGGCCTGCCGCGCGCAGAGATAAGACGAAAATGGGGACGGGCAAAGCCTCACCTCTACCCGGGAGAGGCAAGGATGCTGGGAAGAGCGCTGCTAAGAAGGGCAATGGGAAGGCGAAGGTAGGTCTCAGATATCGCCTACACCGCACACTGCACCTACGAACCTCTTCAGCCATGATATCCCACTATATCCGAAAATATAAGGATGTTTGGATAATAATATAAATATCCAAACGGTTCTTGATTTTCCAGACATTTCGGTGTGTGCTATCGGACGTACTGGTGAATATATCAACATCGTCAGTATGTATTAATAGTATGGTACCTCATGATCATCCTAATAATAATAATCGCGTGATAGTATCAAATATCAGACCTTGCTTGACCAGAGCCTACCCGTTTCCTGGATGGTTGCATATTGACGACGGAGGGGATAGTGACGATGTTCCATGTACCACGCACATCTTGATTGCTACCCGTCCTGTTTGTTGTTTGTGACGGTTCAAGGTGGTGGTGGTGGAAGAGGACGACAACAACGACGAGGACGACGATGGTCTCGCTCACGATCCCGTAGAAAGAGGTGAGCCGGACGCTGTGGAGCTTAGCTCGCTTGTCATGTTGTAAAGCTGTGTGTCATGTTGTTGGTTGTTTGACATGTGATGTGTTCGGTTGTTTATTTCACATGCCGTTGCCCCGAAGAGGCCCAAGGAATCTTGAGGTAGGTAAGACAACACCCCAAACAAAAACTCGCGCGAGTTTCATAGTTGCTGCGTGCAAACAGCAGTACCAGATCTCTTTTTTCTTCAGGTTTTGCAAATTCGTGATAATTTCGTTCTTCGCGCGCGCGGTAAAGACGACCGCAGGTACGTGGTAGATACGTAAATACATGCTACCGGTATATATTTAGACCAGGTACATCCGTTTAGAGTAAACTATTTATTTCACTACAGCAGTATATACGTGCATACCTGGTACCAGTTTGATACTCGTACACTATGGTACGTACTTGTACGTTGCTGTATCTACGTTGCGGGCGAGCGGGCGGGAGACAACAAAATACTGGCATCAGTTACACTTTGCTCCTCTCCAATTGTGTTGTGCTGTGTTGTGTTCGCGTTTCACACATGTGGCGTTGGGCTTTCTCGCGTGAGATCTCGATCTTAGACAACAATCCTAATGTCCCGCGATTTGCCCTTACAAGCAGTAAGTACACCAAGACGAGTCCTCGGCGATCTTCTGGACCCAGTTTGTGTGCTGAGGTAAGGCCTCGCACTTCTGTGAAGGGCAAAAACCTTACCTCAGGACACACTGGATCCTAAAGGTCCCCGAGGATCAGATACGTCGTACACGAATTGATGGCTTTGATATTATTGTACCTGGTACTGCTGTGGCTCGTTGTCTATACCAGGTACTCGTTACCCTGTTGGTAGTACATGATGCAATCGATACCGATGATGTCCAACCTGTTGTACATACCTGATATACGTCTTTACCGGTATGGTAAACCTGTGCCAACGGAAACGCAAAGTTTCTATAAAATGGTAGACTTTCAAAGATACCTGTCAGATTTTTACAGAACAAGCTTGCTATGAGCAAGATTATTTATACGAAATGTTCTAAAATTTTGGAAAACCCCGAAAAAAACAATTGTGGGGCCGATGTTGGGCCAAGATCGGCTCTAAAAGAAGTCAGGCAGATGTTTAGTTCGAGGCGGCGAGATCCCGAGTCCTCGACAAACATCGATTTACAAAACCAGCGACTGCGTCATGAATTCTGAACGGGGCGCGCTCGTCAGGGGCTCCTACCCACCCTAGGGTCACCGTGTTCACGCAATGGCCGGTGATATGTGACGGGCGCTGGCCAGGCGTTTGACCCAAAAACAATTGGCCGCTGGTGTGCACAGAATAGATTACAAGAAATCTTGATCCCTATCGAATGGCCAAAAATACTTTTTTTCTGGTTTGGGAGAAAAGCGTAGGACCCCGCGGGCTAGCTCTCGCCCCCTAGACCATGAGTCCACCTGATATCTTCGAGGCCGCTATCTAAACGCGTTGGCCTTGCCCGACACCAAGAGGGTTGGCCGTAGGCTGAGTCCATGTCGAGATCGGAGGTCTATCGCCGCACGAGCTGATTTTTGCCAGCGTGTTGACGAGAAAAAAAAAATTCCGCCGCCAGCAGCCGTTTGAATTTAAAAATGAGGAAGAAAAACAAACCTTTCTTCCTTTTTTATCACGCCCACGGTACGAGATTATCTCCGGCTGTTTCATGAAAGCAATATCTTTGAAAGAAAACTTTCAAACTTCACGTTCCCATTGTCATAGATTTGATAACGCTTACCCTGGACTGGGTAGTGGATCGATAGTTGTCTTTCACCCCAGTGGCTCTGTGGGTATGATGGCACCTTAGCACTTGCAATCGTCGAAGACGCGACTTCTGATGGGAGAGCTAATGTTACAAAAGTGCCATGCGCATATCTGGCCCATAGATGTAGCTGTAACAATACAGTATAGCTGTCGCTAGGACTCGCTCAGCTGGATAGTATTTGTATCTTTCATCAACTTGTGTTCATTCGTCGCCGGCGCAAGTCGGACGCTTTAGTCAACTCGAAATGGGGTCCCTGTTTTGTTGGTGCCCAATAATTACGAGCGAGTAGACGAGTAGTGCCCGGGTCATTTCTTGCCATGTAGTAGGCGCATTGAAAGACCCAGGTGGGTTGGGTTCGAATGAACTGGTGGCCGTGCTCGTATCGATCTGTCCAGTGACTAACTGCTGGTTCCACGTCAAGCGGCGACCTTCGCCCAACAAGGCGATCGATGTGTTGCAATGCTACCATGTCGCCAAACTTGTCGTCGCTCGGGAGCACACGCTTCGCTTTCAGGCCTACGATCACACAAATATGACTGAGAATCTCAAAGACATTTTGATCGAAAAATTGGAACACATCGCCTTGTTGGGCGAAGGTCGCTACTTGACGTTGATCCAGCACTTAAGTCACTGGGCATATCGACATGAGCACGGCCACTGTTTCATCCCAACCCCATCCACCTGGGTCTTTCAATGCACCTACTACATGGCAAGAAATGACCCGCGGGCATTGCTGGACTTGTTGATCCCAGCATACTCTGTCGCGCGTCGGCAAAGTCTTGCGGATAAGATGCTTGGTGATCGTGCACCCCTAATCGACACGGCACCGTTGTCACCATGTCTTGTTGCGTGCTTTGTTATCAGCAAGCTGAGTAAACGGTAGTAATTCTGCCCAATGATCGTACGCTACACCGCCAACATATTATACGTTGCACTATGCACACGCTCTAGCACTGAGTTGCCTTGTGGGCGGTACGCTGACGTGCACTTCATCTTTCTCCTTCTTCTTGGCCTTCCTACCGCCTAAAAAGGCCCCAGTCGCTGCCTCGCGCTCTTGACTGTTGCGAGGAAACCACTCATTTATTACTGTTTGGCCGTAGAGCTTCCCCGTTGACATTTTTCTCGGCGTCCCGTGCGGCCGCGTGGAACTGCTAGAGGTGAGTACGGAACTTCATGGCATGCGCGGATGCGATTTCCGCGCCGTTCTGGTAGCGATCTGCTCGGCACACTCGATCGTTGTCAAAGGTGGTCTCCGCTGTCTGCTGCTGTACTACTTCCGTGACCCGAACGACGTTTCGACCCCGGCCATCGCAGAACGACGAGGTCTTGCCGTCGACGCCAGATGTGAGACGGGTATGTTTCAGGTTTGACCTGGATCTGCAGCGAGATTATTGTCCTGGGTAGCGTGTAGAACACGCCACGTTGTCGGTGAAGCTCGGCACGGCAGGCCAAGCTTGTGTGATCGTGTGACGAGATACGATCCTATCTCACATCGAGGACCATGTTTGATGTCGTCGGGCATTACTTTATGACGGGGCAAGGTAATTCCATGCCTCAACCACCGTCAGATCTACGAAGATCTGTGACCACTTTTAGTACAAGATCCAATATCCACGACATCGGGAGAATGGCCTCTGCTCACGCCATATCGTGTATGACAGATATCACCAACTGACGGTTGAGCAACGAGCTGTGACCCACACTAACGCAAGTTTCTAATGTTGACGGGGTCTTTTCTTTGAAGGACCCGTTTCGATCTAGCTAAAGCCGATTTTCATATGGATTTTTCTGAAGCGAACGACGTCCACCAACGCCGGTATACCGTTTTTTTTTTCGCTTTTTAAAAAAACCCACACACCACAACACGCTACAGAACAGCGCCCAAACACACGCAGCCAGCTTTGCGGTCGCAACCAGTGTCGCAGATGCCAAGGACAACAATAGAACAGCAGCTACCCAGCCGTACTCACAGTGTCGCAGCTCCTGCGCGCAAGCAGTGTCGCACACGAGAGCCACCCGAACTGCGTTCGGGCTCCAGGTTGTGTTCTGCTGCGCATGTGTGTGTTTTTGTGCTGGAATGGCCGAAGCTCATCGTTGCCCTGACATGGAAACTCTCGTCTCGCGACGTTGTTGAGGTGACGGCGAGCTGCTGCACGCACCCCACGTCGCAACGTAGCCGCTCCGACTGCGTTTTTGGGCATCGTGTTGTGTTATTTTGCACCCGTGTGTGCTTGTGCTGGATGGCCACCATGTATCGTTTCCCTAACATCGAAGCTCGTCTCGTGGCGTTATTGTGCTCTCTTTTTTTTCTTTGTCTGCGGATGCCTTCGGCGCTGCGTTTTCGGGTGCCATTTTGTTGTTTCCCGCTGTTTCAGCTGCACTTTTGCTGGATTCTGCTGTAAACGAGGAGAAGGATGTTTTGATGCGATGATGCGTGTACGTGCTCGTATACACGCTGTATGCGAGTATGACATGATGTTTTACGTGTACTCGTACACAGCATGCCTGGTATGGTACGGTCGCACCGGGAATGGTGTTGTTCTTACGTATACCTCTCTGCCTACATTGTTGTGACGCACCCCCACCAACAACGCCAGCTAGGTCGGGTTGATTTCTACCTTGCACTAGCGCACACAATATGACGATACTTGAAAGTATCCTGCTCCGCGAGTTCCTAGCGACAGCTAGATACGTATATTACGGGGGTCCATAGTAAATAGGACCTACGGTACGCACAAAAACCTATATATCTATCTATTATAGTTGGTCCTATTTACTATGGTCCCCCCCAATAGTATACCTGGTATCAATGTCACGTTCGCTCGTTATTTTTTTAATACGTAGAGTATGGATAGGAGACTATGGTTGAGTTGACTCCCGGGATATCCATTGCTAGATTTTTGTTTTGTTTTGAGCATGTGTCTTCCCGTGGGCACTTGCTCGGCGCGCATCTTGATATCTTCCTCGTGTCTTGTGATATTCGAATGTCCCAGCTACAAGACAGCAGCCGCAGAGCTATGTATCTAGGCGGAGGGAGGTGGTACATACTGGACTTACAGTATATCAATATGGTGTTCATACGTTCGCTGTTTTAATCTATTGTGTGTCCCTTGTGTTGACTGGACCCCTGTTTTAGTTGCTGTCGTCTACCCAGCTGTCGTAGTAGGAGCCCCCCTGCAGGCTTCATGCACGGCATGTAACAGTTCCGAAATCGGATACCACTATGCCTTATGGCATCGTGCCGCTCACCAGAGCTCCCCAATAGTAGAGGTTTCGCCCACTAACCCATCTGAGTCCATGTCCGCTGCACCTCGTGCTACAATGCTGTTCGTACTGCTCGTGGGCCTCCTAAACGGACTGCTCCCTCAATTCCAGATAACAGCGACGACAGCGACTATAAAGCGGAGAGCGACAACGTGAGCTTCTTCGCGAGAGATACTGCGATTACTATTGTAGGACGAGTTCTTAGGATAGAGAATGGGACCAAACTTTTTCTTACGCAAACGCGCCAGGAACATTGTACCATAGGGTTTCATTCGAATCTCCAGAGTTTACATTCGGAAGGAGCTCACTTTTCCGACTTGGAGGATTTGTTTCTGGCAGGGTTTAGGATCGAGAGCTATCAGTCGTATGTAGAGCTGCAGGTTCTGTCGGAAGCCCTTGTCAAGTTACCTCTTTGAATGTGTTCGGCGCGTTACGCGCGTTAACTACGAGCGTCTGCGTTACCCTACCGGCGTTGCAGCCGTCTTGTTTTGTCGAAGTGGTGCCCTCTCTACAATATGTTCGCCTTGCAACGGTAGAGCTCGATATGTGCTGGTGAAACCGTTCCGGTAGATCAACTGAATGCCTTTCGGCGTCTACCCTTCGGGATGGTTACTAGCGTGCCGTACGCAGCACCGGCGTCCATCGCAGCTTGTGTCACACCGCGGCAGTTCCTGCAGTAACGCAGCTTGTATCATACTGGAAAGTCACAACGTCAGGGACAGTGCGAGCTCAGGCGCTAGAAATGCAAGCCGTAGACCCAGCTGCATTGCAAGCGTTGCGCACAGAGGTTCTTGGAATTGCTCGCAGCCGCGCTCTGACGACCACGATGACATTTACGTGAGCCGATATTGTGGACACTAGCGAAGAGTCTCGGCTGTCGAAGATTTTTTTCCCGCCTGGTAAATGCTCTTAGCATGAACCTAAAATATTATGCAATGGTTGCCGGCTCTCTTCACCCTTGACGCGTCACAGCCGTCAAGGACAGCCGTCAAGGAACTCCCCATACTAACACTAGTATATTTTGTCTAAAGAGGCCTCAACGGGCCGAAAGTAGACCTTCGACCAACAACTCCGCCAGGAAAACTTCCCTCTGTCTCCCCACCGTCGGAAGATCCCTTGTCCCCGCTCCCCTCCTTCCCACGGCCAATTCCCACGTCGACTCGGGCACACAGCCTCTAACTCGTCTCGTTCTGGCTAGGTCCGTCTTTGGAGGCCGCACCGCGCCACACTTACCCCCGAGCATGTTTGTAATCTGCCCTTCACGGCGCGTATAGGACGTGTCGTCGGAAGAAGAGGACACTGGCCCAGACGATGACGATGATGACGACGACAGCGACTTCGAAACTGTCACAAAAACGAAGCGCTCCTCTTCGACCGCCGCACAACCAATCCGAGCCAGAAAAAAAGCGAGAGCGACGACATCCAGCGCACCCAATGGGATCGGCGGACGGAAAGGCTCTAAGACTGGTGGCACCGCTGCGAGTTCCGTCGCGAAGGCGAATGAGGCCGTGGGCGCCGCGACTGCCGCGGCGGGAGGCGCGAGCGCAGGAGCCTATGGCGGGGGGGGGTTCTTCTACTGCTGGGGCAGGCGGAACGAGTGGGGTGGCTGCGCCGGTGAAGGTCGGGAAAGGGCCTGCGATGAGATACGTGTGCGAGATTGCCAAGAGCGGGCGAGCCTTGTGCCGGAGGTGGGTGGGTGGGTGGGTGCCTGGGCGATGAACGAGTTTTTTTTGCCGTGTTGTGCGTGGAGAGGAGCTTTTGTGGGGAGAAATCATGTTCATGTAGAGTAGCATTGACCCAATTTCCACGACTACGTAATCTACACGCCACAAAAATGATGCCGTGCCGTGTATGCATGGTCGATACGTGTGTAATCTGTACCGCAGGTGCGACGAAAAGATAAGCAAGGGCGCCCTCAAGGTCGGAGTGGTGACTGAGGGCAGCTGGGGCCCGTCCACACAGTGGCACCACCTGCAGTGCACCGTCTTTCAAATCGCGACGGCGGAAGAGGTGGAGGGTTTCGCAGATCTGGACGACGCCATTCAGGCAAGTCGCTCGCTGCTATCTGCGTGGACCACCTTCGTCTACTCGTACTTTTGTAGTAGTGGGTGACATGGGTTTCCGTCACCTCCTCGGTCGCCGGAGCTTCGTGAAATCTTCTAGCGTTCCGCTTTCTTTTGAGTGACGACCCTGACCAATGAGAGCAGGCAGGGCATCCCGCTATGTGTTCGCGTGAAATGTCAGTTCCGCCCTGAACCCCAAACTCCAATGTCGACCCCCTCAATCTTCGGCGTGATTTACCAAGGACTCCAAACTTTGAAAAATACCTGGTATAGAGAAACGAGTGCAGAATTTGAAGGTACAAGAACAAGCTCTGTAGTCCCCCCCCCCCTCCGTTCGCTTTCCGGTGCAGACAACCGCCCTCCCTCTGTCTATACAACACCCTGCGCGCACCACAGCCCCTCCTTGAGCAGCAGGTGATCAAGAGTCAGGGCGAGGTGGACGACATGTACGAACCCATTACGCCCGACGACTTGGTGCGCAAGGAGTGGACGGAAAAGGCGAAGTGTCCCGATGAGGTCATGGCTACCCTCCTACCATACCAGGCGGAAGGGTGAGGCGACTTGCTTTCTTGTATAGACGGCTTACTCTCTTGCCTAGGTGTCGAAGTTTCAAAACGTGTTTTTGGGCTCTGGGAATGGGGAGAAATGCAATTTTTCCGCAGTGGTTACCTTACGACTCGAACCGGGTTCGAAATAATGGTAACTTGTCCACACTGCGTAGCTTCTCACGACAATTTTATTCGCGAGTCTTCCTCGGGTTGTCCGGGGTGGGGTTGGGGCAAAAACTGTTTGCGGTCAAGAGAATTGCAGCAAGTTTGCCCAAGCTGGTCTATGCAGCCCTCCACCGTTTCGGTTACGTCTGTTGTCAACACGCTGCCACCCCGTGATAGAAAAGCCGCCCCCCCGGTAGAAAACTGAAATGTGTATATAGGGCATCGAAAGTCGTTGTTTTTGTCAGGAGGAACGGAAGGGCTTTGTGCTGCACACGGAGTAATCGTGGGTTTCTAGAGGCGAAGAAGCATGGGTAGTTCGATTCTACTATGACCAATGAGCGGCCACCATTACGTTGGTTCTCTCCCTTGGAGAGGGCATTGCGTAGAGTACGAGTCTGGTATGCTTGTTTTGTGAAGCACATGATTAGGTTGCGATGCTGTTGTGCTTACACCACCCGTCCTAGAGAGGCGGGGATCAGCGCACAGGTATAGCTCGGTGGGATCCTTCGGCAGACTGCTTTACATGAGGGTGGCTGCTGCACCACCAGCGTGACGGCTCGCATCCACTCGACGCACTTATGAATGCTGAGACCTCGCCGCGTTCCGTTTCACGTTGCCCTTGCGCAACGCCACGATTGCCCCGCCTGTTTGAGCCAGGCTGGCGTGGATGCTGAACCAAGAGAAGCTTCCCTATAAGGTATGGGTTTGACGCTTTTTCTACGACGCCACCGTCGCACCTCAGTCGCCTGCCCGACAATATATTGCAGCCAAGCGCGGGGGCAGTGGTACTGCTGTTTCTGCGCGGCGAGACGTGCACGTTTTGGGTTGATTGTTCGGACGCATCTCGTGCCATGGTGGTTATGCGGCGGCTAAATATGACGCTTTCGTGGTGGCCTCCGTGGGCCGGGCGAAGCGCTCTTTGTGGTACACGTTGCGGCTCGTATGTAGGGAGGCCATCTTGGCGTAGAAGGCGCGGCCATGGCGATGTTCTATTATAGCTGTCCTTCAACTTCTGTACTTGTCTCTCTCCCCGATCCGTCCTCTTTCTGCGTCCGACTGCTGCCTCGTGATCACCACAGGGGGGCATTTTGGCGGACGAGATGGGCATGGGTAAAACTCTGCAGGTGACACAGCAGTCTAGCTTTCGTGATTTTGGGCTATCCCGGCACCACTGGACAGCGATAATGACTTCTCGCTCTGTAGTCATGATCGCATATCTCGGCGCCGTTCAAAACCTTCTGTGTACATGTGCGGATCACGTTGTGTTCCAAAGTACGACTCTCAGTGGTCGCCAGAAAGTGGTAGTCATCAGGTTGCAAAGCCTCCTTTTTGCCCCCCGACCTCCTCTCTACCACTCGTGACGGTGTCGCTAAGGCATCGGCCCTCGCTCTAGCTTCGCGACCACGGCATGCTCCACGATTGTGTTTTGATAATCAATCCTACAGTGTAACAAACCCGTTATTTTCATGTGCATTGTTTGAAGGCAATTAGGCTGCGTGCGGTGTACGAACAGCGCGCGCGATGTCCGTTCAGAACAGAACCGAACCTAGTAAAGCGCATCTCATTATTGCTCGTACTTTTGTTCTGTAGGCCGCGATCCCCCTATACCCTTTCAGGTCCCATCGATCCTCAAAATTCTCGAGTCCAGTTTCGGCTTCAATCCCCCATGCCCATTTTTGCTCAATATATATATATATATATAATGCAGGCGATATGCACGCTAGTGGCGAACCTCCCGAACGCGAAGGACAAGACCATGCAAAAGCGGTGGGCGCAGTCAGAGGAGGAGATGGGGCAAGAGGGTGCTTCGGCAGGGTCCAGGGGAGGCACGCTCGTGGTGTGCCCCACCATCGCCTTGAAGCAGTGGCAGAGCGAGCTCGCTCGATTCGTGAAGCCGGGCACCCTCAAGGTCGTCATTCACCACGGAGCGAAGAGGGCGACGCTTGCAGAGGTGAGTTTTGGGTTGAAACTGACCCACTTTTGTGTATTTTTTGTGCGTTATGTTTTCTTCTTCAAAAGATGTTTTTGAGGGTGGGAGGGACGGCGGGAGGCGGTTTTGTCTTTTTTTGTTGTTTCCTCTGGTGATCTGGGCGCGGCTGTCACGCAGGAAGGTTACGTTAGGGGGGGGGGGGGGGAGTGGGTCATGGCATGTCTCCCGCTGGTGCTGGCGGCCTTGGTCGGTTGACGGAGCATGTTTTGGTGGCGGTTTGGCGTGTCGCGTTCATGCAGGGATAGGTACGTAGTTAGTATCTTGGCGCGTTTGTTTGATATGTTGCCTGCGGTGCTGCTCAAGATATTTCCGCCTTGTCCCAAGGCCTGCTCAACACTGTCACGTGGTAGGGTGAGCTCTGCTGAACCGTAAAACACCGATGCTAAGCTCACGGCGTTCGTACTGTGCCGATGCGTCTGCAATAGTAGTAGTCGGCAGTATGCGTACCGGTATCGCGTTCACCTTCACTGTTTGAAGGGCCCATGTTGTGTACCAGAAATACAGGATGTGGTACCATGCTTCGAAGTATCAAGTAGTGTAGTCCTCACACCCCGAGGGTGGTTTGCATTTGCTCGGAGCGCCCTCTTTCCTCTCACTGAGGCGGACTGCCACCGAAAGGCGTTCATGTTTCGGTAACGTTCCATGTTTCTTTTTCCGTAACATTCGGTGTTCCACGGTGATTCCGTTGGTGGCGAGGTAACCCATCACATGGTCTAAGTGGTTGGTTCGCTTGCCCTCCTTGCAACCGTCGTGCGGTCTTTTCCAGGACCTGATCAAGGCGGACGTGGTGCTGACGACGTACGCCATTGTAGAAAACGAGCACCGGAAGGCCTACGCCGGCAATAAGGTCGCCTGCCCGGACTGTGGAAGAACGTGAGCGCTCAACTCAACCCAACCGACGCTCTCGCGCTGTTGGCGCACCGTCGACTGCTGTGTAGACGGGCAGCTCTCCCAGCTGTCACGAGAGGCAGTCGGGGCTGGGGGGGGGGGGGGGTTAGGGTTTCTTTTATCGAATGACTTTTTTTGTTTCCCCTTTTTCTTGGGGAAAAAAAGTATCTTGGAAAAAAAAGGAGAGATATACTTCAGGAAGTTTAACAGAGGGGAAAAAAAACTAGGGACTTTTTGTTTTGGGAAAAAAAAAAACGGAAAACCAGGAAAAATAATAGGACAAAACCCCCTTCGACAATAACGGCCCTCAAGCCTTGAACACGTACTTTAACCTCTTTGGGACTTCGGGGGCGGAAAATCCAACCTTAAGGACGATTACGTACAGTATTGCCCGCACGAAACTCCTCATTAAGGGCAACGTACGGTAGGGAAATAGATGTATGAAACGTGCGCAACAGGGTGATCCTTGTATAAGGTTGATATGACCGTACTACTTCTCGCTCTTTAGGTCGCAGTACCTGGGTCTCGAAAGGGTTAGTCGCCTGCCGGTGAGCTGAGGGAGGTTCAGGTTCGGGACCGACGGTGCATGTTGGGGGTCCTCTTGGTCGAGCTCAACTATCCCGGCCGAGTAAAACCGCCGTTGACATTGCTGTATCCGGTACAACGTGCACGTATACAATCAAACACACAGTCGGGTAATTTTCTAGCCCACTACCGACTCGCGTACTATCACTAAAGTGTACGTACGTGGTCTGAGGTAAATAACGGGACGCCGTGAAAACCACCTCATTTTTTTCTGACCCGTGGATGATGAACCATCCTACGAAGCTGCACTACAAGCAAGCTCGTTTTTCTTATTGGCGTTTTGCGTTTGCTTCCGTTGCGCGCGTGGTGCCTGACATATGTAGCTTGTACCCTGACAAGATGTTCACCCATCGCAAGTACTTCTGCGGCGAGAGTGCCCAAAGGACGGAGGCCCAAGCGAAAACGCAGAGGAAAGGAATCGCACCATGTGAGTGATGTCCGGTAACCGTCTTCTGTCTTTCGAAGCAAGCCCGTCTTTTCATCCCGCACGGTAAAAGTAGGCTTGTAGAGGGCTGGTGTAGACTCGGTCCGTGTCGCATTGCACCATCAAGTTGTGTGGACTTACGCCTCGCGTCCCGTCAAAAAAGTGCCGTGCATCTGATCGGGTGAGTTGTATGGAGTTTGGCTGCGTCTGTTGTTACGCAGTGATGTTGAAACTCTCGTTGATATTGATGCCTCACTTTCTGTGATAGCAACCAAGCGGCGAGTGACAGCAGCCGTGGGAACTCCCAAGGGCTGCGCCGAAAGCTGCATCCACGATTTTTATCTTGAGGCGTGTTGCGCGCTTGTGCTGTGAGTGGGCTTTGTGTGATTATGCCGTGTTGTAGTTTTTTACCGCTGGGGCTGTAAACACGTGCAGCAGGCACCACGATATGTGTCGTCTCAAGAGGTCGTTTTCCCGAAACTCGCAATAGTACACGAGCACACCAAGGTCTCCACACGTTATTTCCTCCCAACTCCTACCGTTCACAAACCGTCGCAATTCTGCTGCCGCCACGCACACGACCACCGCTTAATCCCCGCCTTTCGTTTACCTCATGTGTTCGCCTTCCGGACGATGGGTTGCTGTGGTGCGATTGGGTCTCGCGCACAGGGAGGCGGAAGGAACAGGGGAAGAAGGGGAAGAAAGGCGACCTAAGCGACGGCGAAAACGGCACCACCGAAATCAACATCAAGGTCAAGGGTAAGGGCAAGGGTGGCGGAAGGAGCACAGCCAAGAGTGCGAAGCGAAAGGGCTCAGAGAGAGAAGACTCTTCCGAGGACGCGCAAACCTCACTTACATCGGCGAGCAAGAAGGGGAAATCGGCGCGGGGTGGGAAAGGTCGCTCGAGTGGTAGGCGCAAGGCCAACCGCAGACAGGAGTCTGAGGAAGACGAGGACGAGGACGGCGGTACAACAGATATTTCCAAGAGCACGCGCGGAGGTGGCAAGGGCAGAGGCAGTGGAAAAGCGAAAGGCAAGGGCAAGCGCACGCGCAAGGGTGGGGCAGATAGCGACAGTGACTTCGAGGGAACGACGGACATCTCCAAGAACCGGAAGAAACAGAAGGGAAAGAAGAAGCGGGCGGTGAAGGGCAAGGGGGCGAAGGTGAGGCTCTGAAAGTGTCGTTTGTGACGTTCGACTTGCTGCTGGACTTGAGCCGGAGCTTGCCAATTGCCAGTGCATGAGAAGGAATGCGACGTAGCGGACATATCGTGTATATCGTTGCGGTTTGTGTCGCATTTGTCCTCAGTTCGACCCCCCGTTGTGTGTGTTTGGGCGCACAATCTCTGTAAAACCTTGACCCAGACGAAAACGTCTTCTCTGTTCCCGGTTCCACACATCTTCCTGTTTTGCGGTCCACCCATGCTTGCGGGCCTAAACGCGTCGTTGCTAGCGTGGTCACTTCACTGTCAAGCACCGCTCCTTTCGATGACGTTCCGCTGCCTCCGCAAATCCCGTAGAAGAAAACAGCCGCGGGCGTCTCCGGAAGCGATTGGACCGGCAGCGGCGATGATTCGGGCTCCTCTTCTAGCAGCGGTGAAGAGTCTGCCGGGCGGACCCGCAAGGAAGCCGCGTTTGCCGAGGTACTCAAGGAAATGATGGAGAAGCGAGACAATGCTGAGCCGGGGGTGCTGCAGGAGGTGCGTAGTCGTCATCTTTGGCTTTGTCAACTTTGCGCTTCACGTCGACGTGCAGCGTAGTTGGCAAGCGTACGCCGCTGTTTGTCCAGCGTGGTGGCGGACATGGAGCATGAATATTATCGAACACAACGCGCGCATGTAAAATATGCTCGCATTCCCGAGAAGGATGTGCGGCCCGCCGAAAGGGCTTCCCGTTCCTGACGTTTGTACCCGCTTTCCCTGGGGTCTTCCTGCGACGTTTCTTGTTCGATCAAGCACATTGCGCGCCAATCGCGTTCAACTTCTGACCCAAACGCGTTGTCCTGTCTCTGCCCTTGCTCCTGCTCTTTCGGAAATTGCAGATTTCGTGGCAGCGCATTATGTTGGACGAGGCCCATTTCATCAAGGACCGGTCCACTTCCACCGCCAAGGCCGTCTTTGCTCTGACGTCGCTGTACAAGTGGTGTCTCACGGGGACGCCTCTGCAGAACAGGGTGAGTGGTGGTGACATGATAACGTTCATGCTGCTGTAGCACTGCCATGATTGGGGCACCAGCAACTACCCTTGGGCTTGTAGGCGCCAAACGGCGGATTTTGTGACTCTTGGGAAATGCTGTTCATGGGAGAATGCTGTAGGGGTGCATGGTGCGCGTTCAAACGACGATAAGCTCGATCGATGGAGATGATTCAATGCCCTACAATAGTTCTAGTGACGGTGGAAGTTGGGTGGGTGCGAATAAGGGCGGTACGGAGGCATTCAGTTCCAAGCAGCATGTTATTAGTCGTGTTTGTTGGATCACATTCTTTCACCGCCATAGTCTCATCCGTGGTCGCGAGACAAGACAAAACGATCTGGACATGAGGAAAACAACCGCTCGGAGCCTCGGGTCATGGCTATTAGTGTGCGTGTGTTTTGTCTGCCCCGTTGCTTAGAATGCATTCAAAACTGGTTTGCCGTCCCGCCGTCGCAACGCCATATCTCGTCAGCAAATATTTCACCCAACCGGACCAGGCGACATCAAGCCCTCTCTGCCTTCCCGCCCACCCCCACCCTCCTGGCCAATCCTTTATGACTACCCCAGGTTGGCGAGCTGTACTCGCTCGTGCGGTTCCTGAGGCTTGACCCGCATGCCTTCTACCAGTGCCGAAGCAAGGGGTGCGACTGCAAGAGCCTTAGCTACCGCTTCGGCCCGGAATGGCGCGCGTGCGAAGAGTGCGGACACACTCCGATAATGCACTACGCCAACTTCAACCGGCACATTCTCAACCCCATCTCGTGAGTGGGCAACGCAGCAGTCCCACGGAAAGCCACGAGAGAGGAGGACATGTGTGTCATGTTTTACTCTTCTTGTTTTTGTTTTATACACGATGTTTTCGTGGTTGTTGTGCACGTCAACTAGCTGTGACTTCCACCGAATTGGTCGGTTGTTGATCGGGAAAGGTTGGTCGATACGTCGATCGCGCGTGTTTTACTATTTTTAGCGCGAAAACGTCTACCGGTGAGGCAACTTGGACGATATTATTCAATGTTGAACTTTGTAAGCTGACAGTAGTGATGCATCGGTCGTGCGTGTTGTATACGTTCCTCGTGAGTGACAAGAGGTCGGTGACCTCCCCGACGACCGCATGTGTAGGGTCAACAGGGGTTTTTTTTTTTTGTGGCGAATTATTCAAAATGTTTATTTTGTACCCGAACGAGGAAGACCGTTAATGCTGTACCCACGTTCCGGTATTGATGAAGGTAGCCACATTTTGCTTTTGGCGGGCACAGACACCCCTTCACCTCCCCCTACTATAATAGGGGGGCGGTCCACCGAAACACATGGCCAAGCAGTAACGTCCGCTGTTATAATACCAGCCCGGCGGCCTTGGGTCACGGCGGTGATCCTGAAACCGCCGTAACTGTCACTCACGCTGCTCGCTTTTTTTGGCTGCATCTTTTTTCAAATGTGTGAGCAGCCGCACGGGGTACGTTGGAGAAGGCAAAAAGGCGTTCTTGAGGCTCAAAAGAGAGGTCTTGGACCAAATTCTGCTGCGTCGCACCAAGAGTAACCGATCGAACGACATCTGCCTCCCCCCGCGTATCGTGAAGGTTCGCCAGCACCGCCTCGACGAGAGGGAAGAGGTGTGTTTAACATCATCATTTTCTTGTTCCAACAGTACCTTGTATATCTGAACAGTCGATTCATTTGTCAATACGACCGTTGAACGTGCCTTTTTATTTCGTATCAGTAACTCATGTGTCGATCTTGTCATTGCAATATTGCTACTGCACCGATCTGTTCTCGCAATATTGTTATTGTTCCGGTCTATCATTGCAATATTGGTATTGCATCGGATACTTTGTGTTAATCGTGCGTGTACACCCCACAAGATTTTATGTCGTCCACGCTGTTGGGACCGAAGACCGTTGAAACGAGCGCCGTGCACTTAGTTGATGAAGTGACTGTTCCGGATTGAATATATGTTGTATACGAATGGAATGCATGCAGCTTGTTGTGCAGTGATGTCTATTACACGTTCTGCTGTACACCCGCGTTGCTTGTCACGTTGTCGCTTACGTCTGCCGTGACATGTCCCGATCTTCTCGCTCGTGGCACAGGACTTCTACCAAGCTCTCTACACGCAATCGCAGGCGCAGTTTGACACGTACGTGGGGTCGGGCACCATCCTCAACAACTACGCGCACATCTTTGACGTGAGTCGTGTGGCATGTGCCCCCCGGCTGGTCGCCAGTTCGGCATGGATAGAGCTGCTGGACGATTGAAAGCCGATTTTGACCACGGTAGCGGAGTGGGTTTACGAGCATCCACCCCTCTCGCCGAATCGTGGGCATCATCGGGCAGTTTTGAGGGCTCTGCCTCGCTCGCCAATTCTGCAAAGTCAACGACCCCTCCCTGTTAATCGCTTCCTGCCTACCATAGCCCTGGAGTACGGGTTGAAACACTCGCGGGCATAACCTTTGTCTTGAAAACTTTACGCTTGCATGGAGAACCGTGCGGCTGTTGGGGTTTTCAGGTTAGGAGCGCAGTGCCTGACCCGAAACTGGGTTTTGAGAAAGAATAAGCTCGCCACTCGATGAACAATTCCAATGGCTAGGCATGCCACTAATATAGTTACATATTTTAACTATAATAGGATCGCGAAGATAGTGGACAGTTCAAGAGCTCCGTCAGTCAGAATGCATTGGGCTCAAAAGAGGCCCCTATACGGCGGCGTCACTCTGGAGTAAGGAGCACTTGTGATTAGGCGCACATTTCAACATCCCCCCTACCCAGAAGCTCGCGCTGGAGCGTGTTGAACTAAAATCATGTTATCGCCGCGCTATGGTTATACCACAGCACAGTAGTAGTAGTGCATTAACTCGAACCACACCCCCTACGAGATCAAAGATATGCTCACTGTAGCTTCCGCTAGCTTACCCCCCACCCGCCCCCCTCCACCCCTCCCCCCTCTCCCGACACTCGCCTGCCACAGATCCTCATCCGCCTACGGCAAGCGGTTGACCACCCGTACCTCGTCATCTACAGTGCCACCAAGCGAGAGGGTATGACGCCTGCCTTGAACTCCCCAGCGGGCCAGACGCCCACCGCGTCGCCGGCATCGCCGGCAACAACGCCTCCGCCAAGAACTCCCGCCGCAAAATCTTCCGCCCCGATGCCACCCACCTTGGCGAGCGGAAGCAATGGCAAGCCCAGCAGCCGACCAACCCGCACTTCGAAGACAACCAACGGCAGCAGCGGCGTCGAAGGTGAAGGCGAAGTTGGTGGTGGTGGTGGTGGTGGTTCCCCTTCTAAGAAGGAAGGAGGCATGTCGGGTGCCGTGGGGGATACCTCGTCGGATTCTGAATCTGAATCCGACGGGGTCGAGGCGGTGACTGGGAAGAGTGGCGCGGCCAGTAGTGCCGTTGAGCAGGGGGTAGGGGACGAGTACGACTCGGAAGAAAACATGGATGTGTGCGGAATTTGCTCGGAGCCGGCGGAGCGCCCGGTGTCATCAGCCTGTGGACACTCTTTCTGCCGCACATGGTAGGTTCAACGACCTCATTTTCCGTCCATTCCTGTACTTCCGTTATTCCCTTTTCTAGTGAACGCTACATAAGCTCCACCTATCTTCGCCCATTTCCGCCTCAATACCGTGCTATTTTGTGCTGGCTCACGATAGCTTGTCCGTCGCCTTTCTCCCCCCTGCCGCTCTCTATTCGCATCCATCGACAGCGTGCAAGAACTCATCGACACAGCTCCCGGCGACGTTGAATGCCCCACGTGTTCTGAGCCCTTGACGGTCGACCTTTCTGGAGGAAGTCCCAGCGCCAATGACGAAGACGAGGAACAAGATAACGAAACTGGGCGCGGGCGCGGGCGCAAGCGCAAGGGGTCTAGCAGAGGTGGTGGCGGTCGCAGCGGCAGCCGCGGCCGCGGCGGGGCGGCGCGAGGCGGTGGTGTTGGTGGCAGTAGGGGCAATACTGGGGCTACAGGGAGGATGGCGAGCATGGTGGCGACGTTGGCAGCGAGCGTGAAGAACAAGAAGCATGCCAGCAGCACCGGGTTCAAGAGCAGCGTGACCAAGCACAGCGTGATCAATCGCGTCGATCTGAGCAAGTTTCAGTCGGTCAGTTGGAGGTTCACGTAGAGTTTTTTGTTGAGGCAAACGGGGCAGGAGGAAGAACGGGAGATTTCGCGACAGCAGTAGGCGCGTCTGGATTGTAGATGTGTTTTACGCGAAAGCGCAATGTGACCGAGGGAGAAAGGATGACGATTTTGTTTTTGAGGTTAACGATCTGGGCGCTGAAGCACATGACGAAAGCCCTGCCTTAGGCTGTAGTTGACACTCCGGGTCACACTACATACAAGCTTGCCTTACCACTCGTCGGGTTTTGATTGACTGAAGGGCGCCGCTAGAACCATTTGTTTTCTGAGGATGTACGAATGTGCTCCATATTCGCAACCGCTAAATACTGCTTTTTTTCGTGATTTTCAGGCGCGTTGAGCTCCACTCGCGCGTATACCCGACGAGACAAAGGGCGAACAAGGCTGAGGGTGTGTATTCAAACAAATTTTCTGAAGGGGAGCACCGACTCCAGCAATATCTCCCTGACAGTCCTTGCCTGATGTTGTGCGCGCATGTTTGGGCCTTCCTTGACCTCCAGTCTACCAAGATGGAGGCGTTGATGGAGGAGGTCCACCTCATGCAGGAACGGGACCCTGCCGCCAAGGCGCTCGTGTTTTCGCAGGTACGACCGCCGCCTTGTGACGACTGCAGGTATTGAGCCATGCACTGTGCACAGGAGCAGACACCGCCGCACCAAAGGGCTGGACTTGTTGGGGCTTTATTCCTGCCCTTATTTATGGCAGGTTCGGTGGTTCGTCCGTGCACCCTGCCGTGGACTTGCCGTGACTGCCGTGTTACATACGCAAGCACCGGCGTACTTGTGTTTCGGGAGAACGGCGTGGTCTGCGACCTGCGCTGTGCTGGACCGCGCGATCGTCGGGGCCCGACAACGAACGTTGTGGCGTTGGAGAGAGGGGCATGCGTTCGAAGGACGACCATGGTGGCAGGCAATTTCTCCTGCGTGTTTATGGCAGAGGCGCCGACACAAGTGTTTCTGGCTTGAGGGTCTGGCGTGATCGATTGTTGGCACCCGCAGAGGCCTTACCTCGGTACAGTTGCTGTGGGCCCTCGAAAGAACCGTGCGTTTTCTCACCTGGTCGCGACTTTTGTGTCTGCTCATGTTTTGACCTTTGCTCTCCTGTTTGACTCAAGAGTTTTCCCGCGGGCTTCCGTACTCGTTGTGGTTTTCTCCACTGTGCTGTACCAGTTCGTGAACATGCTGGACCTGATCGAGTACCGCATGCACAAGGGGCAAGTGGGCTGCCGGAAGCTGTCGGGCCACCTGTCTGTCGACAAGCGTGATGAGGCAAGCTCTTTCATGTGATGGTATCGCACGGGCCGACTAACGTCTGTGGGGGGATGATATTCTTAGTGGCCAACTATTTGGGTACAACAGTGCTACAGTAGGAGCTATACGATATGGACGCAGCGTAAAGTTGCTTGTACTGCTACGCGCTCACACAAACAGCTTTCAGTATGAGGCGGCTCACGATACCTAAAATATAATTTTGAGTCGCCGTCTTTGGTTCCCCGCTAAAATGTTACTAGGCCCCGTGTATGTGAGACGATACCATAAGCTATGACAAGGACAGCGCTTTGGGTGGACTGCCGCAGACGAAGCGATGAATTATGCGCTCTCGTTGGAGTTTTTCGTCGCACTGCCGTGTCGACTCAGGTGCTGTTGGAGCTAGCCTCATGCGGTTTTGTGGCGCTGGACTCTTGGAGGCAGTCCGTGTCACCTGGCTCCCTTTTTTTTGTGGTGTTTGTCGATTGTGCCGCCGGTACAGTCAAGAGGCGCTTTCTTTCGGAGGCACTGTAGGTACATGCGTACGCTTGTCGGCACCCTTTGCTTGCCCAGTACACGTCTATGGAGACAATGCCGCGTCACTCGCGGCTTTACGTGAGGTCTGCCGTCTCATGCCGTGTGTATCAAATTACCGATTTTCGTCTGGTGCGTGTGGTAGTACCTGCCATCGTTTACGGTCTCGCTTCGCAGCAGTGGCCTTGATGCAATTTTTCACGCGTTTTTAGTGAGCCAGAACAATTCCTTCCCGCTCGTGTTCGGTCCTTGCTTTGGTTCGAGGCCCCGCTTGTATTCTGGCGATGTCTTTGACATGTTTCGTGGGTCGTTGGTCTCAATCCCAGCGTGGGTCTGCAGCTATTGTACTTCAGCGCATTCTATTTGGCAAAACTAACGAAGCAAATGTTTTTGAGTGGTGCAAAGTTGACCTTCGACCTTCGCCCTTACATGGGTTTCTGTCCCCAGGTACTGCAAGCATTCCAGAATGACGCGGGGGTAAAAGTCCTCCTGATCAGTCTCAAGGCTGGAGGCGTGGCGCTCAACCTCACGGTTGCCAACCACATCTTCCTTATGGACCCGTGAGTGGAATATGTGTTCGAAAAGCAATCCTTTTTGTATGTGTGAATGATTTGCCGCTTTATAGTTGTCGCTGTTTTGCTCATGGACCAGCGAGTAGAAGTGATTGAAAACAATCCATCTTCTTTAATGTGTGTTGTGTGTACTTTTCTGCTTTATAGTTGTTGTTGTCCGGGTGTTCTAGCGATGCCACCGCTTCTTTATTCCCGTTTCCACTGGTCATTGGCGTTCCATGGGGCATGCCTTGGCGTTGCCAATGTCTTTTGCAACCTTGCTTCGTCTATGAAAGGCTGATGGACTTGAGTGACCGCCAGACGCTCTTAACCGAGTGTTCGACCTCTCTTCCTGCCACGTGGGGGCGGAACCAACTCAGTTCGACGCTTTGATGAATAAGTGCTTCACCTGCCTGTGTTGCTGACGTCCGCCTTTGCTGATATCGCGGCTGCCGCGATGCACAGGTGGTGGAACCCCGCTGCCGAAATGCAGGCCATCGATCGCACGCACCGTCTCGGTCAGTTCAAACCCATCTACGCCACGCGATTCATCATCGAAGACACTGTCGAGGAGCGCATCATTAAGCTGCAGGCAAGCGTCTGGGTTCGATTAAAGGGATTGCCTACCGCACGCATTTCATCGGAGTAACATATCGTGGTGATGGTGGTGGTGCTTTAGTAGTTCGAGAATAGTCGTAACCGTTGTTGCGGCAAATGTAGAGTTGACGTTAGATATCTGCGAAAGAAAAGGTGCGAACAGTTGGAACGATGGATTGGAAACGATGCGAAGTGTATGCGGGGCTTTCGTTGAGTGGGGAGGAAAAAGGGAAAGCTTTCGCAGGGTAGCTATAGTAGCACTTCACTGCATTTTCGAGGAGGGCTGCTTCACTTGTAGCAGTGACGTGCATTACACAATCGAAGCACACACTGTGTGACTCGCTGACGCATGATCCGCACACCTTGTCGGTGATATTCTGGAGGCATTCCTCTAAACCTCGGGGGGCGTGTGCCGTCATCTGTCACTCTTTCGTATACCACAGGAGAAGAAGCAGCTGGTATTCGACAGCACGGTGGGGGGAGATGCTGGGTCGACCGGAAAGCTGACTGTCGACGACCTTCGCTTCTTGTTCGCCCATTAGAAATAAGTGTAAAGTGGACTCCAGCAGTACGTACGACACCAGTACGAACGCAGCAGCAAGAACGACACCCCAGAACATGTACCTGGGGCGCTTGCCTGCTCGATCACGGAAGACGACTACCATAGTGCGTAGGTGTAACGTTCTCCCTTGCTGGGCTGCCATTTTCCCCGTGGTGTTTTGGGTACTCGTGCATTGATAGTGGTGGTGTTGATCGTTTAGGTTCGCTCTCACTGATGGCGCAGCGGCTGTGACGACCGAAAAGCTCACGGTCGACGACCTTCGCTTCTTGTTCGCGCTTTAGTAGTAACTCTAAAATAGAACGACTGTACACCAGTACGTACGAGACCAGTACGAATGCAGCAGCAAGAACGACACCCCCAGAGCATGTACCTGGGTAGCTTGCCTGCTCGACCACGCGAGACGACTACCATGGTGCGTACGTGTAACGTTCTCCCTTGCTGGGTTGTCATTTCCCCCCTGGTGTTTTGGGTACCCATGCATTTGATAATATTAGGACCTGTTATTTTAGCTTTTTTGTGGTGGTGTTGATCGTTTAGGTTCGCTCTCGCTGATGGCGCAGCGGGGACAACCCGGGGGATATGTTGGTGGCGGGTTGTGGGGTTTTCTCTATGCGAGAGGGGGGGGGTGGGGGGCGAGGTAGCTAGCCCCGTGGATTTCCACGCCAAGTCTCTTTGTGAACAATACTATCGCCATCTGTGTTTTATATGTAGGATAGGTTTGCCGAGCGTTTCGCGCGCAATTCTTTAGTGTATGATTTTCGGGCTTAGTTGCCTTAGATTCGCTCGTTTGTTTCATGATTTCCGCATTTGTCGTGTTGGCCAAACCTAGCCAAGCGTGACCTCGAGGTTCGAGGTTTGTTTGTCTTTAGTTGTGCCCGGTGTGACGGTACAAGTATGGTGTGTGCACGGTGGACGGGTGATGAGTGATTGGGCGCCTTGCCGGTTGACCGATCTGCCTTGCTTGTTATGTGGTTGCCCCGCACTATTTACACCATTTTTAATAGCTGTGGTCTGTGTTTTGTCGGGAACCGTGTGCATGGATGTCGGGATCCGCGAAAAAGACTTCTTGATCGCTGATAGTCGCTTTAAAGTCACGCACGCAGCAGTGTAAGACAAAATGTGAGACCTTATCGTATCGAATGTTTTGAAAACATTTGTGGAATGACCTCATCATCATACGCAGCTTCTTTTTGTTCTTCAAAAAGTTGTAGAGCATACTCTCGAAAGAGCACTGGCCAGGATTTTGAGACGGTCTGGCAGGTGATGGGTTAAACTGCAACAATGTCGAATGAGGTAGTCGGTTTACTGTACTACTGGTATCGAATATGGCCTGAAGGAGGAGGAAGAGAAGGAGTGAACGAGGCCCAAAATACTGCGTTTTGCCACTTTGGACGTGTGCAGTGTTCGAATCGGCCAATCAAGTCGTCGAAAACTTTCCCTAACGGGTAATCCCTAGGTTTACCTGGGGTTTCTAGGAGCAAAATTAAAAACTTGTCCTACTGGACAATATGACTAAAAAAACGGTACACGAAGTGATTTTTTGCGAGTTCACGGTACAAAAATTCAAACCAGGAAATCAGGGTACACCAAACCCAAGTTAGGTGACGTTTTATGTCAAGGTATACCGTTTTTCTGGCAAAAATTCCATTTTCGTCCGTCCAAGTCGCAAAAATGACAAAAAAGGTACACCAGTGTATTTTTTGCCAGTTTACGGTACAAAAAAATGAAACGAGGTAATCAGGGCACACCAAATCCAGGTTAGACGACGTTTTCTGTCGTGGTATACCTTTTTCTAGTAAAAAAGGAATGTCGGGTGTAGCTTATGATTACGAACAAAAACTGCGTTCATGAATACCAGCGTCTTCTCGTACTCGTATTCTTACGAACATACCGGGTACGAATAGTCAAAGCATAGCCAAGGGTAGACAAAAAAAAAAATCAAGACTCATGCTCCCCCCCCCCCCTCGGCCGGCCCATTATATATACTGTATGTATTTCCCCCAAAACTAAACACGTACTAGGGTTGATTTCGAAACGGTATCAGCCCTTTTACATCGATACGAGTATACGTGCCACATATAAACCGTGCCAACGTGCGCTTTTCTTGTCTTATCTAAATCTGCGTTTCAACTCGAGCAAACCATCACGCACATCAAGCACATATGTATGTATGTACGCATGTGTCCAGTGTGTGTCCAAGTGTGCCGGTTAAAAAAGCTGGCGAAAAGGCTTGATTAACAAAGAGTGTATTCGATCAAATTTGGTGTGTATTGCAATATGTATGGTGTATAGACTACAAGCAAGACAAGTTTAGAGTTCATACTTAAGTACTTAAATAATTAATGGTGTTGTTAATGTAGGTGTGCGGCGGCGGTGTGTTTTAATTTTGTTATTTTCTGTTTTTGGTAGGGAAGATGGAACCCTCCGCTCCACAACACACGCTACTTGAATGGACGCCAAAAAGCCAGAGGACACATACGAAACCCCATGCACATCGCGGAGGTCCCCGATGTTGTTCCTAATGCGCCGGATGAGGTCTGAATCGGGTAGGTCCCTCCGGATTTTGTCCCCTATAGCGCCGAACAGGTCAGCAAACACCTCCGGCACCGTCGCCACCAAGCTTCCGACGGACGCTGACATCCTCCGAGCTTCAGCCGACGCCAGTCCAAACCTTCCGGCCCCCGTGGTCAGTCTTGCCTGCGCCTGTTGGTAGGGCTGCAAGACCAACTGATTTGTTGGGCACCCATTCTCGAAGAACGTCGTTTCTTCTGCTGTCCCCGGGAGACCAAGCAGTTTCTCCAGCATCCACATCGCGTTGTCATCTGCTTTCAGGCATGCGAGCAGGGACATTTCCGGGTCCATCACTCTTTCTATATAGGCGGTCCGTTGCACCATAGAGCCGGTGGCGATCAGGTTGGCTGTTTGTTTGTCTGGCATGCGCGGTACCATCCGCGCGAGTTGTTCCGCTCCCCCGTTTTGGACTATCTCCATTGCGCTCTCCATCGCGTATTCGTCGGTACCGACGGGAACCCCAACCACCTTTACTCCACCCCGTTCCGCGATGCGGGCGCCAATACCTTCAAGAAGGGCGATTTGTTCCGGCGTAGGTACGTGCCCCTTCGGGGGCAAGGCCACCGTTTTGCTCGGGTTGATTGCAATGCCAATGTTGGACAGCTCACGCTGTAGGAAAGGCACAACTTCCACAGTATCGGGTGTGATTTCCATCATTCCGATGCTGATGTCGTCTAAGTAGGCGAATGCCTCCACTCCTTTTGGCTCGAACTCCGCTCGGGTCCGCTTCAGCAACGGTAAGAGAGCCATGCAGAACAACGCCGGCCCCATGGCATCCCCTTGCTGTACCCCACTGGAGCATTCAATCTTGCGCCTTTCTCCCGATTCCATCTGGGAGAACACGGGAGCAGTTCTTTCCCCTTAGCACTTTGTCACGAACGGTGTAAGCGCAGGCGCGCAGGTGGCTACCTCTGCAAGCCCAGCCGTCCGTTTCACCGTATTGAAGGCGTTGGAGCAGTCTGTGGGAATCAGTCACTTTTTTGCCTCGTGGTGTACCCGGGCGCGTAGCGCTACCTGCTCCACCCCCCCTCGTACTCCGACTCCAAACTGTCTCGCCTCGCGGTTGGTCTCGTCCAGTCGTGGTCGCCACTGCCGCATTGTCCCGGCTGTGAGAAGGCGTCTCCATGTCATCGCTACGCAGACGGGGCGGCTTTTTTCACCCAAGGCAGTGAGGTTGGATTGCAGGAAAAGCTGCCAGAATTCCGGCGGAAAGGCGTTTGGACCGTCGATAATTCTTCTCCAGAAGGCTTCAATGCCAGCCCCGAATTTTTCGCGCCCAATGCCAGTCCTGATGATTGACTGCAGGTGCGAAAAGCACAGGCCATTGCTTCCTGCGCCTGATAGCGCGTTGCGAGAGTTGATGACCTCGAGGGCCACCTATGTGTCGAAATCTTCCTCCGGGCGCCCCTTCGGACCACTCCCTTCCTCCGGGTCGGAAGTACTTGCTGCCACCGCTGCCGCTGCTGCTTCGAAGACGGCAGTCTGATCCTCCTCCGGGAACTTTGCTTTCATTCGCTCCCACGTTTCCTCGCTCCCCGGCTCGCGCGGTTCCGCGAGGAGGCTGCGTGTTGCGACAGTCACCCCCCCTGGATGGCGGCATGCTGAAGACGCCCTCTTGAACAAATCAGCGTCCGTCACTTCGCGAGCTTGACCCCTCTGTCTTCTCGATGTTCGACGGGTATACTCCAGTAACCACGGGAGTAGAAGGGTGAGATCACCGCGTTCGACAGACGCGAACCTCTCGCGCCGCTTCACTCGGCCATCCTGCGAGTACAGTAGAGCCGGGAGAATGTACCAAAGCTTGATTGACCTCAAGAGTGAGGTCGGCGTCTCCGACTGTCTGCGTGGGCGATGCTCTCCCAAGGCGTGGTTAAGAAGGCCAAGTACGTGGGTGATAAGCTTGGCGTGAGCAGTAGCCTTGACTGCACTTCAATAACAGTGACAAAGCGTTGTTGGAGGTCCTCAAGGGGAACATCGTCGAGCGGTCCTGCGATCCCCAACGTATTTTGGTCCCAGGGATAGAGGAGTCCATCTCGGCGCCCATCCTCGCGGTCGTCAGGTCTCCCTCCGAGTCCCGCTGCCGTAACGCGCAGTCCGGGGTCTGCCTGAACTGCCGCTTGTAGTGCTTCCCGTCTTCCATGACGAGCTGTGCATCCCCTAGCGCCGCAGAGCAGCGGCGCCTGCGCCCCACCTCGCCTGGCTGCATTCACCACGCACCGCGCATGCATTGCATGTTGACGTCCACAAGGTAACCCCACCACTCGGTGTGCCCGAGCAATCGTTGCTCTAAAACCCCCGCAGGTCGTACTGCTTTGGTCGTCTGCGATGAAAGCGCGAAGTTGCGATACGCTCCCTGGTGCTGGACCTCCTCCTTCTCCGTCCCCTCCTTCCCTGCGAAATTCACTCCCTCCTTCGCCACCCCCTTCCTCGCCAGGGGCCATGGGCAGTTCGCCGCCCCCGGGTCGAGAGATTTCCCCCCGGCTCGTGTCGACCCCTCTTCCACTTATCGCCGCTCGTGATCCCCTTCCAGATCCGCGCGGTCGACCTCGCCTGCCTCCTGCGCTCCCCCCACCCCCTACTGCGCCGGTGGGCGTAGACGCAGTTGCTCCAGTTGTTGCCGGGATGATACTAGACTGTGTCAGAGGGGGGGGCGAGCGTCCTGGCGCCGTGTCCTCACTGTCCCTTGCGGTGTGGGGGCTACCGAAGCAGCCTGTCCTGGCTCCGCCTGCCCTCTTACCCCTCTTACCCCCGGTTCGCCCTCTGGCGATGGGACTTCACCCTCCGGTGGTGTCACTCCCGCTGCTAAAGGGTTTCTCTCCCGCGCCGGGTCTGTCCCTTCCGTTGTGGCTCCCGCCGTGGTTGGAGTGGCGTTGGGCTGTCTCGGGAGAGGGGACAAGTGGCCCGGTGCCGTGGTATCTCCATCTCCGGCAGTGCGAAATTTCTCGGCGGCAACATAACCAGCATCTCCTGGCTCTGCCTGCCGCCTCCTTCGCGGGTCGCCTTCAGACGCCGAAGCCTCTCCTACTGACAGCGTCACCCCCGCTGCTAACGGGCCACTCTCCAGTGCCGGGTCCGTTCCTTCCGCTGTTGCCCCCGCCGCCGTCGGAGAAGGAGGCAGCGCGTTCCTTGGCTCAAACAAGTTTATGGACCCTAGGGTCTCCGCCTCCGTCGGAAAAGGAGGCAGCGCCTCCCCTGCTTCCAGCGCGTTTCGGACCCCTAGGGTTCACCTCGTCAACCGGTCTTCCCATGTGGAGTCGAGGCCCGCCAGAAAGTCTTGGACATGGGGTAGGATGTAGATCCTCCGATTCTGGAGCCGGAGCATGATGTCCTGCGGTCGGATACCGTACGCGGCGAAAACCTCAAGGTAGTGACCGGCTGCCGCTCGCCATTCCCTCTGTCGGGGGAAGTCGAGGTAGGCTCCCTGGGGCAGGCCGAGAGCATCGCTGAACAGGGTGCACAACAGGAACGAAGAGGTTGGACTTCCCCATGGGTCCTCACCATCTCTTCCCAGGTATTGTGGGAACCAGTCGTGACGTAACTGGTCTGCTCCAGTCGGGGGCCGTCCTCCTCCAAGATTCCTGCGAACTGCAAGACTCCTGCTACCGCACCTTCTCCCTAACTGTGGTCTTGGAAGGTCCTCAGCCAGTTCCGCTGGATGGAGCGGCCGGTTTCTTGCCGGCCATTCAGAGCGACACGCAGCGCATGGCTGTGATTATGCTTGCCCTCTCGCGAGGCATTCCGCACGATCCAGCATGCAGCGGGCATGCACTTGCTCTCCGTGGGGGCACGGAAAAGATGCCCATGAAGAGTCTACCGCCAAATCTCCAGTAGATTCCTCTAGAGCCCGCCCGCAGTACGTGCAGGGAGAGGCACCCCTGTTCCCCACATTCTGACGCCTTTCTACTGCACTCCTAGTGTCACCTCCCTGTCCACCCGGTCCCATCTGTAACTGGTCACTCTCCCGCGCCCTGTCCGTTCTCTCCGACGTGGTTGCGACCGCCGCCAAAAAGGGAGGAAGCGCGTCACCCGTCTCCAACGCGCGTTGGACCCCGAGGGTCCACCTCGCTAGGCGTTCTTCACATTCGGCGTCAAGGCCTACCAGATACTCTTGGGCATGTGGTCCGATGTAAAGTCTTTGATTTTGGAGTCGAAGCAGAGCGTCCTGCGGTTGGATGGCATATGCCGCGAACAGCGTGCGGTAATGGTCGACCGCCGCTTTCCATCCCTTCGGTCGGGGAAAATCGAGGTATGCACCTTGAGGCATGTCCAGCGTATCGCAAAACAGGGAGCACAGCAAGAACGAGGAGGTCGGGCTCCCACCATGGGCACGATTGATGCAGCTGCTGTAGAGCGGTCGTTGCAATGTGCTGGCGTGAAACGGCTCGTGTTTCGCGTTGCATTCGTATACAGCAATAACATCCCTATGATACAGTATTATATATCGTCGGAGCACGCCAAACAAGGGTTGCGCACCTCGATAGATCAGATAGATCATTCATTCCCACTTCTTGATGATCTAGATCTTTCAAGGCAGATACTGTAGATATATTCTCGATTCTCGGTGATCCTCTGATGCTCAACCAAGGGCAGATACGTGGGCGAGCCAGACGTGGGAAGTCTTCGCAACAAATCCTACGAGATACAACAACCCTCATCGAAAGCGAGTTCCAAAGAGTTCGTTACCAGGCATCATGTACTATAAATACCGTAGCTCTGTTGTAGCTCATGTTGCCGGGTGGGACTCTGCATGATCTACGTAGCACATGTTTCCTGGGTTGGATTTGTATTGTGCAGATCCTGCACAACCTCTCATAACGGCAGGTGAGGAACTAGGTCATCTACTGCAACTGCTGTAGATAGATCATGATCTGTCCGGTTTTTTTTTTTCATATTTTTTTAAGTTCTTTTTTGTCTTGAATTTCGACCATCCACCAAATGATGCGTGGCACCGCTGTCTGTGTCACTTGAGTACTTCGTACTTGGTACACGAACACACAAACCGCGGTTATGCATGTTTGCGCTCGTACTGCTCCTGCACCAAACACTTATTTTCCGGATACTGATGGTATACAAGATACTACATGGACGTCATAACCAAGATACAGCGGGATATTTTACTTCATAACGCAACGGACGAGCCGCGTGTGGCATCGATCCTTTCCGCTTCCCCGACAGCCCACTCAAGCAACGCAATGCAGAATACTGGAAACCTTCGTACACCAAGTTGATATTTGCAACCCTCTGGTTTGCAGGCGGCAGCGACGCTACAGCAATCCCTGCAGCTGTGCGTGCAACTGCGATGCGCAATGCTCAACCGGAAGGGACAGAAGGCCAGGCTAGGGAGTGTCCCACCAAGGGCCCAGGGGAGCTCACAGGGGTACGTACGTAAGCTGCAAGCTCCTGTCGGCCGGGGCGACAAAGCAGTGAGCGGAGGCAGGCAGGCAGCCGAAGGTGAAGGCGCGGAACCTTCCTTCCTCAAACAGCAGGACTACAAGTGAGGATGGTTGCATTGCTGCAGGATGATCGCTAGCAGGATTGCGCGGCTGGAGATCTAGTGAAGTCGTTGCAAGCTTGCATCAGTCGGCGTTAATGCCAGCGTGCAGCAGTACGGTGTGTGTGCTGCTGACATCATGCGAACACACCAGGTATTATACTACCTGATCCGTAAGAATTGGTATGTTACGAGGATAGGGCCAAAGGTTTCCTTTCCTCTCAGGTACAACAGCTGCTGTACCGCCGAATACTGCTGACGGAAATGATGCCCTCTTCACTCGTGTCAAATGCCGTCACGAGACCAAATCGTCGTTGCTGAATGCGACGGTAACTCCGATTTACATTGGATTCCGGTCAGAGCAGCGACTGCCAGGCTGCCAGGTGACTCTCTCGGCATACTGCACACGTCTTTTTGCACGCAACGACATGCTGACGTAAATTATGTGGCGATTCTTACGTTCTTACCTTACTCCATACTGGTACCCATGAAAACATGAAAAGTTTGAAAACAGAATCCACGGCTGGCTTTAATTCACTCATTTCGCTGGGCGGGACACGCCGTACGACATACGTAAGAGCCGTAAACCGACCGTTGCCTCGCGCGATTTTCCCAAAGTTTGGCTGTACGAATGATATAAAATGTGTAGAACCACAGCAGCAGTATATATGCATTTTCCCCAGATAGTCAACTACCTGGGTACGACCCAGTTTTTGTACCTAGGAGGCATTATCCACGAGAACGCTGACCTCTCCTTCGAAATCGAGCGACGAATCCGTCTGATGCGGGCATGCCTCAAACGGTATGGTCCGGAACTGTACGATAGGACGAACGCACCGCTTAGTCTGAAAGTCCGGATGCTGAAGGCCGAGGTGATTGAGACCTTGCTGTACGGTTGCGTGACGTGGACCCTCAATGCGGACCACTTCGCCAAGCTTCGATCAGCCCACCACGAAGTCCTTCTGCGAGTCATTGGTTTCCAGCGCCGACTACGCACCGACCACACCACCCTCTCGTATGCGAAGGCGCTCAGGATAACACGATGCGAAAGTATCGAAACGACCATCCGCAAACGGCGACTCTTCTTTGCGGGGGCTGTGGTGCGGCAACACGAGGGGCGATTGCCCAGTCGGTTGATGTTCGGGACGATCGCTGGTGGGGGGAGCCCGAAACCAGGCGGGCAGCCCAAGACTTGGCCTAGGGCAATTGCTGAGGACCTTAGAGTGTTCAAAGCCACCGAGGGATCAACGGAAGACTCCCCCTTAGTCTTTGGAGTTGGGACCGCACTGTGGCCCACTGCAGCAAAGCAGACGGGAAAGTGGTACCGGGGAATCCTCGAAGCAGCTGAACAGTTCATGGGCAGGTGGCACGAGGCTGAGGCAAAGCTGAGTAGACAGCGCCGTGCATCCGCTGCAGGTAGTGTTAGAGGGAATGGGGGGAGGGGTAACAGCAGGAGGGGTAGAGGGAACACCGTACAAGTGTATGGGGGCAGAGGGGGGGGAACAGGAGGAGTAGAAGGGAAACCGCGGTAGAAGAGAGTAGCAGAGAGACCGCAGATAGGGTAGCAAGGTACCAGGCCGACTAATAGGTTGGACTTTTCTTTGCTACTCGTACCGCCAACTGCTGCGGCCGTTCGGTATGCATTTTGATTTTTTTCCCTTCTTATCCTTATGAAAGAAGTACTACATAGTGGGTGGGTGACGAGCGTATTTTGGCCCACTCACTATTGCTCTTTTTACTTAGTTAAGTGTTCACCGGGATGCATAGTCCCCTTTTTCCTTCTCGTATCTTTCCCCTTGCACGTCCCTTTTGGCTCATGCTCGGGGTAAGTATGTATGTGTCTGAGCTTTGGCTTCCCATTTTATTTATTTATTTGGGATTCTTCTCCTTTTCTGTTTCTTTTTCTTGTTCTTTTTCGGTTTGTTTTTTTCGTTGCTTCTCTTTCTTTATGGTGTATTTTGGTTGCTGGCGTATGTATATGTATGTTGTGTCGGCCGCACCTAGTGCGAAGGCATGGTATTACGTAGGCTATTAATGCATTACGGTGTGCTATCTCTGTGTCGTAGTCTGTGACCACAGAGCTCGTATCTTTCTAGGGTGAAGAATCAGCACGGACACTGGGCTTGCTGGATGTCGACGAGTAGAAGAACGGTTTAATGTGAAGAACACACACACACCCAACGGTATTCTCCGGACCTGTCATTACCCGTTCGGGTACGGGTAGGACATAATACCCGCCGGGTAATTGGACCCGGCACGCGGGTATCCGGTTATTTATTATTTACGTGTCCCCGGGGCGATATCCCTTGCGGTTCCTGCCAGAAACCATTTACATACACAATCCCAGAAAGAACTATCAGGGTCTCCAAAACCCACACCTCTGGGGGACATGGTGAGGGATATTGCAACGGGGACACGTAAATCAGCGGGTACCCGGGTACCAGTACAACATTATATATGCTTCTTGGAGACCCTGACAGTTTTTTTTCTGATATTTGCTTTATACGTCGGGTTTCTAGGGGCTATGATATATGGAGAGGGATGTCGCATCGGGGACACGTGAATCGCCGGGTCTAGGGATGTCAGTAGTGGACAAACCTTGATAGTAGATCTTCCTGGGGTAGCTAATTAGGCACTCTGATTGGCTAGGGATATGTTTTACGCGGCTTAATCAACTTTTGAGTCTTTCCCAGCCACAGCATCCCGAGTCATCCCGAGTCAACCTAGAGTCTTCCCTAGCTCACCATCCACGCCGGCCGAGCCAACCTAGAGTCTTGACAAGCACAGCATCCCAGCACTGACCACTGGCATAGGGTTAGGGTTAGGGTTAGGGTTCGGGTCGGAGGGTCGGCTTCAGGCGTCCAACACAAAACCCCCGTAAAGATCTACTGTCAAGGTCTGTCCACCCCTCGGGGATGTCGCACGGGGGACACGTGAATCGCCGGGTCTAAATACCCGGTGGGTAATAGGTTCTACCAGCAGGTTGGATATGACGTATTGATATTACCTGTCGTCCTATCGTACATAGAACTACTTACTTAGATCTCGATCTCTGAGCGTGCTCGGTTGGTACATCCCTGGCCTCTCAGAGCTCCCACTTGGAAATCGCCCCCTTTTATTACTTGCCGGACCCTTCCAGCGGGTCTGTCTTTGTTTTGCCCATTTCTCATCGTACTTTCAGTTCTTCTTCCCTTTTTTCTTCTTTCGTTTCGTGCGCGTGCGTGTACTCCGAGCACGGTTGCGCGGGCGAACCCGGCACCGTCGCGGGTGTCAGCGGATGCTGGCGGGTAGAGGGGCAGTTGCAACGAGCGCGGTCGCCGCTTTCGTGCCTAGGCGTCGCGTGTGCCTCGAGACACGAGGGATGCATCAATAGGCTCTGTCTGGCCTCCATTTGTGATTTTTGATGGAGTACGTACGAGTATTTAAGGGTCGTTCGAGATAGTAAGATAATATTCAAGCGGTACATATTTTTTTGCGACCGGGCTGAAAGTCACAAGAGGGAGGCACCCCGAATGAGCACCAACATTGTCGAGCTTGCGTCGAGGTCCACGGTGAGCACCGGGCTTCACGCGAGGCGGGCGACGGGGCTTACTGTGGAAGAGAGGTTGGAAAGCTTTACCAGGACTGAATCGGTGGCGAGATGGTCGCGAGAGGGGCGGGCGGCGTACGAGGCTGAGAGAGAAGCTCTGCTGTTCGATTTTTTCTTTTTGACCGGTGTACGGTGTTCCAATCAGGTAGTAAATTATTACACGAAAGGGGACGGGGACTTTATTTCGTTCAGAATTTTTCGGTTTAATTTTCATTGTTTTTGCTGTGTTGCTGTGCCTCGCTGTGCTTTATCTTTCGTACATACGAGTACAGACGGACACAAGAGCATACCGAAAGAAGAAAATAAGTACCCTACCTGGGGTACGTACGTACGTACGACATGTGAGCGAGCGTAGCGGAAAACCGCCTGCGACGCGAAGCTTATGTACGTACGTACGACATCCGCGACGTGAAGCTTATGTCGCGTCCGAGGAGTTTCTCCTGAAGCATGGCGGCGGGACTCTTGGCATTATTAAGTCGCCAGTTTGCAACTATTAGACCAACTATTATGGGAATTTTTTGAGACGTTATTTCTGGATTTTTCAACGATCTCCGACGCTCAGAAATAAGAACAATCTATTATGGGTCAGAAAAACATCGATATTTTTGGTCTCAGTTCCTGGAGGGGGCAGAAATCAGCAAATCCTCTCACAACTGAGCCCAGTTCTGAGCGGTGTCGCGTACCTCTAGGAACTGAGAAATTTGGATTTTGGGTGCTCTGCCTTCTGCTGCCCACCTGTCCACCACAGCAGTACATACACCTTCCACTCACACCAACGACTAGCTGTACGTACGGCCTACGGTGCTCGTGTGGGAGATGGCCTCTCCATCACCTAGAAGCGATAGCAGCGGCAGCGTCAGCAGCAGTTACTAGCTAGCTAGCTAGCAGCAGCAGCAGCAGCAGCAGCAGCAGCAGCAGCAGCAGCAGCAGCAGCAGCAGGAGGAGCAGCAGCAGCGATGCCGATTCGACATGGCCGGCGATGATCCTCTGGTACTATGAAACCACGCTCGCGGCAGCCGCTGCAATCGCGGACCTCGATGACGACGAGGAGGACGACTTGCCCGCTATGAAACGTTCGCGACGAGCGAAGCCGCGCCGAGACAACCGAGAAACAACTTGGATGAAAATATCCCGGGCCACAGCCATGTAAAAAAAGAACAGCTCTCGGACGCCTCGTCACGAAACCAACCAATCAATACTACCTGGTACTGCTGTATATAAAACCAGTTTTGACGATCAGAAGCCATAATAGATGGTTCTCATTTTTCATCCACATATTTTTGGAGCGTCAGAACTAGAAAAATAATCTCCAGAAATAACGTCTCAAAAATTTCCCATAATAGTTGGTCTTAATACAATCATCAAAAATCTGTATCATTCATAATCATGAACTTATGTCCGCTTCGCATAATTTGATGTTCTTTTTCATCCTGAGCGAGCGTAGCGGGCGGCGTAGGCCGCCCGCGGAGCGAAGCGCCTTGTATCATATAATAAGCTCAAGAAGCACCACAGAGTACATGACGGAAAGCCCTTGAAAATATATGTATATTAAAAAAATATGGGAGGAGGGGAGAGAGCACACAGAAAGCGCGTGGAGATCGTCTCATCATGGCCACAAGATTCTTGCGCGAGCTCTCGCGTTGTCGCACGCACCACGCCTCTCTCCCGGCACTTTCTCCGTGGTTGTTCGTTGCCGAGACCGTCCAAGCCAAGCCAAGCCAAGCCAAGCCAAGCCAAGCCAAGCCAAGCCAAGCCAAGCCATGCCAAGTCAAACTGTTTGCTGTGTGCATGTCCGCCTTAGTGCCCGTGAACAGCTCTGTATGCTGTCCGAGTACCCCAAGTTCCCGCACTACCCTGGTATGTGGCCTGAAGAAACGGGTACCCGGCCACGGGTACGGGTAATATATCTGAAAAAGTCCGAGTACCCGTTTGCAACGCAACGGGTACCTCACGGGGTACAACTCTAGCTTGTACAAGTACGAGTACAGGCAACAGCAGCGTATAGTGTGTACCAAGCGCCTGGTACTGTAGAGTGTATCTGGTACCTGGTATGGTATATGACCTGTCGTGGGGTCCTACGACTAGTAATTGACAACCAATGCTTCCCTGAAAAATAGGCGTTTTTCTTATTCGGCATACTAAACAGGTATAAATAGATTATACAAATCGTATATAAGGTTGAGGTTGCCGGGCTGATCAATGCAGACCTTTCGCGCGGAATACCTCGTCCACTCTCCACCGCTTGTCGGACTCTGTACTCGTAGGAAACAATTGCACACGCCCCCCTCTCATTACTGCGAGCAGACAAGGTAGTGTTATCCGAAACTAAAGAGATTGCTTGTTTACGAAGTAGCATCATACGAGCCAATCTTGTGTTGCTCTGAATGCCGTTGCTACAGCAGCTGGTGGTTAAATGACGCGCGACCTCAATATACACCTGTACGAGCCCAATCCGAATCTGCGATGCTGGTTGAATGGTGGAATGGGGCTTGTGTCAGTATTGTGTCTTTGCGCGCACCCTTGCGAATCGGGAAAACCCTCATCAGAATCGATGTGGACCTCCAGCCTCGATCCACGACTCAAACCGAAAGTCAAGAGAATATAACTTCGGAACAAGATGCACCATCACCACGCTCGATGACATTCCCTCTTTCGTTGTTTCGTGATCGATGTGGACGTCCAGCTTCGGTTCATGGCACACGTATTGTATGGCTTACGCTGGGCTGTGCAATCGATTAATCTGTTACTCCGGTAGCTCAGCAGGCAACATGTTCTTTACATTTGACGTCGTAGCGGACACGGGTTGTAATGTTGGAATGTTTGTTTTACGTGCTCGTGCGTCCTGTATTATATACCTGGAATATTTTTAACACAGTATAAGGACGAACCACCTCAACTCTCGCTGGTCGTCCTGGACTGGCGTTTGTCTCTGCACTACCTGTCCCGCTAGAATGCTCTTACAGCCGAGGCGACCCTGCCCGGTTGTGGAGTTATGGTCAATGAGGATCAAGTCCACCACTCTCAGTCGCCAGTTGAGGGAATCAGTCGACGATGGAGATGGTATCGATGGTGCTTGGACGTGAACCATGAACCACGTCATGACAACCGCGGTTATTCGGAGCCAAGCAAGTCACCCACGCGTCTAGCTTCGCGCTTGGTGACCTAACCAGAACCCGTCCGTGCCGGAGACGTTTCCCGTGTAAACGCATAGCGATTCAAACCGACTGCAGGGTGGCGTTCGACGAGGTTTACTGTAATAGCGTTTGTCGTTATCTTCTTGTCCAGAGCCTTATACCGGAACGTTCGGTGGCTTGCAAATAGGTATTGATAGTACAAACCGGTAGCACGAGATTCCCACTACTGCCTGTCAGCACACCGCGTGAGGTTGTTTGGGGTCGCCGCCCAAGGTTACACTGCTGACCCAAGGGCTCACGAAAGGGTTTCCTCTTTCACTCGGGAGCAGACACCAGACGCACAATGATGCCAATGACAGTGTGGTGTCCTCAAATTTGAGGGCGCTGCTTCCTTTTGTCCCTGAAACCTGCGATTTCGTTCAATCACTTCGCTCGCCAGCTCCTCCTCTGTCTGGGGGGTAAGCGCGCCAAACCTTGACCAGACCACAACGACGATGACGGAGACGGTGTGGGAGATCCTGTTAATGCCGTTGAATAAGGCACCCGTCTGCGGAGGCGATTTCGGTAGTGATGAATCGCCCCGCATGGTATTAGCGGCTACATCATGTTCGTAAACCAAAAACATTCTGGACGGAAACCTGTGAAGAGCACGAGCCGAAACTCGCGGATACGGAGCATTTTGAGGGTGTGTTCTTCGAGATGTTCAACTCAACTATTAGTAACGCCGGGGATGGTAGCTTCAAGTTCCTTCTCTTAAGACGGTTACGGATGCAACAATTCAGAGCCTCGTAGCCTACGGATACGAGTAGTCCCTTCATTTTGTGCGAATCTCTCGGATGTTCTGTCTTTGAACCGTGTAGCTTTTCACTCGTGTTGTGCATCCGGAACAGCAGTTAACTGGGCGCTATCGTCTGAGGCAAGACTCAGGAGGTTTTAACATCCTTGAGTGGAGATGGCCACAGGATGCCATTGGCCATACGCCTGAAATCAAGCGCCAACCCACAAGAACATTACAAAATGACTCACGTAGGCCCAAGACCTGAAATTCTAGCTGCCTACGTTCTGCGTGCTACATCATCATCGGAGCCAATCGCAAACGACGTTGCCTCCACAACTTCCGCGCATGAATATTAATATTAATCGGTTGCTTTATCTCGCTCGCAAGCATCGCGGGACAGGTAGCAATGCTGCTTAGCCTGCACCCACTGGCTATTTTCAAGTTCCATGCTCCCCAGTTTTTGTTTCCTATTCCGTGTTGACTGGTGTTGTTCTTCATCTGTGTACCTTGTCATCGGATTTGTCCTGCTCTCTTGCCGCTGATTTTTGCGTTTAGGTTTCATTCAATCCACGAGAACCAGTTCCATGAGGCGGAACTTTTGGTCAACCCGGAAGTGCTTAAAACGGTCAGGGAAGGAGACCTTATGGGGCTGTGGAACACGCATGTGCCAACGCCTGGAAAACCGCCTGAACCAGACCACGCGCCCACAGAACGAATAGTGGTGCTGAAGGTGACGAATGTGTTTGGGACAAGAATACGTTGTCTCAAATGACCTGGGTCATCGGTTGTGATTGTCTTTGCCGCTTAGCGGTATATACGCGCTTGTCGAGATCACCACAGCAGCAGTTTGGGTGTAAGTTGCAAGCGGGTGGAATACGCAGGTGCTCGTACGTACGCCGCGTCTCGTTTACCTACACGGCGGACTAGCGCTGTGTGGTCTTCGTGCTGAGAGTGAGTGAGCATGCATGTGCATTATACGCAAAATACCAGGCACCCCCCCCCCCCCCCCCCATTTTGGACCGTATTTATCGTACCGTGGTCGTGAGCCGGACTCTTCTAGGTTCCCGTGATGTGTCAGCAGTGCCGTGGATGGTGGCGTCACACCGCAGTACAGCAGTACCGTACATGACGGCGGTGCTCTCAAACTTTGGATCTAGCGCGCTTTTCCTGCGTCATACCTGGTGCATAACATCTGTGGTGATGTACACCGCTGGAGGTGGTCACGTTATTGTGTTAAACACTGCTCAGTCGCGCTGATTTGATTTTCGAACGATCGTAACTGGTATCATAGCCTTCGAGTGCAAAAACGAGTACAGTCCCCGAAAGCATCGAGAATATGGCGCCAACCATGAGTAAATCCATTCCCACCCATGCTTCGCGATGTGCCACTGACCCTTGACTGGTAGTTAATCCTCCCACATGTTCATCCCCTGTATTCATGGAATTGTCGGCGTGTATATCGGTGACAGGTGACACTGAAGGGCTTGGGTGGGGTTTCCCCCTTCAGCTTGCGCAGGTCTGTGAGGGACACGTTCGACTTGTCTGCCGAGGTAAGAACCTGAGGTGTTTGCACCACGCGCAACAGCCGCTCGTTCGTGCGTGGTGCATCCTGTGCGACGGCTGCACTAACGTGACGCCGTTGTGCACATTCTACCCAACCTGCATGCCCATCGATGTGAATGCACGCTCCATGATATTATCCTTCTTGTTTAGGCCCTCTTGTGCACACGCAAGTACGTCGCAGTGGTTTGCAACGGTGCTATGACATGTTCGCTCACGTGTGTGTCTTTTCATCGATAATTTCGATGGTGCATTGATGTATAACTTGAATTTCATCGAGCTCCGTGCATTCGACTCAGCGAGAAAAGATGGCCCGGAGGTGGAACATTCTCCCGCTTGCTTGTTTGACGCCTGTCCGTTTTCTGACGATGGTGTATTGCCAACTGGAACGAGAGAGTCGCGTGCACCCTGTGCTCTGCCGACACGCGGCGGCGACCTCATACTTACCATTGCGCCTGCGCATCAATCAGATTGATGAAGTCCACCATGCTATTCGATGGAGTTCCGTCGTATACAAGTGTGACTGCGCTACCATAACTCTCTTTTGTGCACCTTGTCGTGTATCTGCCGGAAGTGGTCGACAATACGGCGCTCTCAGCAACGTCGTAGTATGTGCTATAGGCGTTACACGATTTCATGCGCGCTACCCACGGAGGCAGTGCCATTTTAAGGGGCTTTGAGGGTTGCTCTAAGGGGCGGACTTGCTTAATGGAATTTATCTATTGTGCACCTTGTGGTGCTCTCAACAAGCTCTTGGCAAGCTCTTGGCAAGCTCGTAGCGAGTGCGGTACGTGTTACACAAGTCACGAAGGCAGCACCGCTTTAAACTGGGACGGGATTGCTCAATGGAAGTACTTGCTTCGAGCAGAGCGTTTCGCCTATTCATCTCCCCGATCCTCGCCCCCCACACCGCATGTGCGATGTACGAACAGAAAATCACCATGTGCCAAGTGCGACCGGAGGAAGTACAAGCGGACCACGTGGAGCTGACCATCAAGGGGGTGTTCGTGCCTCGTGCCGACCTATACCGGTTCTTGAACGCTATCAACGGCGAGACCGCTTACGGTGGCAAGATGTTCAACCTGCCTGTGAGAAACGAACTGGCTCCAACCGCTTTTACTGCCACGTGACAGTAGGCAGAAACTGTGTGCCGACCGCACGGGCGCACCCTCTCTTTTCATTTGACGCGCTCGTTTTTGGTTTGTTCGCACCCATGCCCAGCTGGGCGTGGCTGCTCCAGATAAGATAGATCAGATCAGATCCCCACAGTAAATGATCTAGATATTTCAGGGCAGATATATTCATGATCTGTTTGATTTAATTCGCGTTGCTGGGTGAATTTGCTATACATATTCTTCACACCACCTTGTATCGGCAGATTAAGATCCAGATGATGTGCGGTAGATAGATAGATAGATCAGATAGATCGTGATGTGTACAAATGCACGAAACGTTTTGGCGTTGTCGTGAGTCGTTCACCTCTTGTATACCCTTGCGGGCTTCGTTAACTTACGTAGTTGATGCGTGCGCTGGTTCTTTGCGTTCACGAACCGCCCATTTTCCGCACGGCACTCAGGGGATGATGCGCGCGCGAGTCAACCTCGTGAACCGGAACAAGAAGCCGGTGAATGCGGGCATCATCTCCAAGAGGACACACGTTAGCTGCAGGTCGAGGTCCTCTCGCATCTTCTGGCTTGTTCAGGTAACTCCCAAGCCATGCATGATAGCGATATGACGGCATGTAAGCCGCGATAGACCGGCCGTCACATGAGCAGTCGCCTCGGTGATTCAAAGGCAATCGTAATATTGTCACGATCAGTACCTTCTGGCGTTGCGCGTGGAAATAAGCTCTTCCCACGGCGTTGTGATGCGCTGTGATCCGTTGGCGGGTACTGCGCGATTATTTTGGTGCTCAGGAAGGGAACGAGGGCAATACAGAAGGGTTGCCAGGCTGATCGCCTTTTAACCTGGAGTTATCTCTATTCATTGTAGGTGTAGAGTTATGAACAACCTCCCTGGCACTTGTCGCAGGGCGAACGATCCGGTTTTTGTTTTTGGTCGGACCTCATGTTGGAATCTGTGTAGGGGAGGTGAAGTGGCACGTAGTTTCTTGCGTCTGACATGTGTTGCTCGCTATCGGTAGTGAGCAGTTCCTGTCTGTCTGCCTATCTGCCTGTTGTCAACCTCTGCCTGTTGAAGATCACCCCAGCACCGTCACTCTGGAAGATTGGCGACAATGTTACTTTGGAAACATCCTATACATACCCTGGTTCGCTGACTACGTACGCTCTTGCCACAAGCTGGAGCAGTCCTTGCCCGCGTTTGACGCTCAGTGGTCCGTGTTTTTTGTTTTTTCTCGCTGTGGGCGTTTACTCCCCCGCACTCGCCTTGTCGCAGCTGTCCACCGAAATGTATGACGTCAACCAGCAGGGAGACTGCTACTACGAGGTGTTTCTACGGTTCATGGAAAACACATTCGACAGGTGGAGGGAACTGGACGTAACCCACCACCTAACGGTTGTTTTTTTCTGCCGCACCCATTTCTGCAGCAACAAGGTGTGCCTTAAACGGGAAGTCGAGGCCGAAAAAGATGTAAATCCGTGGCAAGTCGGTTTGAAGATGCTGCGAGGGACGATTGAACGGGTTGTGCGTATACTCAATTCGTTTTGCTTTTGTGTTTTTTTTATCTTAGTGGGTACCCTTCTACGTACGTGCTTGTTATTTGGAGGGGTTGGAATTCCAGCAGGAGACGTCTGTGCGTTAGCCCCTCTCGCACTTTTCGTGTGATTCCGACGATTCACATGCAATGCCACCGACTGCCTTATCCCTCCGATAAATATTGCGCCTTGCTTGTACACGATGCCCTCCCCGCCGGTCCAGCACAGATATACCAATACATACCTGGTAATTGTTTTGTTTGTTTCCTGCTCAGCTACCGCAGCATTGCTTCAAGGTGGCCACGTGCCTGCGTTTAAAAGCCCAACACACAGCACCGTGATTTCCCTGGAACGTGTCCAGTTTCGAGGTGATACCTCCAACGGGAAGAGATAACTATTTGTCAGAAGCGTGGGCCTCCGATCTTTCAGTGGGATGCCTTGGATGGGGGAGATAGTCGTTCCACTAAAAGTAAAACGAAAACCCCTGACCCTTTTTTCTTCTCGGTGCTTTGCGCGTGCCTCCCGCCCCCGCCGCTGTGTTCGCCTGTTTGTCTCGTGGAAACAAAGAAAGCTGAGCCTGTTTTACCCAAGGAGGGACTTTACTCCAGGCCCATCTTGACTGCGCCCGATGGCAGGCTGTACGAAGATACGTACAAGGTGCAGCCTTGACATTACTACTAGTATGCAGTACTTTTTTCTGCGAAAGCGCATGTCATGATCAACCGGTAGCATTTCAATCCGGTTCCGAAAAAAAGTTCATGTCGTGAAAAACAGTAACTGCGCCTGGTATTTTTTTCCGAGCCTGTGTAGGTCTGAATTCGATAGTGCACTCTTCAAACGAGCGGCAGCCTGCCTTGAGACGGTGCAAAGACCAGATATTGGCGCGCGATTTTGCTCGAGTGTCAAGGTCATAGTGCACCCCTTAGGCGTTGAGATGCACTGTGCCGTGTACGTTCCACCCTCAGCTTTCGCTTCTGCTTCAACTTGAAATGGGTAACCACGCGACCGATACTATGATCTCTGCTAGGGCTTGTAGGTGTCATGGGATGTTATTTTGCATCTTGCGTGCACCGCGAGTACAGCATCTGATGCACCGAACGGGAGCCTTACAGAATATCCAAATACGCCTTGAAGCCTCGAGGTTGACATCACCAGCCTCAAGGCGCTGTACTTATGCTGACATTGTGCTGTACTCTCTGTGCGCCGCTTGTCGAGCGATCGAGACCCGATCAAGGGCCGGAAAATTCCGTTCCGGTGATGACACAATTCAAGAATGGCGCGGGAGGAATATGTTACATTTCCTCAGGTCCATTCTCCAGCCCCTTTTCTGTGTTTCTGCGCATTCTGCCCAGGCCAAAGTGACACTCCCCGCGTATGGGGGTACGAAACGATCACACCTAAACGCGCAGGTTCTGTTTTGTTTCGGGCCCGTACGGCTGTTAGAGACTACACCACGTGCCGAAAACGCACTGACGTAAGTGCGATATGTTGAGGGCCAAACACGGCCCCTGCATAGTACCGCCTTGATGCCCTGCTCACTCGATGACTTGACGCCCTTAACATCCTTCACACAACCTCGCATTTTGCGTGCGTTCTTATGCCGCATGATGGCGCGTGTCGCCTCTGCTACTCTCTCCTGTGCAATTATCCGGAGGTTGTCGTCCACAACGAGACGAGGGCTCAGCTCGGCGGAGATAAGATGAGGCTGTTGTGGCGGCTCTACGATGAGTTCATAGAATTCCCCGTAACGATGGGATGGTACAAGAAGGTCGACCTCCACGCCACCATCCCCGCGGCCAAAAACGGAGGCAGAACTCGAGCTAGCACCGCAGGCGTGCCTGAGCCTGACTCCCCCGAGCTGGATTTGCGCGACCCAGGCGTGCGCCTCTGCCTCCCGTGCAACGCGAGCTCAGGGAACGTTTTGGAGGTGGGACAGGTGGAGCGTTGTTGTTAAGGGCTCTTCTCGCCAATCGCAAGCATCGCCCCTTGTGTTTTAGCGTCCACATGGCAGGCGCAGATAAGTGCCCGGGCTTGTTTGCTGGACCGGAGTCGAGCCGCAGCATTTGCGCCGTTTTTGTTGTGTTCGCTCACGACGTGGAGACTCGATGGGTACCGGTGATTTATTTCTGGGAGGCAGATGCGAGCAAGTAACGGTGTCGGTGTTTCCGCTGTCGTCACCCCTGGTCGTTGTTCCGCAGGCACTCAACGTCACCTTGAACGTGCTCCAGAAACATTATGTGGATCGCGATCTCACCCGGTCCGGAAACTCCGTGGTAATGATCTCTGCCGGCACAGGCGTGTTCTACGTGGACGGCGGGCTCTCTGGTGCGTCCTGGTGAATGCCGGTCCCGTGCTTGGTACTGTGCCAGTGCGGCGCTATGCCGAAATTATGCAATCATTGTCAGCCATGCAGCTACAGTAGCGCTAAATAACAAGTCCCGCACTATCGAGAGAGCCCACCCTATCACATTTTGATCTCACAGTGTTCGTGGCCCCGTTTTTTTGCGAGAAATCGAGGGTGTCCTTGTCGCTCTCATCGAGAGCGCTACGAGGCTCGCTCGCCGCTCGGGCTGAACTATGTTTGGTGCAATGATTCCGTTACGAGGTATTATTAGTATAGATGCGGGAACAGGACCGTGCCTCTTTACTGGGGACAAGCACGGATGGTCAAGCCCTGGTGTTTGCGTCGGTGCGTACGGCGCGGCGTGTTTCAGTTCCCACCGTCGCCACATCGGGGCAACCAGTTCTGAGACGTCGTGGCTCTGCGGCTGGTCCCTGCTTCACGTTGACGAGAAAACTCCATGAATATGTAGCAGTACTAGCAGCAGCAGCGGCGGCGGTCGCGATGGCGAAGGTGGCGGTGATTCACGCTTCATCCTCTTAAATACACGATTCGATGAGTTCGCTGTCCTGCCATGGGTAGTATATATATTAATTGTATAGTTGCAAGCCGAGCTCGTCTCGAGTCCTGAACCCCTGGCATTGCCGTCATTCAAGCGCCGTGTACATGCACGCATGGTCCTTCCTTATTGTGCTTCTTTCTCGTCCTCCTTCGCCTCCTTCGTCTCCTGCTGCGCCGACTAACACCAGCGCACATTCGCGATGTAGTTTTGCTACCAGGCACCAAGCGTTGCCACCAGGCACCAAGCGCGAGCCCCCCCCCCCCCCCCTCCCTGTCTCCTTGCTCACCGCGCAGCTACCACAACCCAGAGGATGATGGACAACGGTATCGGGATGGACATGGTGTCCTTAAGCCAACCCCCTCTCCACACCGCCCCTCTCTTCATTTCCAAGAGGCTCGTCCCCATCGATATCGCCCCTGCCAACCCGCAAGAAGCGGCTTCGGCAGCTGCCGCGAAAGCGAAGCAACACGAACAGCAGCAGCAACAGCAGCAGAACTTTTCCCGGCAAGGTGCCGACTCCCCTGCCTCGGCCAAACGTAACCTCAGCTTTAATGGCGAGGAGGCGTTAATACAGGAGAACCCGAAGTATGAGGTGGGTCATCGTGCGGGGCATTGTGTTCTTCATGTCCCTTTTGGACCGTTATTTATCGATTGTTTCGTGTGCGCGTGGTGGCCGTCGCGAAAGTGGAGCTTGGAAACGAGAAACTGGCCACCGGGTTCTATTATTGTAGACGAGCTGAATCTGACTGAGTCCGCGATGGGGAGTGCAAGGGCAAGGGCTAGCAAGCGCAGGCGTGATAAACGCGCTGGAAGGTGCACAAGACGGATAGACCGCCTGACGCTTGATTGAGAACCATGGCTCCAGCTGTCACAACTAGTAGTTTATAATCCAATGCCGCACCCCGACCGGATATCACAAATTAGACCTTCCCAAGTTTGATCCGGGCCATGTTACTTACGGCAGGCGGGGGCAGCGATATTTTGTCTGGTTATTCACTCGAGGGGCCAGCTATGTATCTAGATGCACAGAAATATTTTGAGAAAAAAATGTATGCGCGACCTCACTAATAGCCCCCATTGGTTGGGCAAACGACATTACATTTTTTGGACCACTATGGTCGTGAATATACTACCCGTATGGCTTATAATGTGCACATCAAACGGGGACTATATTTTCGTCCAGAGTGATACAAACAAATGGGATTGTATGTATAGACCACCCTGGCCGTAAATATAATCGCCCTTCGGTATTGACATCAGATTCCAAACGGGGATATTTTCGGCCAGAGTTGTATATTGTCGTGTCCCTGAATTGCGAAAGCATTAAAATTTATCTATTTTTAGTACGAAATATGAAATTTCTTCATCAATCATGTCAGATTCGTATCAATCTTCAGAGCCCTACGTTAATCGTAACACTAAATAAATTTGAATTTCGGCGTCAGCTAATATCAGCTCAATCGATCAACGCCTACCGTGTCCCTGAACTGCAGGCAATCATGCTTTATTCTTATTATTGCTAGCTGTTTGCACATACACTTCCTATCTTGTTATTGCGCCGTTTAATGCGACATCGCTGCGAAGGAAATCTGTGTTCGCGAGAAAGACTTGCACGAACATCTTACCGGTAGTTAATTTCCCTCGAAAAATCACACCAGGAGTAATCGCAGCGACCTGAGCATCGTGAAACGCCCGTACATGTACCCTACAGGTGCCGCACTTCATGAACCTGACCTTTGCGGCTGCAGCAAAACCTCGAACGTTGCGTGATGCTTCAAAGTTCGACGCCCCGAAGGCGCCACGTCGGGGTCTCTCGAGCACACCGCCAGAATTTCCGCGCGCGACCTGTATTGACAAGCCGGTTCCCATGCCAAAGCTTGTGTGGCCCAGGCCATTCCGTCGAAAAGCGGATGGAAGCATCGACATCGACACGTTGTGCATCCCGAGGATACTCGCGGTAATCGTGGGCCACGAGGGTACCAGCGCCATCGACATCACCGACGACCATGACCTGGATACGCTGTGGGGCGATGGAAGTCCGGAAGAGAAAACCCGGCGGGGCAAGACGGAGGAAGGTCTGGGAAAAAAGACGTCTTTCGCCCTCAAACGCTGGCACACGGCCGAAGAGATGTACCCTCAACCACCGCCGGGCATGGAAGGGGCTGCTGAGTTCGCTCGAAGGTTAGCTGATTCACGCGTTGTATCGCCCATGTCCGCCCCGGTCGCTGACGCCGCCATCCCCCCTCTTACCCCTCACGGGCGCCGAGCAAAGTCGCCGACGGGTTCCAGCTCCTCACTTGTCGGGCGCCACACGTCAGAAGGACTAGGGACGTCGCCAGGCACCGGATACGTCGGCAGCCCGCGAAGCATGGGTAGGTCGACGCTCTCGCAGCTTGCTCGGCCGTGGCCTGATAAGGATAGCTACGTTGGGGTGTCGGCACAGCCGACCCTGAGAGGTTCTCCTCGCGGGTACCCGGCTGGAGGAAGGGCCTGGGGGTTCGGGGGGAGCAGCGGTGGAAGCGGCAGCGGTGGCAGCGGCGGCAGCGGCGGCGGGTCAACGCCAGTCGGGTCTTCCGCCACCGACTCGTCGAAGTTTGCCGCGAGAGGGACAACGGGAGGGGTGTCGTATCCAGAGTTCGAGATGAAGAAAATGACGGACGAAGTGTGGCGGCTGATGGAGCCAAAGTTCGACGAGTACGACGAGCAGGTTGATCAGGTGGGTTTCGCTTGTCGTCGTCGCCGGTGGGGGGGGCGCGGTGACGGTTCGGGGATTTCGAAGCGTGCGCCGAGCCTCACGTTCATGTCTGAATGGGGGGCGTTATGACACCGGGTGTTGCTGTTTGAAGCCATGCTGAGCAGGGAGGTGACGCGCAGGTATGACGAAGTTATGACGCCGCCGGTTAGCTGTTCCACCTGGCTTTGGCAGCTCGGTCGCAAATGGGTAGCAGCGTGTCCGTGGATATGGCTCAAGGAAAGTCGTGAAATATTTTTTCAGGTGTGCCGCTTCACCGCTGTTTGTGGAGGATGTGAGGATATGGAGATCGATAGCGGAGACTCCACAGTAATGTATAGGGGGCGCAACACAGAGAATTGCCTCGAACCGGTTCGATCGCGATTTGCGTGACTTTTCTTGCCACGCAAAGTCTGCGTTCTTGCCCCGAAGCCCCACTTACGTCTGTCTGCTTTTCGCGCCTCTTAAGTCTTGTGCGTGTGTGTTTTTCCGGTTATCCCGCGGCGTAGCCGGTGATCGAAGCGCCTCGTCCTCCACGAGCATCAACTAGGGCGGTGAAGATGGGGGACTGGGGCAGCCGACCTGCTGAAGCAACGCCATCGCCTTTTTCGCGACTGTCGTCACACGACCCGCCTACAGGAGGGAATAAGGTACAGCACTATACCGGCGAAGGAACACAAGCTGGCAGCAGGTGAGCGGGTGGGTGTCTAGGCGCTGGTATTGCTACGTGGGGATAGGTGTTGGTTGGCAGATTGGATGTGCTTCTCCTGTTGGGGGCACCCTTTTTAGTGGTCGCGCGCTCTGTTTCAAGATGCCAAGTTTTGCTTTGCCAACGCTTGCGTCAACCGCTACATTTCGCCGCACGGGCAAGGCCATGAGTGCGCTGTTCCGTACCTACGGCTACCTACGCACCCGCGAGTAGAGAACACTGTGCGAGGAACAATAAGAACGAAACGCAAGAAAGATCAGATGACGCTGATGGATCAAATATTGTCTATTTATGCCGCCACCCCCCCCCCACCCGTCTGGTGTTGGAAATCACCACCAGCGACCCTGCCACACACTTGGCGTCCATGCGGAAGCGATCGAGCTTCATGGTGAGCGAGGCCGGGGGCGCATCAACCGACGACAGCTCTACGGCGTCACCCACGACGCCGCAGGAATCTACCGACCGGTCGACCACTGCCGGGGGCGCGCCGAGCAGCAGCGGAGATCGAGGATGCTCATCAAAAGTAGCACGGTCCCCCCCTGGCTCGAGGCGCTGGGGATGGCACAAAAAGCCGGAGACTGTCCAACCCCCGTCGCCGGGCAACTCCTTGTGGCCTTCGTCGAAGGACTCCCTGCCGAAGTTCGATACCAAGCTTGCGGCCAAGTCGCAACGTGGCGGCAGCGTCAGGTCCGATGGGACGTCGAAGTCGCTCGCCGGTGGTAGATCACCGGCCGATGCAGCACACCAGCGTGCTCCGACCCCGTTGTGGACGCCACGTCTCTCTGACGACAACCCTGCTCCGTCTCCGGCGGGGCCGTACGCGGAAAGCGGCGAACCTCCGCCTGTGTTAGTGCTGGGGAAGTCTCCAGGAATAAAATCGTCCCTGGGGCTGCCGGGCGAGCACAGCCCCGTAGTAGCGCTGCCTCCATCAGCGACCTCGGTGGGCCAAGGGTCGCGACAGCCACGGGGGAGAAGTTTGGGATCAAAAACACCGCTGGCGGGGGCACACGGCCCGAGAATCGCGTCTACCGGGACGGTGCCCGTGAAGATTGAGAGGGCGTGCAGTGATGGCCGTAAGTCGGAGGTCGGTCGGAAAGGGGGCAAGTTCGCCAACAGGAGCTCGCCGCGCGCGGTGCCAAAGGGAGGCGAAGACAGGGAAGGTGCTGGCGAGCGCGGGCATGGGCACAGCCGGTCTCCCGTTGGTGGGGGCTGGACGAGGACGAGCTCGAGCTTGGAGACCCCCGGAGTTCTGACGGGGTTGAAGGTGGACAAATTGAAACCCCCGATGCGAAGACCACGAGTACCGGTGCACAACCCGCATAGCCAGGAGTCTGCCGGGACTATCGGGCCTCTGGTGGAGCAGAGTCAGACTCCAACATGGTTAGTCCTGTAAAGTTTGGGGGCGGGTGGGTTTTGGTTTTCGTCCGACGCCGGTGGACTGACTGTAGTGGCACGTGTCTTTTTGCGTTACTCTTGAGTCTTGGCAATAATTATGCGCCGTAAACGAGAAAAAATGTTTTGATTGCTACAGTAGTTTCAGAGGCGCAGCATACTGCAGCGGATGTCTTTCAAAGCAAGCTCGTTTCGAGCTCAAGATGTTGGGACAAGGAAGTAGCCAGGTCTTGCGCCCTCTTGGAGGCGATGCCTACTTTGCGACTCCAAATATTGTCTTTGGTGGTGCTCGAACTTTTGTCTTCCGAACGGCAATGAACGTTATTCCTTGCAGCCCCAGCTCCGACAGCACCAACATGGACCGCGAGGCTTTTGACCGTGATCGTGATGGCCGCAACCAGGCAAGCGTCGGCAGCACCGGCTCCGCCACCATGAGTGTTGCTGCTGGCGGGGGCAGCGCCGGGAGCGGCGGCTTCCAGTCTAGGCGTGAGTCATCCGGGCGTGCGAGGACTGGCACGGGCCATAGTGACGCTGCTATTGGAGGAGTGCAGCAAGCTGCCATCAAGAGTCGGGTCCTTGCGGCTGAGTTTAACCCGTTCAAGAAGCAGGACGAGAAAGAGGTCCGTCGGGCGATAAGGTGTTGGGGTAGAACGCTCCGCGCTGCTGTAAGTTGTAGAGGCGGAAAAATGGAATCGTGGGTGGACGGGGGCGGGTGACCCTGACCCTGAGCGTTTTCTTTTTCTTTTTCTTTTTCCGAACCTCACTATTATTTTGCTACCACTACTCCTGTTGTTGCTGCAGCTACTGCTGCCACACACAATCACGGTATAGCTCCTACTGTTGCTGGGACAGGTTGCTTTTCTTGCTGCTACCCTTATTTTATTTTTGCCCGTGCCACGCGGTTGCTTATCTTGCTGCTCCTGTTGTTGCTGCCGCTGCTTCGGGGAGGGGGTCGTACTCATTTTTTGCTTGCCTTTGTCATTTGACCATTGAACCACGTATTCCTTTCGAGACGGAGCGGAAGGGGGGCGTGAGGGTGTACTCGGTATCATGCATGGCCGTAATCGTATGATCATAAACCCTTGCATCTCTACAATGCCGGGACGGAGCAAGTCGGATTTTCACCGACCAGGCAGACATTACTTGCACCAAGCGCGAAGCGCCATGAGATGTTCGGCGAGTCGCACGAAGGTGGAGGGGGGGGTGGGGGAAAGAGGGGGTCGAGGGAGGATGAGCCGCATAGGGAGACGCCAACGCCGCTCCACAGCGAAACAAGCGTCTTGGCTAGCCCGGTCTATCCGCTCGCTGACTTTATAGCCCTTTCTTTGCAGATGTGTTGATTAGGTTGCCCCTGGCCCTGGTACTAATAGAGATGGCGATCTCGTTCCCCACCTCCCCTTCCCTCTTGCTCCACCGCGCTCACGCACTCCTTCGCCGATGCGGCACAACCGCTGACCTGGCAGCTGCTCAATAGTCGAACGCACAACCGCCGTCGGTGGACACACGTGTTCCCTCCTGGGGAGACGGAGTTCCACACTATAGACACCATGCCTGGGCCGATCTGGAATTCTCTCTGCCAGCCAGCCCTCCTGCCGCTGTCGATCGACTTCGTTCCTTCCCCACATGTGAGACTGCTTTATGCTGGCGAGCGCGTGCGATCGATAAGTGCTCTTCGGGTGACGGAATACCTAACTTGTGGTTCTGCTTCGGCTGTTCGTGATGTGGGGCACTCATGACCCGCCGCGATAAGCATGACCAACGAAAAGCGGCCTTGGAAGCGTTTTTTTTTCTTCTCCTTTCCAAAATCAGCAAGTTTGTGACTTCGTGACCCGCGCGTCGTCGGGCTTCACGCCTTCTCTTTACGACAACAAGTACATACGTGGCAAGGCGCGTCCGTCTTTTTTTACTCATGATCTCTGTGAACCGCGTTTTGACGCTGAAGGGCCCCTATGAACGCCTGTTAACAGTGTCGGCCACTGCTTGCCGTTTTCGCCTAGCTGCCGTAGCTTTTCTGGTACCGGTACTGATTTCGTATTTTATTTGCGGGGGGGATTTGATGGTTTCTTGTTTCACGGTTTGCCCAAACGAATGCATATATACGAACAAGAATCGGACCGTAGGTTCGTGCCCCCGTGCCTTCTCGCCAACGTATCACAATGCCGCCCTCTCCCCATTTCAGGAAATGATGGACGACTACACGGAATCAAACCACGACATCATGCTAGGCGGGCACCAAGGGCTCACCCTGGACAGGTGGGCATAAACTATATCATACAGCGAACCATAAACCCATAACGCGGCACATTTCCCCCGTAGATAAAGATGTCTTCTGCATGCAACACTATATACCTTGGTGTGTACGCCGTTTTCGACGTTAAGAAATACGCCGGGTGCCTTAAAAGTAACGCATCTCGGGCTGCACGACCGGTCCGTTTGTATGGGCAAGTTTGCAGAAGTGCGCACTGGTTCGCACGAGGATTGACAGGGACATTTGTATCGGTCGCAGGCTTATTCGCTACCCCGGCACCAGCACTTGGCCGGCATGCCCATGTTTCGTCTCGGAGGTAGCCGGGCACGAGTAAAGGGGTGTTGCGGGCGTGCGATCGATTTTACGCTTCTAGCCACGTCCACGCACCGGGTGGAATAATATCAGGCGATGCTGAAGCTGTCGGCAGTCATGTACCGTAGATGTTCGGTTTCCTCAACCCTTTGCTGCCGCTCATGCCGATGACTTACTAGTCAGCTGAGTAGGTGCATTTCACCAGGTATAGAATTAACATTGTATCACTCCGTCCGCTAATGCAAGATCAGTTTCGATGTTGATATACATGTACTTTTGACATGATCCTTACGTTTTCGAACAGGGTGGTACATACAGTACCTCTACAAGTCGGTCTGCGCAGGGCTGTCCACCCATGTACGCCCTGTCAACGCCCTCTAAACTGAGTTTGTTGTCGTGTTTCAACCAGCGTGAAGCCGCTCTTGGAGGAGATGGTCGCCCAGCGGATAGCACAGGATTTCCAACTTGTCGAACAGGTGACTGTTAAGAGTCAAGCGGTTGCTTGTTCATGGGGCCCTTACAGCCTAGCCAGGCATATATTGTGGGACGCTTTTTCAGGGCGGAATTTAACGTTAGTATCCCTCGCATGAGCACGCCGTGTGTCACGTCTAGCAAGCGTCAGCAGTTTCAACCGACCTCGTGGTTTAGAAGACCCTGTGGCCTTGATGGAACTCGTTTCATGGAGCTTGCTCCTGCGCCCGGCTGACGAAGCGAAACAAACGACACCGGTGCCGGAACAGACGCCGATAAGCTTACGCGCAAAAACATCGATGACCATGCTGTAGCGTTGTCTAGCCGAACGTAGAGCGAGTTCAAATCAGAGCGTGAGAGGCAAGCTACGGACAACGGAACGAATCGAAGGGATAGTGAAAGTCGTGGGTACGTACCCTACCCCCCCGACGCTTTTCTTCCACTCGAATACGTATGTGCAGGTCGGACCACGCATGGGCTCAAGACAAGACAACGGATGGCGTACGATAGCTTGGCCAGACGGGGCCGAGGCTTGGCTGAAAACCAGCACCCGACAGTTCAGGACGGACTTGTACACATCCTATCCATGGGGCACCGTCTCCAGACCCTTTCCTTCGACAAGGGTGCCGGAACGGTACGCTACCATTCGCGTTGGGCAAGAAAATTGATCACAGAACCACTCATCCTCCTCCGTTGGAGCTGTTTATTCGTTTAAACGTGGTTGGTAGCAAGATAATGCCTTTTAGGAACCTGCGCGGCGGTATCAAAACGCCGAGCAATGTCGGCGTCTCCTTTACGCGTTTTTTTTTCTCTTCCCAGGATTGCCACTAATCCGTCCACCTTCCAAGGGCCTCAGAGGTTGGTCTGTATTGAATCGTCAAGTAGACATCTGCTGTACGAGCGTTATTGACGCCAATAAAAACCTTTTGGGGTCTGCGCGCGATCTGTTCCAGTCTTCCGGTGTATGAACGACGCCTTGAAGTACGGCATGTTTTCTCGTCAACACTTGCTGGAAATCCCGTCTAAACCACCTCATTTTAGGTGGTCGCAATGGCCAATAAGCCTCCCCGCAAGGTGCCTCAATGGCAATGCGCGTTGGGCCCAATCTTGACTGGAGAGCTAAGGTGGAGCAATAGGTCGCAGTAAAATGTTGGCATCCTCTCGTATCGCGCTTTATCACTGTATCGGGCAGGTGAAGGTGCGGAAGTTCACCCACAAGGAAGGAAGCGCGGGCAACAGTGCCTACGACTACGCCTACTCCCTGTGGCTCCCTATAACTGGGCACGTTCAGACGGTGAGAAAACAGGCTACGACGTTACTAATGCAGTGGAACATCTTGATTTCAGCCAATACTCTCGATCTGAGATTTTCAGTAGTTGTGCAACGCGTATGGGAAGTGATACTCCAAAAAAACATCGCCCAAATTTTCTAAGATCGCCCAAGTATTGCCCTGGTGATAATGTTTTGGCCGCAATTTCCGCCAAGGCCAAACTCATCGAAACCTTGGCCGTTGGTTCCACCGGGTTTTTGTAGAGCTCTTACGAATGCCGCAAGGACTCTTCCCGATGTTTCTGAACAAGCCATTCAGAGTGCCCCTAGCCATGCGCTCAACCCGGGTGAGCGCTTTAGTGCGCTGCGCGGCTGCAAGCCCGAGGATGCACCTATGTGACGATGTGACCGTACGAGAGAAATGTGTTAAGGCCTCGACAGCGTATATCAGATGTGCCGTGAGGTTTCACTGTCGACGCATATTTCGCGCGCGGAAGAACCCTCAGGAACCTAGTGGGCAAACTTTCTCGTAGGCAGTCCGGCGGTGTCTATGATATGTGCGCCGCCCACCGGATGAAATTTTAGCGCGATTGTCGTCATACCTGATATCATGCGCCAGGTACAAGTTTCGCTACTGTAGGAACACATGAACCACGAAAATATCGCCTGATATCTCTTGATATTTAGATGCTTCGAAGTAAAACCATTGGGCGGTCGCTAGAATGGTGGCTACAGCCTACCGCTCAATCTCGATTTTGGCACACGGGGGGTCATAACACAGCACACAGCAGAGGTCAACGCATGACACACATAGTCGGCCCGGTTGGTATTCTGAAAGGCAAGCAATGTACTGGCAAGACAATACATGCCTCAATATTTTGGTACCGTTGCGATGTGCAAATTTGTTTTCGTCGCCGAAATGTTCAGTAAGTTTTTTTTTCGGATTTTAGCCAAAATCAGGTATACCTGACCACTTTTTGGCCAAAATTAGTTACATTCTAAAAACAAGTACCAGTCACACGCCAGGAGCCCTGCTATTGGTCAAGCTGACATGTAACTGATCTTGGCTCGATTGGCCAGGGTATGCCTGATTTTGTCTACTCTGTCTAGCTTTCAACTGATTTTGGCCAATTTTGAACCAATCAGAGAGGCCATACGTTCACTTTTTTTTCTCTGCGCATGCGTGCGTCTGCGATCCCTCGGTTGCACAATTCTTGTGTATAAACCCTGTACTCGTACGTACACACCGGCACGCATTTATGCATACATGTACACGCTCTGTATTTGTACATAGTACGTACGTATTTATGCATACATGCGTACGGTGACTTCACTTTTTCTTCTTTGGGGTGTACTCGTACGACAAAGATGTCAGGGGACAGCATTTTCACCCTTTGACAGACAGCAACTTTGCCTCGACATACCTCGACTTACATTAAACTACTAGATTTTATTGTGGAACACTCGGCCCTACACGCTTGACAGCGCACGTTTCGCCTTGCCTGACATGCCTCCTATTATCTCTGGTGTGCGATGTACGATGTACTTCAGTTGTCATGATTAGCACTTTGTTGTTTTCTATGGCCTACCTGGTATGCCCTAAAGAAAACAAAACAATTCAGATTTTGGAGGCCACGCGCTATGTTCAGGCGCAGTTTTTTTAAAATTGATTTTCAACGGCACAACATCGCTCGTGGCGCGCGTTTTTTTGCTTGGTTTTAGTATTAACTGGTTCTGACCCCAAAGTGGCCAGGTACACCTGATTTTGACCACAACTCTTTTTTTTTTTGGCGCGAAGCAAATCTCTTGAGGTTTCTAAGATTACATTGGGCTGCCATAGTTTCTGGCGTTTACTTCAATTTGTTTCAACGGCAGACTATATAAGAGATTCGTATGTGTGTACTGTTCTGCCTGTACCGCTCCGGCATTAAGTAGTCTTCGTATGTGGACAGGCCAGCTCACAAGTAGCGCTACGCTGTACCTGGTACGTCGTTGTAGTTGTTGCTGTTGCTTTTTTATCCATCAATGCCTGGTAGTTTCTGCGTTTTTTCCACTCAGCGGCATTTAATCAACTCAAAAAGCCTCTTTGCTCATATATCGTCTCAGAGAGATTCAAGTTTCGTGGTGCCACGTTTTGGAGACAGAACACTTGAAATCGCGGATGATCTGGGAGTATTGAACCTCGACACAAATCAACGGTTCTTCTTTCTCCTTCGAGCTGCCGTGTAAAGTGTTTTAGCGGGGCCAGCGTCATTGCACCTTGCCCGTTCTTCCGCTGCAGGTGCAGCAAAAATTCTTCAAGTTTCCCCAGCCCGAGTATCCGTTCAACTACGTGGACAATCTAATCTCCGGAGATTACACGGCACTGACGGACGCCACCAAATGCCGACGCCTGCTCTTCAACATCGCCCCCCCCAAGGTAAAGTATCAGTATTTACCGGGTAGAAATGTGTTGCTGTAAACGTGCACCGCAGGGGGTGTGCGATTCCGCTTGGTCGGACGGTGTCAGGTATGTTGTAACGAACTGATGCGGATACAGTCCAAACACTCTGGTCCACGGCCTTCTCACACTTGCGAAGGCGTTGAGAACGCGGGGCCGTCGTGCATGCCAAATTGTGATGTGTTGGGGTACCATGTGGCTTGGATCAACGTGGTTATGCCAAGAAGGGCATGTGCTGACGTTGTTTTGTACCTGGTATGTTCTAGGAGGGCTGGCACGCCTTGAGAAACGTGATGACAACGTGACCACGGCCCTCTCTGCCTTTCTGCGAGGGGATGAGCGCATTGTTCGACGAAGATTGGAGCCCAGCTCCCGCGCGCATCCTTTCGTTGGCTACGGAACGACATGCCGCCTGCTTGATGGTCGGTTTTGCGTATCATTACCACCGGCAAAGTGATGAACCGGTTCTCTAGCCTGTAGTGTGTTGGGTGTTTGTGTAGGTATTCGAAAGTGTGACCTTTTCGTCGAGCCGTTTTAAGACGAGCCGGATGTTCAAAAGCGTTCTACGTAAGAACACGGCGGTTCGGAAATTTGGGTGTGCTGATGCAGTGCACGAGTTATTTCCCCGTCTTCCGGGTACAGTCACCCGTGGTCACGATCGACCTGTCTGACCCGTGAACGCACAGCCGGGGCCCAGCAGCATCCGGGGCACTGGAAGCTCGAGCCCGACGACGTGAAAGCGATCCTCAAACGCAACACCGTGCCCCCGTTTTTATTGCTGTTGCTGCTGTTGTTGGACTGCGGGCTGGACCCAACCTGTCATTTTTGCTGCCGAAGAACACGACCCGAGAGGACCAGGAGGCGTTTGTCACTGCCATGGGGAGACTGGCCGACCATCTCAACAAGAAACGCAAGACCGATCTCGATTCTGACGCAGACACGTTCGCGCCTGTGTCCTTCCAGCTCGGGAGGAGGTTTCTGGAAACTTCCACAGATGGGCTGGGGGCGGGGGCGACCAACGGCTATTTGATGCCCAGGCGAGTGCCATGTTCTCAATGCCTACCGACCCCTGGTGTGTGCTACTTATGCTTGCAGGGCTCGCCGTGTTTCGGTCATGCTGATGCCATGGGCCTCCAGCATGTGCTTTCGGAAGGCGCCTGTAACATGGTGTACTCCCTTGTGTTTGTGACGTTGTCGAAGGCTTTCGAAGCTGCCGTTTCCAACGAGAACCCCTCTCGCTTGCAGACGTCAATCGTAACATTTCGCCGTGATTTTCTTGTCTTGTGTTCAGCAACGCAGCCCGCGCAGGGGTTCCGACCCGCCGGGTTTGCGACCCTGTACGCTCTCGCGAGCGCGCATACCCAATAGGAATTGCGTTGCCCCGCTTCATTTTTTTCATTTTGTGTGTTGAAAAAATACGGTGGAAACCTGTCACAGCTTCATTCCTGTGGACGCTGCCACGTCGCTCGATTTATATGCGCGCTTGCGCAGGCGTCGATCGGTGCGAATGGACATGACCGTCCGAGTGGCGGGCGCGGGAGACGATGCAAGAGGGTGCGGGAAGGGGAAAGATTTCGAGGATGGCAAGGATGGCGTGAATGGGGCAGAGAAGGGGACCAAGCAGGATGAGGCACAGCCGCACGAGGAGTGGCTCGATGTTGTCCATGATGAGGTAACCGTATCGAGACAAACCGAACACAGAAATAAATGGTAGCTACACGACGTATCGAGACGGGGCTGCAGTCGTGTTGCCACGGGAACGGAAAGCTTCTGTTTTTGTTTTAGCTCTTCGCAGGCGCTGCGACTGCCGAGTGTGGGGGTTTCAATTCAAGTACAATACCTCTGCTGCTGCAGCGCACCTGCCTGTGCTGCACGAACGTGTGCCGAATTTTATGACGCAATACAACTATTGTAGCACAGGATGTGTTTCCCCAGTCTATGGGAAGCGCGCTGCCCAATTCGGTTTTGCTATTATGGTCGCTGTCATTCAGGGTTTCTCCCCCTCTCCTGTGCGCTGCCATTCCGTCAGGTTGTCGGCATGGAGCAAGTTCTTCAGCTGGATGTGAGGTGGTTGCTGTGCAGCGCTGCTAAGGTCGAAGAGTACGTGAAAGAGCTCCACAGCTGCGCTCAAGACCTTAATATCCGCCTGCTCCAGGTGATAATTGGTGTACCGTAAACCCCGCCTATCGATACAGAATACTTACAATCCTGGATTAGGTGATTTTGACCAAGAACCACCAGGTACATCGCGTTACACCGCGCTTAAATGGCGGCGTGCTATCCATAACGACCGGTCGCCGTTGACTATGACCGACGCCGATGTTGCTAGCGCGAGGTTCGCTTGCTACTTCCGGTGTCGTTTAGGGCGGGTGGTTTCGAGACCTATCACTGGCGACATGTGCAGTTACTACGTCCAACATTCACCGCATGTATCGATGCCCGTCTAGATGTTGTCCATTGTTTTTGTCCAGCATACGTTTGTATTGGCGAATTTTTGCGAAGAGTGTTCCACCAACGCGCTCCGTTCCGCCCCCGCCACGTACAGGTGCCCGAGTATGCACGAGCGACCGAGATCCACTTGCATCCGTTCTTGACTCACCCGTATATCGCACTACCGCCGTGCGATGCGGAGGACGAAACGGCCATCTTATCCTCCGTGCAGAAGCACTTGCTCGATACGAGGGAGTACATGAGGTGTAGCGATGTGGATACGGACTGGAAGGTACGCGCAAAAAAAAACGGAGAAACTATCGCGGGTAGGGACATGCCTGTTTTTGTTAGTTGCCAAGGTCGTGTGCCAGAAGTCCCTTCATGGTATGTGGTTGTTGTCCGTGAAGGTGTGCCTTCTAAGCGGACCACTGTATACAGTATGCGTACTACAGAGGTTGGTGCAAGTTACGGCAATGTGAATGGTTTACTGAAGTGCTCGATGCGATCGCTGTCTTTGATGGGAGCGTTCCGCCCAAAGTAGAGCGGGTGCCGGACTGTGACGCTTAATGGATTACGAACTTGTTTTCCTACCCAAGCCGCGCACCTTTGGTGCTTGCGACACTCGATATACAGCACCTTTTTTCCTCGTGGCACGAACGTTGTTTTCGCAGCATTCGTCACACGGTACACTTTTTTCAGCACACATTCGTCATGCCGAGATCGACATATCGTGGAACGATCATAGCGAGCCAATGCAAACGCCACGGCTAACCTTACTCCTTCGTTTCTGCGACCCAGTCGTTTGGTCTGCAAATTCCGCGGAAAGTGGATCTTAGGGGCATCGTCCATGGCAATCCAAAGCCGTCCCGCAGAGTATACATGCACATTTCGGGCGCCGCGTTCGTCCGCATCGCCCCTGGTGGATTGGTGTTCCTCCAAAACCTGCACTGGTGTGACACCGGCGAGGTAGGTCAGGGGTACCGTCGAGCGTAACAGATCTCGTCCTTTCTGAAGCGGGTGTTCTGGTCGGTTTGCGGGACCGTCTTTGAGTGGCGTGTGTTGGCCACCTTTGTGTGTCACCCCATCCTCTGCCGGGAGTCAAAAACCGCGAAAACGTCATTTGCCACGTTAGTCTTAACCTCTGTACACTGTACACACCCGATGGAACCGACGATTTTTGATGGGCAGTCCTCCGCATTTTACCGTACGCCACCAGACCCGTGATGTTTCTACCATCGTTGCGCAGTTTAGGATGTGAGGGTGATGATGTGTCCAGACACATGTGGAGCGGATAGTCCGCTAGTGGCAAAGGCGGCGCGCCAATAGCCCAAAATTAGAAGTGTACTGTAGCACAATAACAATTGGACTTTATTATTTATCTCTACACCAATGCATGCCAAGTAGTGGATTCCGCTCACGCCATTGGACGTCTGTCAAAGGCTGTGCGTGCTCGCCTTCCCTGCACTGTGTAATTTCCCGACAACGCTTGGCGCAATCGATCGAATAGCAGGCTATTGAGCAAGACGGGGGAGCAGTGGAGTGCCTGCCAGATCAATTGCTAGACAATCTCCATCGGGTGGTGACGGCGACCCATTTGGCTCGATGTGTGGTGAACAGCGCGATCAGCGAGGCAGTGGACGCGGCTCTTACTAAGCAGCGAGCTTCTCACGTGAACACCGCGGCTTCCTTTTGACCTGTCCTATTTGGCCTTCTCTGTTGCTGCCACGCAAGTAATGGATGGTTTTGGGTCGTAGCAATGTCGGGAAAGGAAAAAAAAATGAGGCAAATCTACTTTCGCCCAGCCCTGCGATGCCCAACAAGGTATGTCGTTTGTGAACGGGGCTTGGGCTGGTGCTGCTGTGTGGCTTAGCGACAACGTGGTCGCAAGATGAACGTGTCATTTTTCGTCCTGTTCAGTTGAACAGGACTCGTCTGCTGGTTGTATGAAAGGTCCCGTTCACCGAGGCCGAAGCGGTCCCCTGGGTTGGACACGATTGCGTGGTAGTACTGTAGGTGACTATAAGTTGGAGTGGAAGTACGAGGGTTGCGCTGAAAGGGTTGATCCCAGTTGGCGTAGATTTGTTTAGATCCCCATGCAGTCGCCCGGGCCTATGTACTGAATGAGCTGGTTGTGAGGTGGTGTAGTTACACGAGAGGGTTAAGAGTAAGGCGTCCAGGTCGATTGTACCGTGGTTCCCCCCTGATATACTTGGGCTTTTGATATATTTTTGTTTCTCCCCGGTGTGATTTTATTTTGGTTTTTGAGACGTGGTGTATCCGTCCACATGAGTACCGCGGGTCACATTCCGAGTTGGTATTGTCTCTTGCGCCCTGTCCATGTTGAATCGGATTCGGTACGTATTTGTCTTGTATCCAACTTTCACATGGCACGGGATTGTCATTTATGGTTTCCCACGTGTTTCAGTATGGGCGCGTTGACTTTTCTTGTTTGTCGTGATTTCGTGCCGCTTATGGTTCGACGTCCGGGTGCTTGCCTGCTCCTCGTCATGAGTTGGATCGAGGAGGAGCAGGCCATGTGTAGAGTGCCGCACGCCAAGTTGCCTTCCATTGCAGCGTCTATTGGTAGCGCTTAGTTTGTATCGTATGTAATGATGTACTGACATGAACTTTGTCAATCTTGCGCTTCTTGTGACCGTGATTTTGATATATCGGGCTGATACTGAGGCAGAGTCTTGAACTATAGTAGGTAATATTAATATTACGGGGGTCCATAGTTAACAGGACCTATGATGTACATAAAAACCTATATATTTGCCTATTTTTACTAACAAAATTTGGTCCCGTTATCTATGGACCCCCGTAATAGTACTGTTATTAACGTTGACGGGCCTTTTACATGATGCGGTAAATATATTGATCGGTGTTTTTTGCGAAAGAGCATTGCGGCACACCACGACAACAGGCGATAAAATACTCGTATGAATCTGGGAAATCTCGCCGTCTCGCTTGCACCACACATCCTGGGGGCACCATTTCCCCCTATTATTTTCTGTTGTCACATACCAGTAGATTTCACTTTGTATATGTGAATCACCGTTTCAGTCCTTGAGTTGACCCGGGGTCACCCGCCCCCCCCCTGCTGGGTCCCGCTTCTGCCTTCCTTTTTCTGTGTTTTCGTGCAATTGGTCCAACACTCGCACCTCTCGCTCGCCGACTTGCTGCTTCAAATGGTGTTTGCTCACGCAGTACGCTTGCGCGGTGGTTCCCGCCGTACAGAGAGGCAAGCGGGACAACAACAACGTGGACTCGTAGTTTTTACAACAGGCGTCTCTGGCCAAAACAGGCACTCCCTTAATGCGATACAAAGGAGAGATCTTGACACACAGCGTCATCGATCGGCAGGATTAAGTTTTAGCTGGTATTGTCTTCGGAGTGGGTTCAAAACCAACATTATTTTAGTGTGGCCGAGCCACTGAAAACTCTTGAGCGTGTTGACTTTCATGTATAAATATGTACTCGAGCCTCCTTCGATTCAGTCGGCCATCGGATACCCCATAATGGTTGATTGTATTGTGTTTATTACCTGGTGTATGGCTTGTACCGGCTTTGCGTTATGACATACATAAATACGGGGGTAGCATAATCGACAGATGCCACGATCTCGTATCTCACATGCTGCGAAGGGACAGCAGGTAGCAGGCCCACAGCATGGTGAGAAACACGGAGCGCAGGTAGTCGGTCGCTCGAAGGACACAAAAAAGAAAAGTCATACGTAGAGTAGATTGTACACATCGACATCCCGGCACACCCAGTCACACAGTGTCCGCCAAGAACTCTCTGTCTGTGGTCACAATTTAAGATATTGACATGATACGAGACTGAAATATAATTCGTACGTGTACGTCGCAAATTTACAATTTTAGGCCAGTATGTAAGCGAGCCAAGCTTATTGCATTCCAAACGCACCGGGTACGTAAACACAATATTTTAACATTCTACGAGCAACACCGACCAGACAAACTTCGGGAAAGAAGAGGAATGTCAGAAAATAAAAACAAACGAGGCAGGGGGGGGGGGGGGGGGGGGGGGGGGGGCGTACTCATTTGTTGCTTGCCTTAGTCATTTGACCATTGACCACGCATCCCTTTCGAGACGGAGCACCGTTCCTACTCCTAATAGAGACACCTCCAACGATTGGGCGCTCATTACGCTGTTTCCATATATTACATAGAAACTTTTTGCTTGTATTATCCCCTTCCTGTTTGGCCTCCTGTGGCCACCACCTATCTCCTAGGATAGCGATCGTTTTCTCGCTGCTATTCATTGTATCAAACTCCTCCATATCACATTCGTCTATTTTCCTCATCTCCTCTTCTAACACATCCCGTTCCTCCTTGTATATTTCACATTCTCCTACTATGTGAGTTCTACTTTCTATTGCTTGGCCACATGGGCACATCTGTGCGTCTACTTCCTCCTCCTCCCGGCTACCGGTGTACCTCTTTCTTCTTTCTGGCAGGTCCAGGTCCCCTACACGAAAGCGCAGTTTCAGCGTTTTCGCAAAGTCCATTAGGCCATGCAAATACGTTTTCATTCCTATTCCTTCCCTCAATCCCCCGTATATCTCTAAGTGCTTTTTCCGATTCCACCTTGTTTCTAAGCGCTAGCCTTTCCCTTCTTTCTATCCTTTCTGGTACTTCTGCCTTGTACCCCCCAAACTTCCCGGCGGACATCATCTGTTCTTGGCTTCCCCCTAGATCCTTCAATATTTTCTCAACTACGCCATCCCACCTTATTCCAGCTCGCCCTTTAGTTACTTTCTCCCATGCAGCTCTATCAACTATAGCTGGCAACCTCTTTCTTGGCATGTTCCTTACTTTATATTGCCAGTTCAACTTTCTCATGTCTATTTGTCTTGAGTGGGCGCATTCCCAGTTCTGCTCTTAATACTGTATTACTAGTCGTACTTGAGCATCTTAGGATTTATTTAGCTGCTGTCATTTGTACTGTTTCCAACTGTTTTACGAGTTTCGCGTACCCTTCCCATGCTTCTCCTGCATATTCTAGCTTTGGAACTATCACATTCATCAAGATACATCTCTTAATCCTAGTGTCAAGGTTCGGGTCTGTTAAGACGAGGGGGGGGGGGCGATTTGGCGGGAATGGCATAAAACGCAATAATTGAGAGGGCAAACTGGATATAGTAATGCATACAGAGAAAAATAAGGTATATACACTGCGAAGCGGGAACACAGAAAGAAAGTGAGAGAAACAAAACAACGAGAACAAACAACAAATAAAACAAAAACAGCAGGCGAGGCAGCAGCAGCAGTAGCAGCAGCAGCAGCATGATAGGCCCCTACCGGTGGGGGAGGAGGGGCGGGCGGCTCGTTTCGCCGCCCTGAGTGCATCGTACCTTCTCATATATATTGTATGATTTTCTACATTCCACGCAAGAATAACATCATTATGTATGGACGCATTGTGGTCTACTGCAGCAAAAAACGCGGGGAAGTGGTACTGGTGTTACGGTACTGCTTTGAATGAGGCTGAAATGCCGATAATTACCTGGGTTCAGATACTGGAACCGTATTCGTAATACGTACTTGGGTGGCGTATCTTAGATGGAAAACCATTGGTTTTCCCAGCCCAGCCGAGGCACGAGCTTGGGTCTCAGTTTCTGCGTGCACGAAAGGAATAAAGCTGTTCTTCTTCTATCTCTAAGCAAACAACACACGTGGGTACCAACAAGTACCGGCTAAATAGGCAAACCTGTCCAGGGAGACAAAGTGTCTCGACCTTTGATCTTAACACCGTGGTGTCCTTGAAGCAGCCGAACGGTTCATGGTGAAGCGACACGAGGATAAGGCACAGCTGAGTAGGCAGCACCGCGCATCCGCCGTGGGCGGTGCCCAAGGGAATGGGGAGAAGGGGAGCAACAGGAGAAGGAGTGGAAGGAAACTCGACCAAGGGAACGGGGGGAGGGGAGGCAACAGGCGGAGTATGGGCAAAACCGCGGTGGACGAAAGTAGGAAAGAGACGGCAGGCAGGGTAGCAAGGCACCCGGCCGACTAGTAGATGGAACATGTCCTATGGTACTCGTTCCGTCAACTGCTGCAGCTGGTCCGATCGTGAGCTTCCTTTGTTTTCTTTTTCTTTTTCGTGCTTTGATCCTCCGTGATTTTCTTATTGTTACTATTTTTTAAATATCCCTTTTTCTTATCCTTGTGAAATAAACTGTGTTTCGTGGGCGGATGACGAGTCTGCATTGTTTGTTTCGTATTGCCTGACGCATCTTCTCCGGGGGTGGGACATGGTTGACGTAAGCAGGACGGAGACGGCAGACAGGGTAGCGAGGTACCAGACCGACTAATAATAGATAAAACCTGTCCATGCTACTCGTTCCACAAACTGCTGCTGCAGCTGCCAGAGGGGCGTTGCATGTTTTTTTTGTTGTGCCTCGGTTTTGCCTGTTATTTCCCTTGGTTCTTAGTCTCACTCTGTTTATATGTAGCGTGTACTGGTGATGTTTCTTTCGCCTATTCTGTTTTGTCTGCCGCATCCTGTCGTCATGGTCGTGCCAACGACGCCATTTGTTAAGGTCTTAGTCCGTTGGGCTACTGGTAAAATGTTAACCAATCGCCTACACAATCTAAGCTTCACAACACTCTTCCCCCCGTCATAACGGCGGGGCCCTTGGTCTTCGTATGGGACCGTACGTGCCTACTCCGATGTTTTTAACAATCTCTGGGGACAGGAAGACTATTTTATCAGATTCTAGGCATGAGGAAATTCACTTTTCTTTAAAAATTGTTTTCATGGTGGACGTGGGATTCGAACTCACGACCAACGACCCATGTCCTGCCGACGACGCCATTTGTTACGGCCTTAGTCCATTGGGCTACTGGTAAAAAGCTAACCAATCGCCCAAGAATCGCCTACACAATCTAAGCTTTATGACGATCCCCTACGAGGGGATAAGACACTTTTTTCGGTTATTTTCGTTTGTTTTTTTCTTTCATTTTTTTTTCGTTTCTTTTGTTTTCTCTCTTTCATAGAATATGTATGCCATGCCTGTCATATCCAGTACGATGACATGGCATTGCATTGCCTACTCTGCTTACTGCATAACAATGCAGTAGTATCCCTGTGGCGCTATCACAGAGCTTGCATCTCTCTCTAGGATTGAAAATCGGCACGGACACTTGTTATGCTGGATGTAGACGCGTAGAAAGAGCGGTTTAACGTGAAGAACAGACAAACCATATATGTCGTACTCGTACATAAGGGAGCGAAGTGAGCAACCCCCCCCCCCTTCCCCACCGAACGATGGTTGCACGGGGAAAACATAACATACAGACTGTTTTGGCAATTTTAACGTGTGCGCCAGTGGTCTAGTTGGCTATGATTCTACCTTAGGGTGGTAGAGGTCGTGAGTTCGAATCTCACCTGGCGTCTCCCTTTTTTTTTATGCTTGAAAAATCGAAGACTCGGCTATGATTCTATTAATACCACTATTTAATATTACGGGAGACCATAGTAAATAGGACCAAATATTGTTAGTAAAAATAGGGAAATATATAGTTTTTTGTGCAAACCGTAGGTCCTGTTTACTATGGTCCCCCGTAATGATAGTCTTTTACGGTGGTAGTAGAGAGGTCGTGAGTTTGAATCACCTGGCGTCTTCCTTTTTCCTTTTTTGTACTTGAAAATTCATAGACTTACGTGTTATATTACTAGCCATTTATTGTTACAGTAGCTACCTACCAGTGTGGTCCAAAATATAAGGTACGTGTAGATAGTGGCAAAACACCCAATCGTTACGTTTAAGTAGTAACACACAACATCCAATCGTTGCGTTTAGATAGTAACAAAATATCCAATCGTTACGTTTAGATGGTAACAAAACATCCAATCGTAGATAGTGACAAATCATTCAATCGTAGATGGCAACAAAACATCCAGCCGTAGATATTAGCAAAACATCCAATCGTAGATATTAACAAAAACATCCAATCGTAGATAGTAATAGTAACCAAACATTTAATCGGATATACTAATGGTAACCAAACATCCAATACGTAGATAGTAACAAAACGTCCAATAAATATACGTTGTAACAACACATCCAATCGTACCTTACACAATGATATGGTCACACTGTGACACGTTTTTAATAGCTTTATGTTATGATTACCCTGGGCTGGGTAATCGATCGGGTCTATTGTACCTCTATAGCTCTGTAGGTAATGTCATCACGTTTGACATCGTCGAGGACACGCCGGGTTCGAATCTCACTTCGAACGTCTCTTTTATGGAAACGCTTGCGCGTGCGTCCCAGTAAACATGTCTTTTCCTGTTTCTCAGGTATTTGAACGAAGCGGGTATAGGTCAGCGTGCCGCCGTATACGGTACGGACATCCCAAATATCCCGCCGTTCAGAGGGGGGGGGGGAGAGTGTTGTAAGGATTTCCCCGATGGGCTGGGTAATCGATCGGCCGTTGTGAAGGTGTTACCTCCTGAGCTGTGAGGGTAAAAGACCAATCGGTTATACCCAGCCCAAGGTGATCCTTACAACACCCCCCCCCCCCTCTGAACGGCGGGGTCTTTGGGGTGTCAGAACCGTATGTATACGTCTGTACGCTGACCTACCCGCTTCGTTTCATTACCTGGAGAAACAGGGAGATAGATAGATGTGTTTTTAAGGACGCACGCGCAAGCATTTTTATAAAAGAAACGTTCGAAGCGAGGTTCGAATCCGTGACCTGGACGACGTCAAATGTGAGCGAGCGTGTTGCCCAGCCCAGGGTAATCCTTATAACACCTTTTACCTCCATAGCTCAGTAGGTAACACAATCACATTTATCATATTTAAAAAAATTGAAAAACAACAGCTAGCTGTGAGATCTAGGATTCATTTCGTCGAAACTTGTGTTGGCAAGTTGTGTGTCATACCTCGTTCGTTCGCGCGTACTGCAGAAATACTACGGGTTTTAGATGGCTTCCCTCATGGAGGATATACATCCCGTGTGTGAGGAGGACAAAATCTGAAGCAAATTCAGGGAGTATGTGTGTCTATATTTATAATAAGAAAAAAAAAAATAATCGGGGGTCGCACATATATATAGCTTTGCTACGAACAGGGAATATGTCAGGTGGGGTTGTATTTCATGTCTGGTCCAATTTTTTTCCCCTTAGGAGTCTGATTGACTTCAAATCCAGGGGATGTCGCACGTTGAAATGGGGGGTAACGCAGAGCACAGACAGGCGTTTCGGTGTATAATGAGAGCCTATCTATGCCAAATTCGCTGGTGGTGTCGTACCTCTGCAGCTGCGGCTGCTGTAATCGCTGCTGCATATACATACACACATATGTATGTGTTGTTTTCACATTAATTTCATATTCAAACTATTGAGTCCGTGGTCCCAGGACAGACTTGAAAAAACTGTACCGGCAGAAAACCTCAGGAAAAAAAACATACATACATACATACGTGTAGTCAAAACGAAAAATGCAGAAAACGGCCTGCGCTGGTGCTATTGAATTCAGGGAAAAAGTGTGGGTTGGAATCGCCCACAGGTTGCATACAAAGCTTACGGTGTGATAAATATATACACAGCTTTAGCAGCAAGCATCACATTAATTTCATATTCAAACTATTGAGTCCGTGGTCCCAGGACAGACTTGAAAAAACTGTACCGGCAGAAAACCTCAGGAAAAAAACATACATACATACATACGTGTAGTCAAAACGAAAAATGCAGAAAACGGCCTGCGCTGGTGCTATTGAATTCAGGGAAAAAGTGTGGGTTGGAATCGCCCACAGGTTGCATACAAAGCTTACGGTGTGATAAATATACACAGCTTTAGCAGCAAGCAGGGAGTCGTTACGTCGATGTCCACGAAATAGTTACGCGTAATTACGGAAAAAACAGCGTTGTGGGAAAAGTTACGCGTAATTTCGTTTATTATCAGGGGATATCCATCGTTGTTACCTGTTATATCATTATTACTTAACGTCCCCCGAGGATGACAAGGGCATATCGCCGGCAATATAATACCAGTATGTGTATTAGCGCTAGCACTCCGTTTGGCCTGAGTACTTTGTACTATTACGGGGGTCCATAGTTAACGGGACCAAATTTTGTTAGTAAAAATAGGTAAATATATAGGTTTTTATGTATACTATAGCTCCTATTGACTATGTACCCCCGTAATATTTGTTTCTGTTGTACATACCATATACGTGGTAATTAGTACTTTTACTGCTGCCAGTGCGTGTGCAGGGCGGTGCACCGAAGCAGCAGGTCGGCACGTCGGCCTTGTGTGTAATGCGCCCTGTTCATCTATCTCTGTCTGGATTGCGTAAACACCATACGAACGAGTAGAAAACACGGACCACGAGAAGACACGAAACCAAAGAGTCTTCGATTTTTCAAGGATGTATTATACAGTACAAAAAATAAAAACCAAGACGCCAGGTGAGATTCGAACTCACGACCTCTACCACCCTAAGGTAGAATCATAGCCAACTAGACCACTGGCGCAGATGCCTGCAGGTCGCGCAGTTCCTCGTTTTCTTATATCCTCATGCTTTTTTTCTCATCTTGCCCCGTGTTGTGTCCGTGTGTCTACTCGTTATATACCGTCTCGAAGTCATCATGCTTCGTGATGCTTGGGATCAACAAGAAGTGACGACGGGCGGACGGACGAACAACATTTTATTGTTGCTGTCCGAGCGCTCTAAAGCTACATCCGGGCTCTGATATTATATGTGATGGGGAGAAAACAAGAAAACACGTGAAAATACGTGAGAAAACAACAATAAAGCGCGCAGCGCCAGTGGTCCGGTTGGTGACGGTGCTACTAATACCTTAGGATGGTAGAGGTCGTGAGTTCGAATCTCACCTGGAGTCTTCCTTTGGTTTTCTTGTGTTTGAACAGGAACCGAGGCAGCAGCATGATGGGTCCCTATTGGTTTTGAAACTCAACTTGGATCACCACACCCGTTTGCTTGTCTCCCTCCCGCCTTGCCTCCATTGACCGGGGGGGGGGGGGTCGGGGGGAAGGAGGCTCAAATCACTCTTCTGTGTTGTGGTACTGCTTTGCCGCCACCGCATGGTCGGCAGGGGGAGGGGGGACACCCTCGCTGAACAGAGAGACGGACAGGCCCAGCAATCTTAGTGCTGCGCGGCGCGTGGCTGGGGGGAGCGCCGCTTGACGCGGAGGCTCCCGTACCAAGGCCGAGGGGAGCAGTGCTCGAGGCGCAGGCTCCCATCGCCTGAAAAATGCTGCAGCTGAGGGGAGCGGCACTCGAAGCGTGGGCTTCCGTCGCTGGCGAAGCGGCGCTTATTGCGCAGGTTCCCGTGCCCAGTGGAGCAGGATAAACTTGACACTGTCCGACGAGCCAGTGGTGACTCAACGGCTTCCGGCCAGATCAACCGAACAGGATACCTGGTACATGCGGAAGAATCGCAGCCCTCGTCAAACAGAACAAGCTCAGAGCCCCCTGCCGCCCTTGGCCTAAGGCAGAGACCATTGGGCGCAGCAAGATAACCTTCTGTCCATTTTTCGCCTACGAGAGATGGTGACACTGAGCCAGTATACCGGACTCGTCTCGTGCACCAGGGGCCCAGTACTTCAGAGAAGTACATTGCAGGCCCCAAACACTGCAACTGCGGCCATCGACGGCTCGGTGCCGTCGGTCTTTGACCGTGCTCTCGAGTATTCAGCGGAGCAGGGGGTGCTGTTCTGGCAGCCCCCCTCCTGTTTTTCGTGTTGGTCTCCATCGGCGTTGACGACGTGTCGTATTCCTGCACGGAGCAGTATATGATCGTTGAAAAAGGCATCGTTGAAAAAGGCTTGCCTTTTCCAGAATCCCGGCGCAGTGGAATTAATTACGTCCTCGCCAGACCCACACGCGCACAAACGCATCGGTCGAAGTGTATGTAATTTCGACTCCATCATTTGGGATCGCGCGTGGGAAAACGCCGCCCTTCACGCACGAACTCGGTCATGAAACAACACATTTTGAGCACTGCCACCTATTGTGTGGCTGAAGCCAGCCCTCTTGACACTGTGTGGGGATCGGTCTCCGGGCAGACAACCCCGAGCCCACGACTCCGCCGGTGGGGAAGAAAACAAATGTTTGGTGAAGCTCTTTCTGCCGTTCACGGCGCCATTCGCAGAATTGAGGCCGGGCTGGTGCACCCCGTCTCCTTTCATTAGTTCTGCACTTCGACGCCGTCGGACGGGATTCATGAGATTACCGCCGCCTAGCCCTTCGACTCTGGCCCGCGCTTGCCCAGTTTCTCCGTTGGATTTTTCGACCTATTTTTCTGACCAGCCGGATAGCCTCGAGGTTTCGGCTGTCGCACCTAGCGTCGACCCTTCCTTCGCGATGTCAGAACGCGGCCACAGCCTCGTCGAGGGTACAAAAACGCTCGACAACGTTTTTTTTAGGACCAAAATCGGAGCTCACAGGGCATCATCTCGTCGGTATGCTGCCCCAGCCGGACCTACTCTCAGTTGAAGAAAACTTCGTCGTTCTTGGGCGGAAGGTCCTTCCACTCGTTGGAGCTACATATCTCAGATCTGGCGACCTCTCGGACTCGGAGTTGCCCACGCCCGTCTCATCCGCGTTCCGCTGTAAGCTTTGCAGCACGACAGCCGAGTCACCGACCCTTCCTGTGGCCCACCTGCGGTACTCCAGGTCTCAGCCGTTACGGGTTCGCCCCTCGCAGCTGCGGCATCCACGGCCTCGCCCTCGCCTTCCCTGCTCGAGCGCTTGAATCCGGACCATCATGCTTCGTTTCTGCGCGTCTGGGTATGCCTGCCGTCGCACTTGCAAGTGATTGCGTCCGTTCCTCGTGAAGTGTGACACCTACTTCGACAGCTTTGGCTCTGCGCTTGCACGCAAGCAGCTGGACGGCTCAGGGCGGTCCTCGTGGAAAATCAGCAGCGCTACCCTCTATTCCGAGAGGCACTGGACTCCGCTCGACTTGGAAGGTGGCAACATTGTGTGGGCCACCAAACGCCTTCGACGCTACCTTTGAGACACAAACGTCCGCATATTTTCGGATTTCAAGGCACTGGAGAGCATCGGCGAAGGGGGGGGACCAAAGTGAGAGCGTCCAGTGGTGGTTCGAAATTGTCACACGTGCGACTATACACTCTCGAGTGTGGCAAGGACCGTACCAGCGTAAACACCGATTTCCTGTCCGGTTTACCAGAGATTGCCACGGAACACGACCGCATTGTAGGTCCAGCCGCTAACATCCCCCTAGATGATGGCGGTAGCTTCCTCATCCGGGCCTGCGAGCTTCGCACTCGTTCTTCTCCGACCCCCGGTGGCGGCTTGGGTAGGCTGGTGCCCCGCCCCAATAGTACTACTGTCTGTTCAGGGTGGGCTACCTTTCACCTCTTCGGATTTGGGTGGTTATCGTGCACACGGGCCAGGTACGGCTAGATATACTCTATCGGATCGTTGTGCTGACCGACCCAGAGCCATAACGTTTCTTGATGCTTGCTCGTGAACGTTCCGGCTACCGACGAGAGACAACCAAGATTTTTTTTTCGGAACTTTCTGATTGTGCCGTACATTAACAGCTATACTCCTGTAATATATAGTATTATTTATGCATACATGCCTGAGTGTGCTCTTTTACTTCAATATAAATCCATGCTACTGAATAGATAGGCTGCTTCACACACCTACCTGCTACTACTATTATAGAGACAACGTTGTTCCCGATCAGCGACTCGGTAGGCTACTGGTTACTGCTGCTTGTAGTAAAGTACATCAACACAACCCCTCGATGGAGGTAACAGAGTCAAATGTACTGTTAGCCATCGAAACTACAGTAGTTGACCAAGCAACTTGGTCTGTGAGGCACGCAAGAAAACACCACAGGTCTAACGTAACGTACTCGTGCTTGATACTCACGGAAACTGACTACCAGGCACGTCACATGCAGCATACTCTACACATCTGCTGTTGTTATCTCGACAAGTTCAACTGTTCTGTTGATACTTTGTATACTTCACGTGTCTGCATATTGACGTGTGGAATCCCTTGCTATGTCGCATTAAAGGTTCATTATTTTTGTCGTCCCGCAACAGCATCAACCGTTCCTCCTGTTTCGCTTACGACGAGTGACCAATCATTCAGCAACTATCACAATAACCAGCACACGTAACTTGGCAACCTAAAGGCAGAAAGATGTGACAGGTTGATGTGGCAGGTTTGAAGCAAGATCAAGCACACAAACCGCACACTTGTCAAAGGCAGACCTTGGATCTCGCGCGGGTCTCACTACGTGTATATATCGGTGTATACCAGACAGAGTTACTCGATACCTGGTACGATATTACGCCGTTTGATGACACCGTTACCGGCCGTAAGTTGCATATTTTTGAAAGGGTACCAGTCGAACGGCAGTCTCAACCATCACAATGTGCTTCTTGAACACATTTAACAAGTTAAAAATGTTGCCTACTGAGCTATAGGAGTAAAAGACCGATTGAATACCCAGCCCAGGGTAATCCCTGTAACACTCTCCCCCCCATCGGAACGGCGGGATCTTTGGGAGGTCGGAACCGTACACGGCCGTAAGCTGTGACCTACCCGCTTCGTTCTAATATCTCGGGAACCAGGAAGGTGTGATTAAGGGGCCGCACGCGCCAAGCGTTTCTATAAAAAACACTTTCGAAGTGAACTCTCTTCACTTTCAACCGTTCTCTCTACCGTCGTCGACATCCAGTATAATTAATTGCCAACCACACTGCTGCCTATACGAAGGTCTACCTCGTACCCGTACCACCATCATAGCATTCATCATAATAATACAACATATATAGATAATAAGCAAAGTACGGAAGACTATACGTATAGAAACCAAGGGAAACAGCAAGGCAAACATAGTGAGAGAACCACTATTCATTCTTAATACAAGTACTACAACAAAATGTAATAAACAAAGTACTTGAGACTTACTATTAATACCTGTAATAACGAGGCTAGACCGAAACACAACAAAAAACACAAAAACAAATTTTAAAGCAAAAACGAAAAAAATCTTCCAGGCAGCCGCACAGCAGTTTTTGTCGCATGAATAAGTAGCATACCAGCTATACTGTACATGCAAGGTTGTAGTCGGTCTGGCACCTTGCTACCACCCTGTCTGTCTGCCGTCTCCGTCCTGCTTTCGTCGGAGAAGAGGGAGACGTGGGATGAGGAAACAAATGTAATGAAAACATGATATATACGCGGGAGAAGGGGGAGAAAAAGAGAAAAAAATCAAAGTTCAGAAGACAAAAAAATTGGTACGACACGGCGAAGCGCCAGTGGTCTAGTTGGCTATGATTCTACCTTAGGGTGGTAGAGGTCGTGAGTTCGAATCTCACCTGGCGTCTCATTTTTTTTTTTAATATAAAACTAAGAAAGCACGTCAGCTGTGAGTTCAACCGATCGGCAGATCGGTCGATACTCAACTTTGCAAGCTGCGTGAACCGCGCGCGTTTTCCATTATTTCCCTCGCGATTGACTACTGGCCAGAGCCTCCCCTGGATGCCACCAGGGTCGACGAGACGATAATACTTACAGCTGGTTCGATTTCCAATTGATTTCGGCCAGTACCATTTCGCGCACTGAAACAGCAGATCGACACGTGAGTAGGGCCGGGGTACGCAAGACATTCGAAAGTTGGTTTACAGCAGTTCACACGTGACATACACACCAAGACAGCGGAAATTTTTAATACTCCCTGTAAATGTTGCAGCAGGTCTTGACGTACAAGTACGTGTTAGTGAATCTCACTATCGTACATGTTCTTGGCCTCTTCTGCTCTTGATACACAACAAGCACACACCTGTAAAATTTTAAAAAATAAAATACTTGTCCGGCTGTGAGCTCACCGATCACAGATCAGTCGACACTGACCTCTTCAAACTGCACGATATATTTTTTTCAGTGTGTCACACCCGCAGGTACGTGCGTATTTGGTGGTCGGTTTGGTACGAACCTGTTATTAGTCGATTTTGTTTGTTCGGTGTTCGGTATTTATTCGGTGCTCAACAGCTGCCATACGTCATACGTCGTACCGCATTTTTTGGGCATCTTCCGGCTGCTGTACCTTGCGCAGGGTCTTCGACGTCTACACAGCGGCATGCCCCTAGATAGCGGTACTGTTTAACCCGCCTCGAACCCCTACTCTATTACGTACGCACGACGGGTGGTGCGCTAGGCCAAGGCTCAAAACCGCAAAAGTGGTTCTTCGTTTCACGAAGTCGGTTTTTACAAGGTCGGCGCATCTGCGCAAGCCTTTCTTCTTACCTCGCTTCTGGTATTATTCAGGCACCCCCGCTGTGCGGGGTCACACACCAACGGACCGACGAACACACAGCTGTGCGCAGCATGCTGTCTGCCGGCTACTGTGCCTTGGTGCTGGAGATATTTCTCTTCATGGTCGTGGCGGCGAGGTGCTGGTGGGAGCTTCTGGGCACATCCCCGCAATGCGCGCTGCTGCTGCTTCGTCGCGTAAGGGGACGGCCTCAAGATTTTCCAGGAGAGCTGGTGCCTACAGAAGAGGGGGAGTCTGGAAGCGGTGTTGGAGCTCGACGATCGGTACAGGGCATGGTGGCTGTCGCGTGCACCGCGCGGGCGGGCATCATTGCTTTCATGCTAGTGCACGGAGGTTGGGCCCCGTACCTTGCCCTGCCCGATCTGGTCTACCTTGCTACCTACGGCTTCCTGGTTGTGTTCCTCGCGCAGATGCAACAAATCGTGGTGGGGAATCGATACCTTTGGGTTAAAATCGCCACCTCCGCGAGTTTGGCGACTGTCTTGGTTGTGTCCCTGATAGTGTGCACTGCGCGATGGGGCATGGAGCCGCGTTCCAATACGTCGTTGCTTCTTCGCAAGTTCCTCTACTACGAGCTAGGAGTCACGTGAGTCATTCGTAGCTACGTCGTACCGGTCCGGCACCCCTTGGAAATGTCCTGATGCTTGTCAAAACGTGGTGAAAATTGCGAGGTAATGCTCTATCATCTTCGCAAGCAGATCAGACCTCCGCAGTCAGCAGTTGTCTTGCTGTAGTCGTATACACATGGTATTAATAGCTTCTCCTATTAACGCTATTAATAATACGAAATGTATATATCTACCAGAGGTCAAAAGATATGCACCAAAACAAACACCGAACGCTCTTCCATACTATTAATACATACAGCATGCACCGGTACCAACCAAGTACCTCGTATTATACCAGGTATGATATACCCGTACAGCGTAATACCTCTCGTGAAGACTTGAACTTCACTTTGCACTACTACTTTGGTTATTGTTCGACAGGAATACCGTACGAAACGAATTACGACAACAGCAGCAGCAGACCGACGCAGCACAGCAGCAGCAGCAGAATCAGAGTGGTACTGGTACATACGCATGCATGATGTCATGATATTTATGATACTACCGCTGTATACATCGTACTAACTACTACTGCTGTAGTTCAGTAATATAATACTGGCTGGTATGATATCATACAGCGGTGCAGCATCATATACACGATTCGAGCGTACAGCTCTTCGTGTAGCAAGCATTTTAGCAAGCATTTATTTGTTCTTCGGCAGACAGGGGCATGAGTACCGCATTGGGCCTGCTGTAAGTTACCACCCCAACAAAGGAAACAACCCCCGGTGACCGGTGATGTAAAAAGCAAATCTCAACACAAAAGTCGGGTTCATCACCGGGGTTCGTTAGATACCCCCCCCCTTAGGCTGGTACGCCTTCCAAACTGTTGAATACATTAATATATATCACCCGGGGTCGGTACGCCTTCCAAAGAGTATTCAAGCATGTTTCACCCGGGGGTAAAGGCAGCTTTCGACACCGCACATTGAAGAGGGGCAGAGCCCGTCGGCACGGGCGGCCCATCACCGTGAACAGAACGCGCCTGTGGCCCCGGCGAAGCCTGCTGCCTCAGCACGAGCTGTTGACGTGCCCCGAGCCAGGAGTGCCACGAAAGATTTGTTTTCGTCCATCCCCAGAGCCCCCCTGCCTCGACTGCGCCTCAAGCTCAGGCAACAGATCCTAACGAGCCACGTAGCCACAGCAGGGCGTGCCGCACCAACCGCAGCAGCGAGTACTGCGCCAGCGTACAGTTGTGTCTGCTGCCCCGGCACGCCCGTCGCGCCTCAAGCTCCGACACTACAGTAGCTCCTACCGGTACACGCTACGATGCTGCTGTAAAACTACTGCTGTAACGCATGATATCATATACTGGTATGTGAGATGATTTGTCACCATCGCCGACTTCCGGTAGTTCGGAATAGTTGGGTGTGCAGGATTTAACATGTCACACGAATAGCGAAAGGTAGGTTGGACGAGGAAAGTAAGCACCACCTCCCGAGTCATTGTTTTCAAAGCAGGCACGGGCTGCTGGCTACTCCGGGTTTCATACGTGAGGCGTTATCACCGCCGATATGTGGTACATTTTCAAGACCCTGGTGAGCATCAAAAACCTTTCAGAACAAATGGTGTGCAAACAACACGGGTATACATGCGGGTACCGGTATACCGGTACTTGTACGGTTTGATATCATCCCCCTTGGGGCTCTTTCAGATCAATTGGTATGCTAACAACACGGGTTGCTTTACGCGATGCTATCGCCCCCCCTGGTGCCTGCGTATGAGCGTCAAAATGTACCATGTATCTCGCGTTGCAGCTTCACTCCCCTTGCCTGGGTGGGTGCGTCGAGTGCACCAAATATTAATCTTACTCATGGTGCTACTACCACCCCCCTCCATATTACCCCCCCCCAAGAAACCACCCCGGTGGTATATAAAGCATGCCCAATACAACACCATTCATTAAATGCCACCCGACTACAGGAAACCACCCCGGGTGATAAAAAGAGAAAAACCCGAAATGTACAGGTTTCTTAGGCCAAGTACGGTATATAGACGCGCTGAACAGCAGTGTTTTTTGCATACAGTAGCACAATACTTAATTGCAGTATGGGCCCGCCAACAAGAAACTCTACAATCTGAGGAAGGCTTTATACTCTTATCGTGACACCATCCTTGTTTTGACCTTGGGTGTAGACTATTCCATGCCCTTGGGTAGGATTACGTGTTGCGCTCGCCTTCGAGCAAATTTTCTGAGTCCAATTTTGTTAGCGTCCCCGTAAAAAGTGGCGTGTGTTCTCATTGTTGATAAGGCTCTTTTTTATTCGGGGGCCTATACTATACATAAGTAATATTAATAGTAGTACGAGCAGTCTAAAATTCCTATGATATAACCACTAACTATCAGGTACTGCATTTGGTTTACTCTCACAAGACATTCGTACCCTCTCTGTACTCGTAGTCATTCTCGTACTCGTACATACTGCTGTACATTCACACGATGTATACGCGGGCAGCAGGTGCTACAAGTACTGCTGTTGTGACAGCAGTAGCAGTGTTGAAGATGAACGGTTGCGGAGAAGGCAGGGGCTGTGATGCTGTGATGAGTGACGGAGCTGTGTTGAGAATCATGGGTGCGCCTGCCGTCCGCAACTGCACAATCGCGCTTAGTGCTCAATCATGCTCAATCAACTGCAAACTAGCGGCGACTTGTGACTTGAAGCAAAGCACACGGTTGCTTGCCCCTTGTATCATGCCATACCTTGCCCGAGTACTACTAGTACAGCCTTTGCCAGGTATATAGCATACATCATACCAGGTGTCCAGCAGTACGTAGAACACCAATACTCTTATCAGAACTCCAGTTCTAAGTATTTAATGCCTGGTACTATTAATAAATATCCTTTGCACTAGAAGAGCAGTCAGTTCAGTACGCAGCAGTACCACCATCCATGGATCACCGTACGCATCCTTCTCGTACGTACATATTACTACAGCAGTACGTACGTACGCGATACCAGTGCTATTTACATAATTTTACTGCCGTAACGTAGAAAGTGTCTTGTTATAATATTAATAGTAAAATAGGACCAATTTCGGCTTTGTGGCTTGTGGCATGAAAGGTTTAGGTTTCCCGCCGGTAGTGAATTATTTTGGACCAATTGTTTTATGGGTAGTCTAGCCATCCACCTCGAGCACAACAGCAGTGCAACTACGTTACGAGTATATTCAGTAATGTGGGCTGGAATGACCCTTGAGGCAAGTGGGTTTGGACCACGACCACGTACCTGTGTACGGCAACATGGCAAATGTACTTGTAGGTACTATACCGCTCTGACCGAAAATATAATACCCGTTTTGAATTCGATGTAAATATGAAACAATCATGATATTTACGACCAAAGTGGTACATCATATCCGTGCCAGAGGACGCCGTATATAATGCTGTACTCGTAATATACCTGGTATATATGTTGGCGGTTGGTGTTGACGACTGGCTCTCTTTGCCCGTCTATACTCGATCATCACATTTGTCTATTATTTGTATTTATATCAATAGTAGTCCTACCATGCTTGTGGTATAGTCTACCGGCGGAGAAAGTGGAACAGTTTGTGCGGCTACGTACGAGCAGTACGTGGGCAATGGCCCACCGCGAACACACCGCCGGCGCCGGCCAACCTGGAAAGCGTTCTTTTTTAAGATGAACAAAAATGTAAATACGCTTGCGGCTCGCTGCAAAATATAATCCGTTTCCGCCGAATGACACAAATCTCCCGCCAGGTACTTGCTGATGTTTGTGGCCTTCGTATACTTCGGGGCGCGCATTTGCGTGTCTCAGACATGTAAAGGCTTGTTCTACCGCGTTTTGGCGCTGACTTCGGTGTGTGGGTTGGCGTTGTCTACCAAGGGTGCTTTTTTCGTGGCGGCGGCAGCGAATGCTTGGCGGACGGATGCGCTTTTTCCGAGCCGATCAGGAAGGTATGTATCATACGTATGTACGATACCTTGGATTATACCTGGTACCAGGTACAAGTACCAGGTATATTTATATGTTGAGCCGGATACTGTGATATCATATATTTTGGATTTAGATGTGGCGCCGCGGCTGAACATGGCCTTTGCTTGTCTGTTCTTGGCTTGGCTTGGCGTGATTTGACTTAATTGTAGTGGCTTGGCTTTTGACTTGAGTTTTAGGTTTGATGCTTGGCTCCGTTTGATCGACGTGATTTCTATTGGCTTGGCTTTAATCGACTTGTATTGACTTGGCTGGGGTTGGCTTAATTTGGCTTGACTTGGCTTGACTAGACTGGGCTTGGCTTGGCTTGGCTTGACTTGGCTGGCTTGACCCGGCTAGACTTGTGTTGACTTGAGTTTGGTTTGTTGGCTTGACTTGAAGTTGACATGGTTTGACTTGTCGCTTGGGTTGAGTTAACTTGACTTCTTGAGTTAATTTGACCTGACTTGATTTAGTATCACCGTCTCACCTTAGATTCGAGCATCAGTCTAGAGCACTACCTGGTAGATAATTCGAGTTGATGTGGCAGCTTCGGCACTCAAGTGCTGTAAGGGCTCGTGGTGTGAACGAAATGATTTTTACAGCAAGTAGTTTAAGTATTTCACAAACCAGTATCCGGAGTAGCATGATAAAGTTGTACTAAATCTACGCTCGTTCGAGCCCCAGTGACCGTACCGCAGCTGTACGTGGTTGAGTCACTATTATATTACTCTTGGAACGAAGTTTTCGTCGGCGCCGGTGACGTGATGTGATACCTTACCGAAATGAATGCCGGAGGTATTTTCATTTGTCCACGACTATAAAAAAGCGGGCGGGACTGCATACAAGTATTCGACCCATCACAGCTTTGCAGTATCGTCTGGATATAGTACATACTACGAGTACAACATACTGCACAAGCCGTTAGTAGCGTGGTGTACGTCGCTGTCCCGTTGTGGTCCCTTCCCGGCTGATGTCGACCTGGCATACACTTTCAACCGCCGAATGCTTGCCTCTCTTCGATAGCAGTACTGGTTGCCGTTTTTCGATAGCAGCAGTTGTGATGATGCGTGGAGTACTTTCGAGTTGTCGCTACAGCACTGGATGACGTTAGCTTGAAGGAAGGTCTGTCTGAGCCTTTCATGCTAACCTCCGTGTTGTTGTCGTATGTGCTGCTGTACAGTTGCTGCTATTAATATTTGCCGTCGGTTCGGGTCTAGTTGCAAATGCTGCCTCCCTCCCTCCGCCTTCCGGGTCAAGATGATGATGATGATGATGACGATGATGATGATGATGATGACGACGATAGGGGGGAACTTTTGGGCCGAAAAACGTGTGACTGACGGGACTTTCAACTGAGGACCTACAATACCCCAACACCATTGCTATCCCATTTGTGTTTTGCGTCGTTGTACGGTATACCAGTACGAAGTATGTACCAAGTATTCCTTAACCCATGAGATTAGCCATTGGGATGCGCGTACGATTTTTTGTTGCAGCTGTTTTTTGGGTGATGTACAGAGCTCCTCATATCATAGGAACCTGTAAAAATGTTTCCATGTCACCCCCTCTGCCATACCCTTCTTACCGTGGCATGATTGTTCACCTTTGTCTAAACTATCATCTCGGCGAAACCATACGGACTTGAACCGCTCTGTTGCTTTCGTTGCTGTTGCTGTTGGGATTTTTTCCCGATCAGGTATAGCTTCGAAGCTTTGATAGCGTTGGAGGAGCTGCTTCCCTCCATTGCCATCCTGCTGCTGACGTCGAGAGGCAAGGGTCGCCGCTACCCCAGCGGCAACCCCTCTGAGACGATGGGATTCGGGGTGAGGGTCCCCCTTTAGACGCCTTTAGATGTGCCGTTTTACGTTAGAATATTCATTTTGGCTGGGTCATACTGGAGAGCGAGCAAAAAATATGTCATTTGCGTTCTTACCAACCGTCTACAGCACGAGTAGTATACCGTTTAGTTGCGTGTTTCACAATAAGGGCATCTTCTATTATTGTACCTGTGGTTCATCCCCTATCCCCTACCTCAGCAGCCCGGGCTAGATACTTGCTCTCTCGGATGCTGTGATCTATATGCCGTCTTGTTTTCGACCCTTCAAGTCCTTTTCCCGTTCAAGCCCATATTCCCGTTGGAGTCCCTTTCCCGTTCAAGTCTCGGGGGGTATGCTGTTATACAATAGCACGTCGTATAGGCTAGTATGTTGAAACGGCTGGTGGGGAGAAAGGAAGGAAGGGATGAACGAAGGGACTAGCAAACGAGCGAAGGAAGAGTTCGGCGATATCATTCACGCTAGACGAGGCTCGGTTGTTCTGTGGTATTGCGCCAACGGTGTCACCGGACGGTTTCCCGCCATTTTCTGCCAGAAAGGAGCGAGGGTAATGATAGTCCAGTTGTCTTTTTGTACACTGGCCGATGGTACATACTTTGTACCTGGTACGGATGTATATATGTATATGTACGTGTCGTCCCCGTTGTGTCCGCTGTTTGTTTTTATTGCCGCTTGCGTACAAAAGTGGCAGTACTGGAAAGTACATCTACCGTTATTTTGTATAGTCGTGCTGCACAAGATGACGCCTACAATTGGAAGGAACAGTATCATGTCCCCCTCGGATGAGCCGTCCTCTACTCACCTTCCGTATTATCACCTACTAGTTTGACCCCCCCCCCCCCCCCCCACGGCTGATGTAGGAGCGAGCCTCCCCCCTCAACTATGCCTCCCCCCCGCCCGCCCGCCCGCCCGCCCGCGCGCCCGCCCGCCCCCTCTTGGTCATCTCAGCGGTACAGCAATAGTCCCATGTTCAACAATGTCTCCAGCATTTCGCCGGGGCCGATAACGAACAGTCCCTTCACGTACGGATCAGCCATCAACCACGCATAGCGTTTGGCCGTCCTTCCGCCTCCACGCCTGAGTGCTGCTCCTAGTTCTGCAGCTTCGATGCGAGAGGTTCAAACACAAGCGCTGACACGGTGCTATGCTATGGTGTGGTATGGTGTGCACCGTTCCACGTCCCACGAGTCGACCTGTCGGATTTAGTCCCACCTTGAGCGACGGTAAATGGGACGGGTATTATACGACGTGTATTACATATTTGTTATGGAACAGTAGGACGGCGTGGAAGGGATATCTATCGCTCGGCCGTGGGTTGACTGTATTCAAACCCGGTTTTTCCCGGTTCTTGGATGACGCCGTCTGCTGCCTGCTTTTACGGAGTTTCGTGAGTCCGTTGTGTTGATTTCGGGGGTTTTGTCGGCCAGGTATCCATTTCTTTCTTTGTGAAGGAACGATGGGATTTTCTTTATTGTCTTGTTCTTTAAAGGTGGGGGGGCGACGTTGGTGCCGTGTTGTGGTGGCGGGGAAAGTATATCTAGGGCGGGGCAAGCACGCACGTAGTACTGCGATGTTGATATGTGCACCCGCCGTCACAATTGTTTTACGTACGTATACTTAGTATACATAGACGAGCCGCCATCCGCCGCCGTTTTTTTAGAGGCATGTAGCATTCAGGCGCGAGGAGCGCAGGGGTCTTGACCCTTACGAGCCGGTCTGCGTGGTGAGGCAAACGAGATTGCCACGTTTTGCTCACGATGGGCACGGCGATAGATGCCGAAGCTCTCTCTGCGCGTGGTGGTTTCTGTAACAAAATGTTGGGCGTGTTTGCCCGCAGTCGATGTTTGTAGCACCCCCCACCAATTACGCTGGGCGTGTGTTTGTGTGTGTTTTTTTTGTGGCCCCTGATACCTGTTATTGATGTGAGATATGCCGTTGCTTACGTCAGTACCGCAGTATAATATATTATACGAGTACTACAGCGTTTAGTTCGCGGTCGAAAAAATGTTTCAATAGTGGGCATCGCAACGTCGACTGCAACATAATTTTCCTCTGTTACGAATCCTGACGGTAGGGTCTACAGCCGACCGGCAGTTGTTCCGGCCTGCAGTGAGTAGGTCTAGCGCGCGAGGCTTCATCGGGACGTTTTTTTTTTCTCGCTCATTGGAAAGCAGGTCATGTGTCATTGACACTGCTGCCAGCATTCGCACGATATACTACTTCGAAGTATGTTCGTTAGACCCCGCGGACGACAGACTCCGTGTATGATTAGGTACGTATATGATTCCTATTAATAGTACCCCGTACTTTCTCTCCATTGCCTCGCGGAAAATATGCTGATATATATTCCTGCCGATGTTGTTGAGGATTTTACTCAAGAGATGCCGTTCGTTTCTACTGCATGTACAGTTCCCTAGGTTTATACCTCGAGGGTATCTATTAATAGGAGCAAGATTAAAACCGCTGAACAAAATGACAAAAAACGGTACACCAGTGTTTTTTTTTTTTACAGTTTACGGTACAAAACATGAAAACCAGCAAATCAGGGTACACCAAACCCAAATTAGATAACGTGTTCAGTCACGGAATGCCGTGTTCTGGTAAAAAAATCCATGTCCGTCATCGCCACTAAAATGAAGAAAAAAAAACGGTACACCAGTGTATTTTTGCCAGCTGACGTACAAAAAAACAAAACAAGGCAATCAGGGCACACCAAACCCAAGTTAGATGACGTTTTCTGTCATGGTATACTTTTTCTGGTAAAAAGGTGATGTCTGGTGTAGCTTACAGTTACGAAACAAGCGCCTTCTCGTACTCGTATTCAGACGAATAGTCAAGCGTAGCTTATATTTCTGAAGAAATCTTTCGTTTCGTGTGTTTGGGGGGGTTGCAGGGGGCGCCGTCGCCGTTTTCGTGGCTATAGGCGTCGCGTGTGCCTCGAGACACGAGGGAAGCACGAATTGTCTCTGTCTGGCCTCCTGGAGTGGCTCCGCTCATACGATGTACGAGTCTATAAAGGTCGTTTGATACGCAAAATAAAATTCAAGCGGCGCTTATTTTTGCGACCAAGCTAATGTTCACAGAGAGAGCTACGCAGTTTAAGCACCAACTTTGTCGAACTGGTGAACGAGGGCCACGGTGAACACCGGGCTTCACCCGAGGTGGGCGGCGGGGCTCACTGTGGCAGAGAGGGAGGAAAGCTATACCCGGACCGAATCGGTGGTGTGGTGGTCGCGAGACGGGCGGGCGACGTACGAGGCTGAGAGAGAAGCTCTGCTGTTCGATTTTTTTTCTTTTTGACCAATGCTAGGTGTTCCAATCAGGCAGAAAATTATTACATGAGAGGGGACGGGGATGTTTTTTCCTTCCGCGCTTTTTCGTATTCATACGAATGGTCAAGCGTACTTATATTCTGAACAATTACCTCGCGAATGAGAAAAATGCTAAAAAAAAGACGAAACTGAGGACAAGAATCGGCAAAAAAAAAACGAACACGAAATAAAAGCCAAACACGCCGAAAAAAAAGATAAGATCAAAACTTGAAAAATAAATGGAAAGTATTCAATACCGAGCGAGATGTTCGCGAAAAACGGATCGAAACGACGAAAAAATCGCAAAAATGGGGGTAAACATTGTAAATTCTTCGAAAACGAACATGCGAGCGGTGCTTCACGTGCGTCCCCTTCTACAAGTAATGGAATAGTCAAGCGTATAGCTCATATTTCTGAACAAGTACCTCACGAATGACATAAATACCAAAAACGGAAGAAACCGAGGCAAAACGTCAAGAATCGGCCGAAAAAACGAAAACGAAAAAAAAAGGAAAAAAATCGAAGAAGTTGATCGACCAAAACAGAAACAAAAAATGGAAAATAATCAAAACGGAGCGAGATAATCGCGAAAAAAAAAAAAACGGATAAAAACTATGGAAACAACGCAAAAAAGGGGTAAACGTCGTCAACTCTTCGAAAACGAACATATGCAAGCGGTGCTTTCCGTCCGTTCCCTTCTATAACTCCGGACCACATACGTGCGTACTACAAGCTCGTATACAAACAATCACACAGCAGGACGAGACTCTACGGAATAACGTTAAGAATCGGCAAAAAAAAAACGAAAAAAATACACGAAAACGAGAAAAAAACAGGAGAAAAAATCGATCGACCAAAGCTTGAAAAAAAAAATGGAAAATAATTCACACTGAGCGAGATAATCGCGAAAAAAAAAAAAAAAAAACGACTGAAAACGATGAAAAAATCGCAAAATTGGGGGTAAACACTACTACTACTTCTGACCAAGGAAGACCAACGCACTTACTGCTGTACTAGACTACTTACTGCATTAGACTACGTACGAGTACGTACTTTCTACGTATTTTCTCGATATCTACAGTACATCACGACGATTTTTTTCCCCAAACCTGCCACCTGCTACTTGCTGCCGTACTACTGATAGGCTGCGAACAGTATTAGACTTGAAGCTCGAGTACTTACTTCGACGTGCGTACTTTCTCGATACATGCCTGCATTATTATGACGAAAACGGCCCACGAAAAACGGCAGTCAACTTACCCTGGTACCCATCACCGTTGAGATCGTGCGTGCGTTGATTACTTTGGTTCAGGTTGTTGCACGGCGCGTCGAGGCCTTCGAGTTCTGCGCAGCTGCATTTGTTATAAGGATTACCCTGTGGGCTGGGTAATCAATCGGTCTTTTACCCCTATAGCTCAGTAGGTGACTCCTTCACATTTGCCGTCGTCGGCAGAGTATCATTCGGCTCCTGTGGGGGAGGTCAAATACACACTATAATCCGCCGTTCAGAGGGGGGGAGAGTGTTAAAAGGATTACTCTGGGCTGGGTAATCCATCGGTCTTTCACCCCTAATAGCTCAGTAGGCAACTCCTTCACACATTTGTATTCTTTATCTGTTTTGTCACAGAGTTTTGTTTTCTACGGGGTGCATGCACGTAACGATCATCGGCGAAAGTTCTCCTTGTACGCCTTTTGTCATATTGGACTTTACTGCGACGTCTTATTTGGTATGGGTGTTTACACGGCACGTCGAAGCCATCGCAACCTGCGTGATTCGACTGTAATACGAGTGTTATGTTTTGGTTTTATACTTCGAATCTAAAGTACCCATGAGACTCGCGAAGACTCAATCATTTCAGTACTTTGACGTACTTTTGGACTCGGTACTTCGAAATGACTGGTATTCGCGAGTCAACGACTGAGTCCCGATGACTGAGCAATGGTATTCTGCCGACATTTATGTTTGCAGTATGTAGTCTCGTGTAGCTGCTGCATTTTCACTCCTACCTAAAATGCGCCTGACCTCTGCAGTATAGTTGTTTTTGTATCGCTGTTGCTTTCTTTCGCTCCTACCCCAAATGCACATCGTCGTGTTGTTATTGTTTCTGGCCGACGTCTCTGCGAACGTCTCGTTCCAGCTTTTTGGCCGCTTTTCTAAGCCCGACCTATCCCTGACATTTCCATACCTTCGCCCAACCTTTACTAAATGGTAACACCTAGGGAACAGCAGGGTAACCCGTGCCCTGCTCTACAATATTATATGAGTCTCGACAATCGGTGCGATCGGCTGGTGTTGTTGGTGGTGGTGTGAGCGAAAAGGATCAAAAAGGAGCCCACTCGTTGTCGTACTGTTGTGATGGTATTACCTACTGAGCTATAGGGGTAAAAGATCTACCAGGTACCAGGTATCGATTACCCAGCCCAGGGTAATCCGTATAACACTCTCCCCCCCTCTGAACGGCGGGATCTTTGGGGCGTCGGAACCGTATGCGTTTGTACGCTGACCTACCCGCTCCGTTTCAATACCTGGGGAATCAGGGAGATGTAAGGGACGCACGCGCATGAATTTCTATAATAGAAACGTTCGAAGTGAGGTTCGAACCCGTGTCCTGGACGACGCCAAATGTGAAGGTATTACCTACTGAGCTATAGGGGTAAAATATCGATCGAATACCCGGTCCAGGGTAATCCTTATACCACTGTAATTTACCACTGCACTAATGTGCAGGTGGCTCTCGTTGCCAGTCGTCAATCGCTGCTCGGACCTACGGCACTTTACTTCCTGCAGAGGTACTGAAACCCCTCGACTCGAGCCCGCTGATTTCCGATATACCATGTAGTAGTAACATGACGCACAGATGAGATGCGTAACGCGTTGGCGCTTGAAAGATTTTGCAAATGATGTAACGTCATTGGCATAAGCTACCTGATGTGATATTACGTATCTGTAACCACGCAAACTGACCTGGAATGCGAGGACACCTAGCTACAACAGGTATAATATATCCTGCTACGTGTACTCTTAAATAGTGAGGGGGGGGCGACGCATGTAACTACCCCAGTGCATCGGTGCATCCGTGCCGTCACCTGCAACTCTCCAACAGTGCTGGCGATGCTGATTCTTGCCAGAAAATAAGCAATCCTTGGATGCCATTGTGTGCGCGACAGGTGGGTGCACTTCGTACCCCTCTCGGTGGGTTATTTAGCACAACGGTTGCTTGGGTTGCTTGTTGTGTGCCCGCTAACCCTCAAAGCTGAAAGCCAAAAGACACAAGACAAGCCAGTACCGTATCATGTTCATGTAACGAATTCGCTGAAAGTCGCAGGGGGTGAAAACGAAACAAAGTAACGCATAGCCACACTCGCCACCATGTCGGAATCAGAAACGAAGTACGTACACTAACTCGTATACCAGGTATAGCGGAGTAGATTTTTTTGTCAGAAACACATATATTTTTTTCTATTAGTTTCACCTGGTTTCAATATCCCTCCCCTGTCAAGTACGCACCTAGGAGGTGGAGAGAAGGAGTAGCAGCAAACTTATTGAAGAACGGAGATAAGGCTGACCCGGGGAACGGTAGAGGGATAACGCTACTAAGCGCAGTAGGCAAAACATGTTGTAAGATTTTAAACGACAAAGTGGGAACGATGATGGAGAAAGAAGACAAAATAAGCGAAGGGCAAGCAGGGTTTAGGCCAAACCGTAGCTGCGTAGGCCATGTGTACACCTTGGCTAAGATTGTTCAAGGTAGGAAAGACGCGGGACTAACAACGCACTGTTTCTTTCTAGATGTGCAGAAAGCCTACGACACAGTATGGAGAAATGGATTGTGGAAAAAACTGGGGGAACTAGGAATCAGAGGAAATATGTGGAGAATGATGAAAAAGATGACGGAACGTGCGAGAAGTGCTGTGATGCTGGACGGGGAAATATCGAAGTATGTTGATATTTTGCAAGGAGTTGCACAGGGATGTACTTTGTCACCTAACTTATTCAAGATATGTATTAACGACCTGATAGTAGCAGTCGAGGCAGCAAGGCAGGGAGTCACGGTAGAGGAAGATACGGTGCCGGGATTGATGTTTGCGGATGACTTCGTGGGGATATCAAAAACACCCGAAGGATTGCAGAAACAAACAGAGAAGGCGCTAGAATACGCCAGAAAATGGAGGGTGACGGCGAACGTCAAGAAATGCGCAGTAGTTGTTTGTAACGAAGATAAGGTTAACCCGGTAAATTTCAGTTGGAAGTGAAGAGAAGATGAATTTCCGATCGTAGACCAGTGTACATACCCTGGCGTAGAGATCCCAAAAGACTGCTCTTGGGATACACATATAGCAAAAGTAATAGAAAAGGGTAAGGCACAAGTAGGCAAGATGGATGCGATCCTAACAGACTCGCACCTTGACACTAGGATTAAGAGATGTATCCTGATGAATGTGATAGTACCAAAGCTAGAATATGCAAGAGAAGTACGGGAAGGGAACGCGAAACTCGTAAAACAGTTGGAAACAGTACAACTGACAGCAGCTAAAAAAATTCCAAGGTGGTCAAGTACGACTAGTAATACAGTATTAAGAGCAGAACTGGAAATCCACTCACTCAAGACAAATAGAGACATGAGAAAGTTGAACTGGCAATACAAAGTAAGGAACATGCCAAAAAAAGGTTGCCAGCCGTAGTTGATAGAGCTGTATGGGAGAAAGTAACAAAAGGGCGAGCTGGAATAAGGTGGGATGGCGTAGTTTAGAAAGTATAGAAGGAACGTTTACCGACGGCGCACGGAGTCAGGGGGCCCTGGTACCTCGCCGAGAAATACCAGCCGTCCAAGGCCTTCGCCCGTGGCCATTAGAAGGTGTGCCCACTCTCTCCGAGAATATAGACAGTGCTTGAGCGTGGAGCAACAGAGCAGAAGTGGAGGCGACGGGTTTACAGTTGGTATCAGACCCTTTACTGGGAAGCAGACGCTGTGGGAGTAGTGGCCTGTCGAGCACCTCTCAACGTCCTAGGAGAGGGGTCACACGGCGACGGAGCCCTTCGTCAATGAAGGTTGAAGAAGACCTAGTGCATACTCCGCAAAACGAGACCCGGCCTCGACGTGATACTCGGGTCACCGGAGGCGCTGCCTGGGGTAGGAGTAGGAATTCCACCCCTTCCCGTGCCAGGAGAAGTTGCGGGGGCGAGGCAGCGCGCGCGGAGGATAGAAGGGTGAACGGTGTACTCTCCCACCCCCCTCTGTTGACGGGGCAGTTACTGCACCTCAAAACGCTCGTCGTTCAGCCGGACGCTTCGCCCAGCTGGGGATTTTAAACGGGACCACACCTGCGAGGACTCAGCAGGCTTACCGGGCTTTGTCCTCCACCAACAGTGCTTATATTAGGGTATGGTCTCCTTCCCAGATGACATCGGACACGGTACCGAGATTTAGCTACTCTAGAGTTGGCTCTCAGGATGCCTGTCGCGGAGCGATCAGCTTCGACAGAAGGGGTCTTTTGAGGGCGGGTGCGTCTACGAGGAGCCAGCAGGGGTGCCGGGCGCCCCTCACCAGTAGTGGTGCTGGTAGCAGGGCAATACATTGTCCCCCCATACCAACGGATGCAATACCGGGCTCTCCGGACTCAAATCGTGGTTATTGTGATGTCCAACGTGCAGTAAGCAGAGCCTTCCGGAGGGGACGCTTGGGAGGACCCACACCTACGGGGAGTCAACAGGGGTATCCGGCGCTTCTCACAGGCGGTTATGCTCAGAGTGAGGTAACGTCTCCCCGCCCTCTACCGCCAGGTGTAGCACTGACCTCCAGGCACTCGAGTGCGACGTCTCAAGATGCTCATCGAGCAATGGGGAGCCTCGTCCGAAGGGGTCCCTTGGGGGGACCCACGTCTGCGAGTAGTCAGCGGGGGTGCCGGGCAGCGCTTGGCGGTGGCAGAGCTCATAGTGGACCAGGGCCCGAACCTCTCCTCGCGCAGCCACCGGGCGCGACAGCGGGTTCACGGGACTCAAGAACGCCCCCCCCAACCCCCCCCCCAGAGAGTAACATGTGAGGCGTCGTCAGGAAAGCAGCGATCCCATGGAAATTGACTCTATTCAGATACCTCGAGAGGATAATCCGCCCTGCAGGGATATAGCTAGCATTGGGACCAGAGGGGGTAACCGCCAACCCAACAGCGGTACCACATATGTCAGAGGTTCCAACGGGGCGGCGGCACCACTAGGATCGTCTGCAGGTGCGGGAACGGCCACAGGTGAAGGACGACGAGACACGACGATTGCACCTGGAGAGGGACTTATCTCCTCCAGAACGAGGGCGCGAACCCGAATAGCTGCTGCCATCAGCGCATAATCATCGGACGGGGGAAGGGGAGGCAGCTCCCTACTGAGCCAGTCCATAGGGCGTCCCCTCAACAGCCAACAATGGCGCGGGTGTACTTCCGTCGGTGCCGGAAGAACCCCCAGATACGCCTGGTTCACTACAGTTGCCGACAACGGAATCGGGGCCACGCCTGACGACCCCCCTTGCCCTTGGGGGGTCAAGAGCACTCGTCATAAAAGGCTTCCCAGTGTCGGGAGAGGTACCACCCCAGACATCAGGGCTTGCGCAGCTACCGCCACCGCAGCAGTAACAATCGCCGTGACCTACTATGCCACCGACAGCGCAACCGACGGTGCTCGTGTCGCGCCCACTACATCCTCCATTAAGGGGGCAGTCTCAACCGACGATGCAGCCTCCTCTAACCACATCGGTGCCCGTATCGACCCCCTCCACGGCACTGCTACCGTCGCCAGATACCTCTCCGTCCACCAGGCCACCCCAAGCGTCATCGCCAAGCGCGTCACCGTTGCCGTCGCAGCCACCGTCACCAGTGCTGCCGACAGCTGGCCTCCCTTCGACAGCGGAACCACTTTTGACACCGGAAATGGTCCTTGCGATTGAAACAACATCGCAGGCAGCGGCCAGGACGGCACAATCGGCGCTACCAAGGCCGTCACGGCCGACGCCCACACGGATGCCGGAAGGAAGTAGTTCGGCACTCGCGCTGACGTCCAAATTGCCCCCGTCGCCGCTACGGACACCTTTGCCATCGCCCGTAGAAGATCAGCTCCGGGAGGAAGTCACGGAGGGCTGTAGTGTCTGTTACGAGACCTTGGCCGCCTCGATGGTATATTTAGGGAGCTGCCCCCATCGATTGCATCTTCCATGCTACGCCGCACTCAGAGCCAGGGCGGGGGCCAACCTGAGGTGTCCGGCGTGCAGAGCGACCGTAACGATCAACGATACCGACAGGATGGCGCTACGTCAACACAGCAATAAAGTTATGGTAGAGGTGCTGACGATCGTACAGCAAGAGATTCCGGCTAACGGAGGAGCGAGGGCACCAACAGGGACCACAAGAGGCGAGAGGAGGCGGCGAGTCATATGCAGCATTTGTCACGGTCTGGTTGAGGCGACGGCCTTCGTACAAGTGTCTTGTTAGTGCGAGGTACACCGCCGGTGTGCTCTAGGATTCTGCGAAGACGCAGTTCCCCGAGCCAGGATTTTCGGTGGGGTACACCAAGTCACGTGCCCAAATCTAGCCCTGCACGAGGGACAACAAGAGGTGGATCTACACCTCCTCCTCCAACAGATTCGAGCTCTCGGCAGATCGATGGACACGGCGGAAGCAAGCGCCACAAGAGACAGGGTCACCGCTGCCGAGCTCCGCCTCATGGGAAGGGTCCAAATCACTCCAGAAACGGTGGATTTATCAAGGAGCGCCACAGAGCGAGGCGAGGAGGACATACAAGGAGAATGGCGTGGCACGACCCCCCAGCCGCAGGCGCAAGCGCCGTGTGGGGCCTGTAACAGGTACATGGAGGATGACCAGCGGTCTGCTTTTGGTGGCTGGCTTGCTCACAGGATATGTGCCACAGAAAGCGTGGAGGGGGCAGACGGCAGGGGAGACGATCGGTTTGGGGTGGCTATCCCAGGAGGGACAGGTGTGCCACTTCGTAGAACGTTCCGGCTCACGGCATAGTGCCCAGGCTCCACCTGAAGTACGACCGCACTACCGCAGAGGGTGCGCACCAACAGAGACAGTTGGAAACATTGTGGAAATCGCTGGAGTCGGGTGTCGAGGAGGCCGCGAGCCAGGTTGAAGGGAGTCCGGGCGTGGAAGGGGGGTTGGAGGAGTCCGACGATTTATGGTGCACATATTGCGGTCGGCCTCTCGATTGTTCTGTTGGGGAGTCAGAAGATAACTACGATCGTGTACCCGTTCCGTGCGCCCACGGAGGCTTTGTGCACGCCCGCTGCATGCTGGACCGCGCGGAACACCTCGCGAGAGGGTATGCAGACCCTAGGCTCTGCGTTGCTTGTCATTCGGCGTCGCCGGGAAGAAGCCGACCTCCCCACCCGGCAGAGCTAGCTGGGGGGCTGCCCATGAATGGGCACGGTGGAAGGTGGGTGGCGGTGAGGGGCGCCCTGCAGTTCGCCACCCGCGTTCAGCGGGGCAACCCCGAACCGGAGCCAGCCAGCTACGTCACAACTGGCGCTTTCGGCACGTTTGAGCTCATGTCACGTGCCCATGGTAGGAGTAGGAGCCCGACCTCCTCGTTCTTGCTGTGCTCCCTTTTTTGCGATGCGCTGGACATGCCTCAAGGTGCATACCTCGATTTCCCCCGACCGAGGGGGTGGGAAGCGGCGGCCGGCCATGACCGCACGCTGTTCGCGGCATATGTCATCCAACCGCAGGACGTCCTGCTCCGACTTCCAAATCAAAGACTTTACATCGGACCACATGTCCAAGAGTATCTGGTAGGCCTTGACGCCGAATGTGAAGAACGCCTAGCGAGGTGGACCCTCAGGGTCCAACACGCGTTGGAGACGGGTGACGCGCTTCCTCCCTTTTTGGCGGCGGTGGCAACCACGTCGGGAGAGAACGGACAGGGTGCCGGAGAGTGACCAGTTACAGATGGGACCGAGTGGACAGGGAGGTGACACTAGGAGTGCAGTAGAAAGGCGTCAGAATGTGGGGAACAGGGGTGCCTCTCCCTGCACGTACTGCGGGCGGGCTCTAGAGGAATCTACTGGAGATTTGGCTGTAGACTCTTTATGGGCATCGTTTCCGTGCCCCCACGGAGAGCAAGTGCATGCCCGCTGCATGCTGGATCGTGCGGAACGCCTTGCGAGTGGGCAAGTAGACCCACAGCCATACGCTGCGTGTCACTCTGAATGGCCGGCAAGAAACCGGCCGCTCCATCCAGCGGAACTGGCTGAGGACGTTCCAAGGCCACTTTAGGGGGAAGGTGGTCTGCGGTAGCAGGAGCCTTGCAGTTCGCAGACCTCTTGGAGGAGGACGGCCCCCGGCTGGAGCCGGCCAGTTACGTCACGACTGGTTCCCACGATACCTGGGAAGACATGGTGAGAACCCATGGGGGAAGTCCAACCTCTTCGTTCCTGTTGTGCACCCTGTTCAGCGATGATTTCGGCCTGCCCCAGGGAGCCTACCTCGACTTCCCCCGACCGAGGGAATGGCGAGCGGCAGCCGGTCACTACCGTGAGGTTTTCGCCGCGTACGATATCCGACCGCAGGACATCGTGCTCCGGCTCTAGAATCGGAAGATTTACATCCTACCCCATGTCCAAGGGCTTCTGGCGGGCCTCGACTCCACATGGGAAGACCGGTTGACGAGGTGGACCCTAGGGGTCCGAAACGCGCTGGAAGCAGGGGAGGCGCTGCCTCCTTTTCCGACGGAGGCGCAGACCCTAGGTGTTTGAGTCAAGGAACGCGCTGCCTCCTTCTCCGACGGCGGCGGGGGCAACAGCGGAAGGAACGGACCCGGCACTGGAGAGTGGCCCGTTAGCAGCGGGGGTGACGCTGTCAGTAGGAGAGGCTTCGGTGTCTGAAGGCGACCCGCCAAGGAGGCGGCAGGCAGAGCCAGGAGATGCTGGTTATGCTGCCACGGAGAACTTTCGCACTGCCGGAGATGGGGATACCACGGCACAGGGACACTTGTCCCCCCTCCCGAGAGAGCCCAACGCCACTCCAACGACGGCGGGAGCCACAACGGAAGGGACAGACCCGGCGCGGGAGAGAAACCCTTTAGCAGCGGGAGTGACACCACCGGAGGGTGAAGTCCCATCGCCAGAAGGCGAACCGGGGGTAAGCGGGCAGGCGGAGCCAGGACATGCTGCTTCGGTAGCCCTGGGGAACCCCCACACCGCAAGGGACAGTGAGGCCACGGCGCCGGGACGCTCGCCCCCCCCTCTGACACAGCCCAGTATCACCCCGGCAACAACTGGAGCAACTGCGTCAACGCCCACCGGCGCAGTAGGGTGTGGGGGGAGCGCAAGAGGCAGGCGAGGTCGACTGCGCGGATCTGGAAGGGGATCACGAGCGGCAATAAGTGGAAGAGGGGCCGCCACGAGCCGGGGGGAACTCTCTCGACCCGGGAGCGGCGAGCCGCCCCTGGCCCCTGGCGAGGAGGAAGGGGGTGGCGATGGAGGGAGTGAATTTCGCAGGGAAGGGGGGAACGGAGAAGGAGGAGGTCCAGCACCAGGGAGCGTATCGCAACTTCGCGCTTTCATCGCAGACGACCAAAGCAGCACGACCTGCGGGGGTTGTAGGGCAACGATTGGTCGGGGACACCGAGTGGTGGGGTTACCTTGTGGACGCCAACATGCAATGCATGCGCGATGCGTGGTGAATGCAGTCAGGCGAGGCGGGGCGCAGGCCCCGCTGCTCTGCGGCACTAGGGGATGCACAGCTCGTCATGGAAGACGGGAAGTGCTAAAAGCGGCAGTTCAGGCAGACCCCGGACTGCGCGTTACGGCAGCGGGACTCGGAGGGAGACCTGACGACCGCGAGGATGGGCGCCGTGATGGACTCCTCTATCCCTGGGACCAAAATACGTTGGAGATCGCAGGACCGCTCGACGATGTTCCCCTTGAGGACCTCCAACAACGCTTTGTCACTGTTATTGAAGTGCAGTCAAGGCTACTGCTCACGCCAAGCTTGTCACCCACGTGCTTGGCCTTCTTAGCCACGCCCTGGGAGAGCTTCGCCCACACAGACAGTCGGAGACGCCGACCTTACTCTTGAGGTCAATCAAGCTTTGGTACATCCTCCCGGCTCTACTGCACTCGCAGGATGGCCGAGTGAAGCGGCGCGAGAGGTTCGCGTCTGTCGAACGCGGTGATCTCACCCTTCTACTCCCGTGGTTACTGGAGTATACCCGTCGAACGTCGACAAGGCAGAGGGGTCAAGCTCGCGGAGTGACGGGCGCTGATTAGTTCAAGAGGGCGTTTTCAACATGCCGCCATCCAGGGGGGGTGACTGTCGCAGCAGCACGCAGCCTCCTCGCGGAACCGCGCGCACGGGGGAGCGAGGAAACGTGGGAGCGAGTGAAAGCAAAGTTCCCGGAGGAGGACCAGACCGCCGTCTCCAAATCAGCAGCGGCAGCGGTGGCAGTAAGTTCTTCCGACCCGGAGGAAGGGAGTGGTCCCAAGTGGCGCCCGGATGAAGAATTCGACACATAGGTGGCCCTCGAGGTCATCAACTCTCGCGACGCGCTATCAGGTGCAAGAAGCGATGGCTTGCGCTGTTCCCACCTGCAGTCAATTATCAAGACTGGCATTGGGCGCGAAAAATTCGGGGCTGGCATTGAAGCCTTCTGGAGAAGAATTGTCGACGTTCCAAACGCCTTTCCGCCGGAATTCTGGCAGCTTTGCTTGCAATCCAACCTCACTGCCTTGGGTGAAAAGTGCCGCCCCGTCTGCGTAGGGATGACATGTACACGCCTTCTCACAGCCGGGACCATGCGGCAGTGGCGACCACGACTGGACGAGACCAACCGCGAGGCGAGACAGTTTGGAGTCGGAGTACGAGCGGGGGTGGAGCAGGTAGCGCTACGCGCCCGGGTACACCACGAGGAAAAAAACTGGCTGATTCTGACAGACTGCTCCAACGCCTTCAACACGGTGAAACGGACGGTTGTACTTGCAGAGGTAACCACCTGCGCACCTGCGCTTGCACCGTTCGTGACAAAGTGCTAAGGGGAAAGAACTGCTCCCCGTGTTCTTCCAGATGGAATCGAGAGAAAGGCGCAAGATTGAATGCTCTAGTGGGGTACAGCAAGGGGATGGGGCCGGCGTTGTTCTGCATGCCTTTCTTACCGCTGCTGAAGCGGACCCGAGCGAAGTTAGAGCCAAAAGGAGTGGAGGCATTTGCCTACTTAGACGACATCAGCATCGGAATGATGGAAATCACACCCGATACTGTGGAAGTTGTGCCTTTCCTACAGCGTGAGCTGTCCAACATTGGCATTGCAATCAACCCGAGCAAAACGGTGGCCTTGCCCCCGAAGGGGCACGTACCTACGCCGGAACAAATCGCCCTTCTTGAAGGTATTGGCGCCCGCATCGCGGAACGAGGTGGAGTAAAGGTGGTTGGGGTTCCCGTCGGTACCGACCAATATGCGATGGAGAGCGCAATGGAGAGAGTCCAAAACGGGGGAGCGGAACAACTCGCGCGGATGCTACCGCGCATGCCAGACAAGCAAGCAGCCAACCTGATTGCCACCGGCTCTATGGTGCAACGGACCGCCTATATAGAAAGAGTGATGGACCCGGAAATGTCCCTGCTCGCATGCCTAAAAGCAGACGGCAACGCGATGTGGATGCTGGAGAAATTGCTTGATCTCCCGGGGACAGCAGAAGAAACGTCGTTCTTCGAGAATGGGGGCCCAACAAGTCAGTTGGTCTTGCAGCCCTACCAACACGCGCAGGCAAGACTGACCACGGGGGCCGGAGGGTTTGGACTGGCGTCGGCTGAAGCTCGGAGGAAGTCAGCGTCCGTCGAAAGCTTGGTGGCGACAGTGCCGGAGGTGCTTGCTGACCTGTTCGGCGCTATAGGGGACAAAATCCGGAGGGAGCTCCCCGATTCAGACCTCGTCCGGCGCATTTGGAACAGCATCAGGGACCTCCGCGATGTGCATGGGGTTTCAGAAGAAGTCATGGCGAACATCGTGCCGGAAAGCTGGCGGAATAGAGCATTTCGAGGAGGAGAACAAGAGGCCTCAGGGTTGTCGGTTGCGGCAGTGTTGTCGGCACACGAAACCGAATCCACCAGCTCCAGCAAAGCGCAGCATAGACTGGGGAAGCTGGTAAACAGAGTCCGTTATGAGAGATACGTTGCTTCACTGGACCAGCTCCCTGTCGACACGACGACCCAGCGAGGCACGGGAAACCCACAAGAAAAGAAAAAGTCGAGGGGTCTGCCCAAGGCCCGGCAACGGAGCCAATCGGGACCAGGGGCTACTGCATTCCTGAGGGCGAGACCTGTCGACTCGGCCAGAGTCATCCCACCGTCAGAGTCCGTGGCTACGGGACGGCGGTTTCTGGGGATTGAGGAGTTCCTGGCGGCAAGGTGCCCCTGCTGTGGTGCAGCGGGGGCTAATACGTGGCATGCACGATTATGTTATCGATCGGGCGTGCAAGTAAACCAGCACCAGCCTCTGGTGCACGCGCTCTCCCGCACCTTTAAGAGGATGTCCATCCGTCACCAATTGGAAAGCGGAGCCCCCTTCCACGCAAACAGGGATCTCCGCATGGACATCGTCATCGAGGCAGGAGGACTCCGAGATGCTACGGCATCAAAGTATCGCAATAAAGCGATACTCCTCGACGTCACGTACGCGGACCCACAAGCGGGGATCCACATGCGGGCAGGCAGCGCTGACCGAGACGGATCAGCTGCTTCCACTTCTGAGGCGCGCAAGCGCAGTCACCACGCTCGTCCGGGACAGGTCTCCTTCGACGAGCACAGCTACAAACTCGCCACCCTCGCGGTGGAAAGCTTTGGGTGCCTCGGAAAGGAAGGCAGCGATCTAATAGATCAGTTGGCGGCAAGTATAGTCGGAGGGACGGACGGATCGTCCCTGGCGCGGAAGGGCGTCTGCAAAGAATGCCTCTTCCAGATAATCTCGGTGACCACACAGGTCGCGATTTCACGTCGAGTACATATGTATAAACTAACCCTGAGGGACCGCCAGGCCGCTAGGAGAAGGGAGGAAGAAGCCGGAGGAATGCGACCAATGACCTGGGGATGGAACGTTGATGAGGAATAGGATATACTACACCAGTAGCTAAAATGAATGATGTCGGGAATGGAAATTGAGAAACGGCTGACAGAAAAGTGTGTGAGGGGTACTACTGCTTTGCGGAAGGATATTCGATTTATATAGGAACGGCATCTACGCTATATTGTCGGAAGGAAAGCATAATAATAATAGTATAGGGGGAAACCAAGAAGAGATGATGTCCGCCGGGAAGTTTGGGAGGTACAAGGCAGAAGTACATGAAATAGAAAGAAGGGAAAGGCGAGCGCTAAGAAACAAGGTGGAATCATAAAAACACTTAGAGATATACGGGGGACTGAGGGAAGGAATAGGAATGAAAACGTATTTGACTGGGCCAATGGACTTCGCGAAAACGCTGAAACTGCGCTTTCGTGTAGGGGACCTGGACCTGCCAGAAAGAAGAAAGAGGTATACCAGTAGCCGGGAGGAGGAGGAAGTAGATGCACAGATGTGCCCGTGTGGCAAAGCAATAGAGAGTAGAACTCACATAGTAGGAGAATGTGAAATATACAAGGAGGAACGGGATGTGTTAGAAGAGGAGATGAGGGAAATAGACGAATGTGGCATGGAGGAGTTTGATACAATGAATAGCAGCGAGAAAACGATCGCTATCCTAGGAGGTAGATGGTGGCCGCAGGCGGCCAGACAGGAAGGGGATAAGATTAGCAAAAAGTTTCTACGTAATATATGGAAACAGCGTAATGAGCGCATAATTGTTGGAAGTGTCTCTATTAGGAGTAGGAACGGTGCTCCGTCTCGAAAGGGATGCGTGGTCAATGGTCAAATGACTAAGGCAAGTAACAAATGAGTACGCCCCCCCCCCCCTGTCTGGGGCTGAAAAAGTGGGCTGTCGCAGGGGTGTGCGAAAAAAAATCCGACGTTTTCAAGACCCCAAAAAAAGTTACCTGTCGCAGGGGTGTACGTAAAAAAAGAAATCCGACAGAACCGAGACCCAGACGGGGGCAGGCATACCAAAATCAAGTAAAAAATCTTTGGGGTTTTTCTTTTTGGCTGCTCTCTTCCAGAACTCCTACCCCACTGCCGCTTTGTTTTTACTTCCGACCTCTTGAGGGGTATGCCCCAGGGTGTCGAAAACTCTTTTTTTGTTCGTGTAATCTTGTTGTATGTGACGAATTTATACCAAACATCAGATTTTTAGTGCTAAGCCCGCAAGCGACCAAATATACTATGGATCCGGCGTTAGAAACTGTTCATGAGGAGCATGGGCGCCCAGCAGTATGGCTATAAGATCATGCTGCACCCGTGCCGCGCGTTCCTTGCATTACGACTTGGTTTATCGATTTATATCACCCCCCCAATCACGCAGTGGTCGTCGCTGTAACCGTCACGTTTTAACGCGAACTTTCCCGCCTGAAGTCCAAAGAGGGTCCACATGAGTCAGCGGTACTATTGTAGTGGTATAGGTAGACTGTCAGCATTGCTGGCGGTTATGCCGTGGTTCGATTATCGGTTGGCCTGTTCAAGTTTCACAATTGTTTGTTTTTGGCGGAGTCTTGCGTCGCCTGTATTACGAGAGCGTGAGTGGGTAAAATTCGTTGCATACAGATTAGCAAGTATTTAAATATACACCAGTACGTATATATGCGCCGCAACAATGAAGACCAAAGTACCGGGGGGGGAGAGAGGAAGACCCACCTCGAGTTTAACCCTAGTCGACCTTCGAGGTCGTTCGCTCGATTCTCGTTGATAGGTGAAAAGCCGTGATGAGGTCCATGCAAAATCCTGGGCCTCGCCCGCCAAATCAGTGTCAGAGGCGTTCTACGATAGAGGTTCACCCTAATTTTTCTGAGGCTCCTCACTTGACCTTAATGAGCTCTATACCTCACCCGAAAACTGATTTCAGCAAAAATCAAATCGCATCCCGATTAATAATCCCGTGGCCCAAGTACACAAAAAAACATTTTTCGAAACGACCTTGGCATTCCGACGATTTTGGGTCAAGGAGTCCCGTCATTCAGAAACCATTTGAGCGGAAATGTGCCACCTCTATCGAAGAACGCCTCATCAGCACTAACATTTTGCACATGCCACGACACAGCATCGTTTTGGTCCGCAAGTAGTGCGACCTCCATTTGCCGAGATCATTTTTGTGCCCGATCGGTCGGGTCGTTCGGTCCTCTCAAACGATGTAACTGGGGTCAGCGGTCGGCCCGTTTTCTCACTCTGCCAAAATTAACTGCTCCACAAGAATGTGCTGCATGGAATCCATTTGCTCTCGTAACCAACTATTAATAGTAGCACTTGTTTTGGCGAACAATGCTCTATTTAAAAAAAAACAAACGGCCTTTGAGCAGGTTTAAGGGTTAAGACACACCACGGCTACTGCTTTGGTCTGCTATAAACCTAGAATACCGCTGAGGACAACACCTCCCACGAGTTGAGCTGGAAAATAAAAGCGGTGGTAAGACAGACGGGAGGACACAACCGAAATTTTTAGTGGTATCCCGCCGTTAAGGAAGGCCAAACAACAACTGCAATTGAGGTTTATAGTGGTATCCCGTTAAACCATACTCGCAGCATACGTAAAGATCTATCACATGGCATGCGTACGTATCATCGTGTTGAGTAATGTGCCGTTGAACTCGGACATATAGACATGGACGGATGGGTATGGCGGACAGGCAATCAGTGTGTCCATCAGAAGCTGCGACGGTGCGACGGTACCAGAAGCCGTGGCCTACAGTACATAAACCACAAAGATTCGCAAGAACTACTTCATGTTCTGGGCGTGACACCGTTAAACCGCGACAATTAAAAACCCCATACAACCACGATAAGCAGATACCCTCAAACAATGTGACAGGTATATAAACATCGAAATAATATATATATACATATTTGGTACAGCATATACATACACATGTTCATGTTCAGAATATGTCACCATGTTGGCCTTTTCCGACAGGGCACGCAACGCGTTTTCGAAGTTACATCCCCTATATTCCATATACAATTTCCTATCATCCCCGGCTCGGACAACCACTTTCTAACCGGTCGAAAAGCTCTCTCATGCCAGTCCCCCCCCGTACCTCTGCGGGAGGGTCCCTGCGATACGCGAAATGCACGGCTAAACATCCCCCCCTGCTGGTCTCAGCCATGGTGTAGGTTTACTGAGAAGTATGCCGGCATAAAGGCGGAGGTCGTCGGATGGACTAGTCGTCGAACCTCGCGCGCTATGGCGGCATTTGAAGCTGCAAGGTCGGCGTACCGCCTGCTACTGTCGCTGGCACCCTAGGCCTCGCATTATCCCACCATCACCCTCGACATGTTTTCAGAGCATGAGCTGTCTGCCCGCCTCCCCAGCCGAGACAGTGCCCTATATAGCTGAATCATGAAGCCTAGGGCGTGCGCACGATGAAACATGGTGCATGTTAGAGTTTCGCGCGAAAGTCAGCTGAAATCGGCCAAACCACCAACCTGAACCTTACCAAGTACAGAGTAACAAGTACCAAAAAATCTATGGCGTCTCCCCTTCCCCCACACATTTTCATCCCTGTTGTGTTCCAGTGCCGAATCATCGTGCAACTTCCGTGGCCATGTACATGGTTGCCTGTGCCTTTTTATCTACTTCCCGCAGCGTTTCATGGGAAACGATGGCATAAGGAAACATGATCGCCTACGTAGATATAGAGCAACTTCTTTGACCTCCCATTAGAAGACAAACCTCTGTGAACACTTGTGAGTCAGAGCAATGTCTACGCAGTGCCTGTGCTCTCCCGATCAGGTTCACGCCAAGAAAGTACTCGACACTCCTGACAATGGCCAAACCACCACCACCAATACCACCACCGCTCTTGCATCTTTGTGACGCCGTGGGGCAAGTACAGTAGGTAAGCACTTTGTCACCTTCAGACCTTCGGTGGCGACAAAACGTTCTGTTTAGGTAGTCCTACCGCCCCCCCAACTTTGTCCGCATCTCGCGTCCATAACACCCATAGCAACCATGTGTGTTCGCCGCTGATATTGGCCTGAAAAAGCTGCATGCATTTTCGTCCCACGTTCTAGCAACAACACGGAGGAATATGACGGATAAACATCGCCCGCAGCGAAGATCGGTTCTGGGTCGTGATATGTAGATTATAAACATATTCACTTTAGAGGTTCGAAGCTGTTTCATTTGCTGTTCGATTATTGAGCTTCAGATTTTGACCCGATCGCATTTTCAGATGTGAACTTGGCAAATCGAAACAGTCTTCCAATGCGAAAAAAATCAGATTTATATTGTGTTTGCAGAGATTCGAGCAAACGCCAAGACCAGCGACTGTTATTGTGGTCTGGCGCCGCGAAGAGACGCGCTGCGTGCCCTGCACTGCGCGTAGGACCTAATCGTCCGAGCCAACGCTGACTGACTTTGGTCTGGCGGCGAAGCGACGTGCCGAGTGCGTTAGCGTCTACCTGTCTTGGTATTTTGTATTTCACACTGTGACTGACAGTACTGCTGCTGCTGTACGAGTCTACTAGTACGTACCCAATACCGGGACAGGTTGACTCTAGCGCACTCGCCACGTCTCTTCGCCGCCAGACCAGAGGCAGTCAACCTTGGGTCGGACGCTTGGGTCCTGCGCGCAGTGCAGCGCACCCAGCGCGTTTCTTCGCGGCGTCAGACTACAACAACAGCAGTTGGTCCCGGCGTTTGCTCGAATCTCTGCACGCACAATAAATATGGTGTTTCCGCGTAGAAGACTGTTTCGGTTTGCGAACTGCACATCTGAAAATGCGATCGGGTCAAAATCTGAATAGCGAAGCTAAAAAAATCGAACCGCATGGGGAACATAGCCTTGCTATTACTATACGAGGGCGTGATACTTTTTTTTCTGTTTTCTTGTTTCTCGTCTGGGCTAACTAAACGAGGGTACATCCTGAAGGGTTTTCTTAACACGCCCCTCGAAAGTTTGGTGTTGTTTTGCAGTAGATTCTCTCTTGTTCATCGACTGGTACTGCACATGATGCTCTACACACAGCTGCTCCAAGCACCCCAGACCAACAAGTAAAAATGCAGCACGACATATCGACAAGATGTGGCAAAAAAAAAATACGGAGACACACTCAACATAGCCTGCCATGTCGCCCGTAGTTTTTCGCCGCCCCATTAAACCACGGCTCGCCCCAAACTGTTCCGACTGTAACACACACATCCACTCTTCTATCTCTCCCACTATGTCCACTGATGTCCACACCGAGGCCGGCATCCTTCCAGCAGGTCGATTTCTGCCTCGGATTCCGTCTCCTCCTGAAACCGCCCATCCGCCACGCCTTGATCAACCCCTCCCCTTCCGTTACTCCTCCAGCTTCTCTAGCCGCAGGCACGCCTTGAAACCAGTATGGATATCCTACACCATGTAGTTGGTGCTGGCGGCCTTGTTCCCGAAGAACGACAGCTTTCATGTCTTTTCCTAGCTGTTCGGCGCAGCGAACTTGAGGCCCTGTCCTCGTCCTCGTTGGGGACTATTTCCGTCGAGTATCCATCGTCGCCTACCTGGGATTCAGTGCCTTTCGCTCCTGGACCCTCGCATTGGACAACCGCATAACCCCCACCGCTTGTCCGTCCTATTGTTGCAGTTATGGCTGCCGCGAGTGTGCTCAGATATGACAATTGGTTGAGATGTGTCAAAATATGAACAGTGCATGGTACCTGTGGTGTCCTTCCCGTTTGCATACTGCTCTCTGATTCGGATTTTCGAACGTGAGGTCATGACTACACAGTAGTAGTAATCGTTCACCATGAACAACAGCGCTGCTGTTATGGCTGGAGCGGAGACCGGCGGTTTACGGTAGTATAGTATTGTGATGTCATGATGTATGGCATCAAGTATCCGGGGAGTGGTGCCTCGTGATGTACGGCGCCGGACCCGGACGCGGACGAGGCAATCATGTTCGTGAAATGCGGCGCAAATGCGAAGCTGGGATTCTGTTGATTGGTTGAATTGGTCTTTCTTTTTTTTCACTTCTCGCCGCGGGGACACTTTTCAAATTCACTATTGTTGAAGAAAAGCCTTCGATATATCGTTAAACCCCACTGATAGCTTTTAGCACCTGATGCAGCGGGATCATGTTCATCGTACCCCTCCGTTGGCTTTGTCTTGCAGCTTTCAGCTACCACATAGGTGAGGGGTTTGCACCACGAGGATTTGGTCTATCGCTGGTCGAGACACACGGCAGAAGCGCCTCTTCTATCACTGATAGGGGGCAAGCAACAGCAAGTACCATGACAGGCTCTTCTACTACACACGCAAGCACCAGCACCAGCACCGGTGGTAAGCCTCTCCGTCCCGGCATCCTCATCGTCGGCTTCGGCGGAGGCAACGGTGTCACCATAGCCGCTGGCGTACTCGCAAACAAGAAAAACATCTCCTGGGAGGGTCCCACCGGCCGTAACTCTCCCAACTACCTCGGCTGCATCACCCAGCTTCCGAGCAAAGGTGGCAGCGGAGGCTACCGCGAGCGGTACTCGCTGGCAGATGCAAACCACGCCGCCATCGGCGGTTGGGACATACGCCCCACCCCACTCGGCGAGGCCCTCTATAATGCAAGGATCCTCGACTTTGACCTTGTGCGGCAAGTGCGCGAAGAGATGGACGCGCTGAGGCTGCTCCCCGGCGTTTGGGACCCAGATTTTATCGGAGAATCGCAACATGCGTCCGCCACGCACGTCGCCGGAGACGGGGAAAGCCAACAGAGCCGCCTCGACAGGCTCCGTGATAATATCCGAGAGTTTCGCGAGGGCGAGGGCGTGACGGGCCACGTGACTGTCATCTGGAGCGCGAGCGTGGAGCGGCCATCGGAGAGGCACTTCGAGACGCCGGACGAGGTGCGCCCGTTGTTGTACTTGCAGAACAACGTTTCATCAGGCCTGGAGGGAACCCATGTGTTGCTCGTTGCTTGTATTTGTAGAGCTCATCATTATATAAAATCATTTCGAACACGTCAGCTGTGAGGGAGGCCGGCTGAGTGGTTGATACTCAACTTAAAAAGTTGCCTGGTATGTACCCACCTACGTCAGCGCGTGTTCCATTCTGAGAGGATTTGGTTGAATTTCCGGTGTAACATCGTACGAAGTGTTTCAGGGATTCGCTCAAAACAAATAAAGGCGGAGGAAATGGTTGTCTCGCGGTAAAATCTGACTCTCGAGTTTAGGCCAGTTCTTATGCAGTTGGAAAAGCGCCTTTTCAATCCAAGATTTTTCGATTCTGATTCCCAACTGGACCAGACAGTCGAGAAAACTGAGATTTTGCGATCCAACACGCCAGTCGGATTCATGCATCGGAAAGCTTAGAAAGTCCCGCCGCATACTCGTACGAGTATCACACACCCACACAGCAACATACGACACCACCGCACATCACAACATCGCCGACGCTGGGTTGGCTGCTGTCACTTCTGCTGCTGCTGCTCGCCGCGAGTCAGCGTGATACATCCTTATCTACGCCCGTCAGCAGCACGTGACAACACCCGATGGCCGCAGTGAGAGGTATCGATGACCTTTGGCCATCTGCTGCGCTGGCTGAAGCTTTGGCGACTCTCCCAAAAATTCAGCGCCGCGATGGCCCCGAGGACGAGATGGAGGAGAACGCCCCGCGTGTGAAGCTCACACGCTGCTTGAGGAAGAAGCGAGACATCAGCATGTATGGTAATTGGGGGCAGCTGCTGGAAGATGAAGACTTCTCTGACCCCACCAGCATTACGGCGAAGCAGTTTCGAACCGACTTCCGCCTGCCCTACCCTTTTTTCTTGTAGCTAGTCAATATATTGGAAGTCACTCGCTTACATCAAACGTCTCCAGAAAAAAAACACACAACTGTATATTCGATCCGACGGACGATAAAGAAGGGTAGCGATTCACAATCCAGTCGGACTAATAACCGATCGGAAACCGACTTTTTCAACCCACGTATCCGACTGCATAATAATTGGCCTTACGTCGCTTTGTTTTCGGTGAGTGTTTTGCAATTTCTTTTTTTTACAAGCATATATATACCGGTGTCCCCGGTGGCTTGGTGGGTGATCTGTGCGCCCACCAAGATCATTTTCGTGGGTTCGAGTCTCACCGAGTGCATATTCGCAGATATTTTTCCTTGAATAAAAATTGATCGACGCAAAGTGCGAGAGCGTGAGTTAGCAACATTCGTTGAAACTCAACAGGCAGTGGGAAGGCTGAACCCTGCGCGCGACAAAAATGAGGGCACGTACCGGGGGGAAGAAGGGACGACACCTGTGACCACGGCTTGTCCAGGAGATCGCGGAGGGTAAACCTTGAGCTGGAAAGTAAAAATATATGTTTATAAATATATATGTACATACCCCAGGTTGTTTTTGCTTCGTAAACTTAGTTCTTGCTCGAGTGCCTCCCGCCTGGTCAACGAACAGACCCATCTCAAGCCGGCCTTATATTTCACATCTGGCTCACTCAAAGCCACCCACAGTCTACGACGACGAGTCGCCGCTCAGCAATACCGCTTCAACCTCGGACCGAGCAGTCAAGTACTGCATTCCGTGGGTTTGTGTCACGCATTTAGCCCGCTCTGTGATGACCATTTGTTGAGTTGTAGTCGAGAAATGGCTCCCCAACCCAGTGTAAATATGTTTTTTTGAGCACTCGGCAACGGCAATTATTCAACACCGACGGCAAGGTATTCGGTTCGCAACTCGCACACCACCTGGTCGCGATCATCGCGGAGGCTGCGGCGACCCGCAGCATGCAGGACTGGAAGGGTCGGCGGCTGGCATTGGGGCAGGGAGGGCGAGCGGGAGCAATTGCTCGCCTGTTTCGTGTTGACAGCAGCTTCGTCTCGCACACTGGGTCGGCGGAAGTGGAGGTCTTGGGGATGGGGAATGTTGCGGTTAGAGATTCGTCACGCGACACAATCGGCGGCTTCGGGAAAGAGGAGGAAGATGGCGAGGACGAGGATGAAGAGGGGCGGGTTGAAGCATCGCCGTTGCCGAGTGCACAAGAAGCCATGCTCACCTCGGGTTGGGTTGCCTCTTCTCGACGACAACTCAGCAAACGATCAACGCAGAACGGGCTAAATGCGTGGCATAAACACGCGGAATACAGTCATTCACAGCTCGCTCCGACATTGAAGCGGTATTGCTCAGCAGCGACTCGTCGTGGTAGATTGTGGATGGCTTTCAGCGAGCTAGATGGGAGGTACAATGCGGGCTTGTGATGGGTCTGTTCGATGGGTCAGGCGAGAGGCACGCTGCCTTTCGAATAAAGATTATCTCCCCAAAACAAAAATAATATATACATACTTCGCATACATCCTCGTGTAACAGAGGGCGAGAGGAACTTGCGTGCATTCACCAAAAATAAACGGTGTCAGAGTCGAAATTTCGGCGAGATGGACCATTGTCCCGCCTTTATCTGTTTTTGGTGAAGCTCTACCCGATAATACTCGTATTTTTTTATACGAATATGCTCTCGTTTTTTTATTTGCAAGTATGTTCGTCAGCATTGACTTCAACCGAACGACTAATGATCTACTTTTCGATATGCGAGTGAATTGTCAACCGTGCACGTGCTGCGTTTGCTCGTGAAAGAGGTACCCCTGACTTTGATTCCTGGTCGTGCCAGAGGCTCGTCAGTTTTCGGAAAAGCGTAACGAACATAAGTCGAAGTTTCGGCTACACTACTGCTATTTTGCGCGCCTAATCAGGTTGGTATTGGTACGAGTGACTTATCCGGTAACAGGTACTGACATACCAGTATAGCGTATCAGGTACCTGGTGCCTGGTATGAAGCATTACAGTAACATTTTTCACCATCCCAAGACCCGCACTTCTGTTCCTGCATGCCAGACGTAGCTGTCCGCCCTCTTATGACATAGAAGGGCCCTTTCAGCACTACAAGCACGCCATATATGTGGACGCGCACCCTCTCGGTCAACGGTGTATTCAAATTATATTTTTGATATGGCATTATCTCTAGCATTTTTACGCAGGAACTTGTTTCCCATTGGTTTCCCGTGTGCGCTTGCTCCGGCGCACCTCGCACTCGCTCAGCTTCTCGCGGCGATCGCAAACAACGACAAGGAGGTGTCCCCGTCCATGCTGTACGCTGCGGCGGCTGTCCTCGAGGGCTGTTCATTCGTCAACGGTGGGTCGCAAAACACAATGTGTGGAGCGCTGCTCAAGCTGGCCGAGGTACGAGCGGTGGCGGTGGCATGATTGTCGTTGACGATTGGCATGGTTTGATCAAGGGTGCGCTGACTGTCATGCTGTTGGCTTGTTTTTTGTTCAAGTTCAAAGATCACTCGTAGTCGCAGTCTGCGGAGAACACGCTCACATGGGATGGGTATGCGGGCACATTTTTTTACCGGAATAGCCATCGACCGTGCGCCACACGCTGATCATACTCTCGGGGTTGGTCCGTGGGACGCTCGCCTGTTGCTCTGGTGTGAGATATGTGCAGGAGAACGCATGCTACATGCTCGGCACAGACTTCAAGGCCGGGCAGACCAAGTTCAAGACTGCTGCCGTGGAGTACATTCGGTCCCTTGGCATGTGCCCTAAGGTAAGCCTCCTTTCGGACGTGCTCGCTGTTGTTCCCACGCAATTAGAAGGAGATTTCGGTACATCGCGACTCGCGGGATGATGAACCGATAGCATGGGGCCTTTCCTCGGCCAAGCGCGGTGTGGTGTTGTATGATGTCGTGTGGTGTGATGTGTGTGGTGTGATGTGGTGTGGTGTAGTGCGGTGTGGTCGGGCTGGTGGGGACGCTTGGCTGCGCTTAACTGTCCTATATCTCTGCTTCCTTACAAGGTAATTGCCTCGTCGAACCACTTGGGCAACAACGACATGCTAAACCTCACAACCAAGAAAACCTTGGACGCGAAGATGCGCGTGAAGAACAACATCTTCGCTCCGTGGAAAGAGGACATCAACCACGAGGTGAGACCCGCATACCAAGATTATCCCAAAATGTCCGCTCCGTTTACTATACCACAGCAGTGGCATGCGTGCGCGACTTGTTGACACGGCGAAGACCGAGAGCACCCTTCCCCAAGTGTATGAAGTGTTAATGTTAAAAAACGCATTCATCGCGCCACCACTACGCATGGGTGCTTGACTAGTATGCCCTACTAGTTTTTTTTTTCTGGGTGCGCTTCTTCGCGTGCGTTACTATTAAACCGCACCATTTTCCCGTCGCCGCGCTTAAGGTACGCTGGGATCGTCCACTTGTCACCCAAATCCCACCACGCAGCGTGTAAATTGCGTCCCTGGACACGCCCCCCCGTATTATTTTAACGAACGTGTACAGGTACGCGTTATGTACACTCCGCTCATGGGCGACGAGAAACGCGATATCGTCGAGTACACCTCGTTCGGCTTCATGAATTGCGCACACACCATGCTCACCTACACCAGGGCCATGGACAGCGCCCTCTGCGTCCCTCTCATGATCGACGCGGCCGTGTGGTGCGACTACTTCGCAAGGGAAGGGGCGTCGCAAGATAGCGTTTCGCGCGCGCTGGCGTACCTCTTCAAGGTGCCCGAGGGAGGAGCGCAGGGGGTTGACCCTGGATTCTTCAGGCAGATGCGAGCCCTGGAAGAGGAGCTGGAGGCTACCCGCGTCGGGGTGGCGGTAGCGCGGGGAGAATCGAAGCAGGAGGGGGAGGGGCGGAAGTCGGTCGTTCCGGACCTAGCCACCATGCTCACAGGGAGGGTGGTGTGTGCCGGGATCAGCTGCCTCGACTTGCAGCTTTGCGGCTCGGGCGGAGCGGGCGGCGGCGTGGAAACCATCCGAAAGTTTGAAGAGACCAGGTACTGCCCTGGAGGGTCGTGTCCGCAGGCGTCGACCGCCCTCGCCCAGCTCGGCGTGCCTGGCGTAGTTGCCGTGACCAAAATGGGGGTGGACGCACATGGCGATGAAATGGTCAGGCAGGCGAGTGCAGCAGCAGTAGCAGCAGTAGCCACAGCGACGGTAGCAGCAGCAGCTCATAGGGATACTATCGATATCATAGGTGCTTGAGAGCTTGTGAGTACTTCCCTATTTCCGTGAGACTACTCTGAGCTACCTGTACGTATCATCAGCGTCCCGACACCTATTTTGTGACGCTGTACTATATCTGGTACCAAAGTTCGAATTGACAAGTTTTGCCGCTCATTGCAATCGGGTGGGTGTGTATTTTGGATGGACAGTGCATATTGACTGCACATCACATATTTCTCGAGTCACGACTCCACGTGCTAACAGTCCGGCGGATATTTGCTTCGATGTTGAGTCTCAGGTTGAACGCCCACTGCTGTGTGAAAATGTCTGCTTCTCTACGGTATTGCTTCCCAGAGTATCTTGTCTCCAGAGAGGCACGTCGCTCAGATCGCACCGTTTCCGCTTGCAGCAGTTGAGTCTCAGTGCGACCGGAGACCTCCAGCAGACTTGCGACGCGCAACCGTCTGGTGAAACCCTCAAATCCGTACGGTAGCAGGAGAAAGTCGACCCCAACCAACCACGGCCTGGCTCTCGTTTTCGACCGCGCGTCCCAGATGCTGGCTGCTGGCGTGGACTGTAGCCGGATCATCCGCGACTCGTCTGTGCAGACAGCGCTCGCAGTCCTACCCATCTTTGCGTCCGGCGAGCGCGGGTGTTTCGTCAACCTGGCAGCGAATGACCACCTCGAGAGCAAGGAAGTGACTCAGGCGTTACGGGAGTTGTCGGAGACGGAAGGGCCACCTCTAGCGGCCGTCCACTACGGCTACCCGCACTTTACCAAGCAGGTTTGTGGGCGGAGTGTAAGGTGGATGGATCGGAGGAGAGCTTTCGAGCCTCCAAGGCCGGATTGTTTTGTTCGTCCTTCACTTTGTGCATACGTCCTACATGGTACATCACCGCGCGGCGATGGGGCGGACGTTTTGTGGACTACAAAGACTCCCTGGCTTTGTACGAGTATCGATAGTTGTGGTACCATATTGAGCGTGAACAGGGTTTCAGTTGTGTTGACCGTGAGAACGCTCCTACGAGTTTGGGTGTACTACTGTACGTGTTCTTAAATAGCTTGTTCATTCTATTACGGAGGACCATTGCAAATAGGACCTACGGTGACACAAAAACCTAAATGTTTACCTAATTTTACTGACAGTATGTGGTCCTATTTGCTATGGTCCCCCGTAATAAGCCTCCCCCTAAGTCGCCCAACACCTTACGGCACTTTGCGCTCGATGCAAGCAATGTCTGCCTGGTCGGTGAAGACCCGAAGTGCTCCGTCTCGGCATTGTAGGGATGCGAGGGAGGGTCTATGGCCATACGACTACGGCCATACATGATAATGAGTACCCCTCCCCTCCGCGCCCCCTAAGATACTATTTTTTTTTTTTCTGTGTGATATATGGAAAAAACGTAGTGAGCGCCCAAATGTTGGAGGGCGTCTCTATTAGGAATAGGCATGGTGCTCGATCTCGAAAGGCATGTGGTCAACGATCTTGTGACTAAGGCAACCCCCGCTTCCCAACCCCTGCCCCCCCCCCCCCCCGCCCCCGCCTCCGGCGCCGTTTGTCACCCAACCTCTGACAGATCCAAGGACAAGCGCTGGCAGACGTCCTGCGCCTGCCGCGCGACCTTCCAGGGTCGCCTTTAGTTAGCCTTGACCTCAACGGCGTAGACCCGGGGGACGATGCCACCACGCGGCACGACGCCATCCTCGGTAAGGCTCTTCGGTGGGTGGACATCTTGCACGCCAACCTCGAAGAAGCCGAGGCTATCGCTGGGCCCCTGGGTGGCGCCGACGGCGGCAGCGATGCTCACCTTCGCGCCCTCGCGAACTGGTTCCTGGGTACGCGGGGGGGGGGGTCGCGGTCGTCGCGATAACGGCGGGGGGGGTCGGGGCTGCTTCACGGCCGTGACGAGCGATTCGGGTCGGCTCGCAGCGTCGCCAACACTACGCAGGCAAGTCGCGGAGTGGGCGGGGCAGGAAGTTCGAGCGCCTGCCTTCGCGGCTGGGAAGGGTTCCGACGTTAACGCCAATGGTGCGGGCGACGCGTTCATTAGCGGGCTTGTCCTGGCAGCCGCGGCGTGGAAAGAGACCTTGTCGCTGGGGGAGGCGGTGACTTTTGCCGCCCTCGCGGCGCTGCAGCGGGTGGACGGGAAGCTGCGCGAGAGCGAGGTGAAGCGAAACGCGGCGGAGCTGATGGCGGTGGTCAAGGCCGGCGGCGACGGTCTACCGCCGACTCTACCCTTAAATTGACGTGTACTCTGAGCGGGCAGACGTCGCGTGGTTTGTTTCGGCGGGCTCTACTGCGGGCTCTGTGTGTGTTTGTGTTCGCGTTCGTGTGTATAAGAGACGGCCAGGTGTATGCAGCAGTAAAGGGAGTGCAGCGGAAGCTCGGTGCGCATATAGTGTTGTAGTGGTTGTGTGCGTGTTTGAAAAAAGGGGGCGGAGATGGCCGCGGCTCTGGCTAAGACATGAAACGCGAAGAGCGCTTATGTGCTGCGTTTTGGACAAAATTACACCGCTTTCATATCCTGACTGACGCAGCGTGTGCCGACGACTGCACCCGTCCCTCAATGCGGCGGAGATGCACGGCATTTGGGCGGAGTTTTCAGGCTTCATTGAATTTTCATGTTCATGGCAGAAGATTCCCAAAAAATCGCCGGCACGGGCCGCGAAGATTGACTCCGCAGGCCAATCAATATACCCGATACTACTAAAAGTGCACAGCACTACTGTTTTGAATTACCACGTACTAGTACATTTTAGGAGTATTCTAACGCGGCTTTAGTGCCGCCAACACCACTCCACATACAAATAAACTGCATACCTGGTAAGGTTTTACTATTTACCACACACGGTGCAGCGAGAAAAAAATCACACTCCACCCTCATTCGCTTCTGCAGTACCGATCACTTTGCAATAACAGGCACCCCGGAATGGGCAGCCTAGAACCACATCTCTACAACTTTCCAACACCACGAAACTTCAGCAACACCAGCCACGCTGATGACTTCAACGCGCCGATACTTGGTAGCTCATTCTTGAGCTGAGCTGCCGTAAACTCTTACTGCGTTACGATAAAAAGACGTGCTGCACCAAAAACCGCACGGGACAGCAGTAAGCAAACAACGGACGCGTCATCGAGCGCAATAAATAGGAATCACCGTACACTGTTTGCACCTACGCATACGCTTAGTGACTCACCGCGCTGTGTACATTCGGAAAAAAAAAAAAAAAACGCCCCCACGACGTTCAATTCACACGACCCCCCCCCCCCCCCCCCACTCTTCCACGTCCACGTCGTGATGCGACGATGCCTACGGGTAGATAGCGAAAAAGGTCTTCCATATGAAAATGATCCCTCGTTGATGGAGACCCGTCAGCGCAACGACGTGTCTCTGTAAAATAAGTCAACAAGATGGCGAAGTATCCCCTCCCCGCTGGGTCCTTGTTAGAGCCTTACGAAGAGCTGCGTTCTCTTTTTCTATCATCCTTGGCGAGAGCGGCTCCTCGAGTAGCGCAAGAGGTTTCGATTTCGTAGAAGGGTCGTCGGCGGCCGGGAGGTCTATTTTCCTCCCCTCTTCCAGGTCATCGAGAGTCCACCCCATCTTCTTCAGCACCCGCACGTGGTGCAGCGAGTCGATTCCGTTGGCTAGCCGATGCCTTCGAAGCGCGGCTCGACCTTCTTCGTCCACCGTCCCTTCTTGCAAAGTTTCCCGCAACAGAGCCTCGTACCGTCGGCTGGAGGCAACGTCGTGGTACCTGCAAAAATAAACGGCCGAAACCGCCGTGGACGTACGTGAAATTCGAGGAAGGCGGAAAAGTCAGAAGAGCGCCACACCGAGCAATGTCGGCCCTCCAGACTTTCGAGCTGCGGTACTGTTTTCGGAGACAAATAACTTGGAACTACTGTACTGTAGACCCAGTATCATCTTGGAACCACCCTATAATGACACAAATACCTACAGTACGTAAAACTTTCCTGTATAACTACGTCCCACCCTCGATTGATATTACGGGGGACCATAGTAAATAGGACCAAATTTTGTTAGTAAAAATAGGTAAAAATATAAGTTTTTATGTATATCATAGGTCCTATTTACTATGGACCCCCGAAATAATAATAATAGTAGTGATGAGAACCAGATATGCAGTGTAAACATATGGGGATACCTGTTTTTTGGGTCCATCGTGGGTTCGGATGACTATTAGCACGTATGACGCTTGCTACGATACATGTGGAACACATTTGCCTTGCAAGGCAAACATTTCTGATTGACGAGAATTCCCAACGGAGGAACTCCCCAGTATCGCTGAAAATACCGATTATTTCTGGTTTGTGATGCTACAGTAAGGCCATATGGAATTTTTCCATCGGGTCGCAGTTTCGTGAGGTATGGGCTAAAGTGACACACGACACGAAATTGGAACGTGGAAGTGTGGTGAGCGTAAGCTTTATTTTTATCAATCCGCCGGAGAATAAAAAATAAATAAATAAATCCTCTTGGAGAAAGGTTTCAGGTTGGCTAAAACGCTCAAGTGACGAGCCTCAGAAACACTACAGTACTAGGTGATTACTATGGCCCATGCCCCCCCAGATGTGCTAAGTAAAACATAGGGAGATACCTGTTTTTTGGGTCGATCTTGGGTTATGATTCTTACATATGCCCACCCGGAAATAGTGCTGCTAACAACTCGCCGCCTCTTGTATATCGGTCGACATCTACATCGTGTATGCACAGACGTCCCGTCTGCTGTCCCTGGTATACTCCGAAGGAACGCGCGTTCTTTTAGACCGCGGTGCTGATGTCGCACTTGAGAACGCGCTGGCCCACCCATGGCGCTACGACCCTCCACGAAATCTCACGCGGACATGCCAGGAATAGTCCCTTTTCAACGAGACACGACGACAGGAACCAACCCACATTTTTCAAACAACGAGCGTAACTCGCCCAGTTGACATAAACATATACCTGGTATATATACATAAATTGCCCATTTGAGGCTGGCTGTCAAAGCACAGGGTGGCGTTCTGGCCTATAGTTTCGATGGCCGTGGCAGGCATTACCTTCGGCAGGTTTCACGAACGAGCAAGGCAAGCCGCGAGGAGATATTCGAGATGCACATATACCTCGTATGACCCAGGCATCTGGGCTGGGTACCCACCCTTGCATGCGCAACACGCTTAACTCGCTTCTTTGCAAGGCATGCCATGCCTATTACGGAGGACCATAGTAAATAGGACCTACGGCACACATAAAAACGTATATATTTACCTATTTTTACTAAGTATATGTGGTCCCATGCTTAGGTGGGGCCGTACGGGCAACTGCAGTACCATGTGCACGCCCTGTACCGCGTTCTTCACGAGGCTCCACAGTGCATACTTGTATTCTGGCGAGGCAATCAGCAACCATCAACCATTATTGTCCAGAAGACCACTGGGGGGAAAACCTTCTATAAGTGCGTGTTGAACAGAAAAGCAAAAGCGATTTGAAAAAAGGGCACCGTAGAGATGCGTGTCGCCCCCTCGGCCCTCTCACTTCACACTTCGCTCGTCGTCGCTCTTACCCCTGGTCAAACTCCTGCATGGTCCATCCGGCGGCTTTGAGCTCTCTGGCGTGAGTTGAGTCGTTCACCTTCATCAATCTCCGCATTTTGGTCAGCTCGTCTTTTTCCAAGCTGGTCACCACTCCGTCAACAAGAACACCCTGCTTGCGACAGCGACATTTTTACCGAAACGTTCGATTCAATATGAGACGATCAGATATACCAGGTACTATTCGAGGAGTGAGCCCAACGCTATACCAAGCAGTAGACAAGCGTGCCCCCTCACTCGCTGACTCGGAATGCTGCCCTCCTCAACAAAAAAGGAGCTATAGCTAACAGCTTCACTCTTCTGGTGTTGATTTCAGACGTCATATTGTCATATCCAAAACAAACCATCACACCAAGTTTTTGCAAAGACATGATTTTCGGGGTATTTTTCGATCTCACAGCTCCGTTTTTTTTTTTTCGCGTAACATATTGACTTTGTATATTTTTTTCTTCGCCGCTGCTTCACGAGAATATAGCGCGATCGGGCTTCAGAAGCGTAATCCCCCCCCCCCCCCCCCCCCCCCCCCCCCATACTACTACGGCCATGCATGATATCGAGTACCCTCTCTCCACTTCCAGAAGCGTAAAAATATAGATACTGAGAATATTTCTGCGCTGTTGGGGCCAATCTTGCTATCAAGGATGGCACTGCAAGCGACAACAACAAACTGTTACAGTTACATAACGTTACAAACATGTCGGACGCGACAGCGGCAAGCGACTACACACACCGAGCGACCGCTATTACGACGCGGAAAAAAAACAATACCTCTGCCGCATGTCATCGCAAAAGCGTTGATCCCTTTGGGAAATCACAGAGATGTTTAGGTGCACACTACTTGGAATTAGTGTGGAGTCATTTTTGCAGTGGTGCAGCGGTGAATGAAGGGCGGTCGGCCTCTATGTACGTATGCCCTATATATCATGATTTCGGGCAAAGCGTACGCCGTCACCCGTGAACTAGCACGTCTTCAGCCAATGTGCGCAGATTTCTAGTTCACTAGTTTATCGGGGCGTTTCTTTCCCTCCTCTGCGCATGGCGGCGCCGGCAGGTTTCGGCAACATTCTTGCGCTCGTCCTTTGAAAGGTCGCGTCGCACTCCAACGGTAGGCTCGCGTTTCAGCGGCAGGCTATACACACCATGCATCTGCAGTAAAGGAAAAACGTACCACCAGATGGACGAAAATATAAGGGTATATTCAACATCAATATGAGCATTAAATGGTTCCTATATTTCCGTCCGGAATGGGATAAAAAATACGGTCTTACCGTGAGAAGCTGCCGGTACTTGACGGCGGGGTCGTGTGTGTCGACGAGCTTGGACGCCATCGCCCTCGCTAGGGCGGCGTGGAAACAAACGGACATACTCGGGTGATGGCCCAGCATCTCCCGCAGCTCGTCGAAGTCCCACGACGTCACCCTCGCGCCTCCCGCCTCCACCTTCACCTGACCGACCCCCGACGACGGAAAGGGGCAACACCAAACCAAACAAAATCATAAAATTATCAAACAAAACCCAGCGCCATAGAACGCAACGCAACAGACCGCCGGTTGGAAGAAGTCCGTAACCTCTAGCGGAAGCCGTCTAAGGTCAAAGGAGCTGCGCGGCAGCAGTCAACCAACCAAGGAGGCCGCAAAACCGAAATTATTGGTGCAAGACGCAGGCGGAAGTAAGGGTTACTGCTTCAGTGCGACAGTGCGAGAAGCGACCCGCCCGCGCAAGGAATAGTCGCCACGAGCGACGGGCCAGGACGTAGCGCACCACCAGGTCCCTCGCGCCGAACGTGGCCTCGAAAAAAATACCAGGTACCAGGTATACGCTACGTAAACAGGGGAAACAGCGTTGCGCGCGCCATCGCGAACGGTTCGCGCCACCTAACCACTGCGGTTATAAAAAGCGAAAGGCGACGATATTTACGGGGGGCTCATGCCAGTACTTCACGTCATTTAAATGAGGGAGCCTATAGCGTATAGTAGCGAGTACTGCGGGTTTGTCATTCGGCGAACATTATATGGCGCAGCGCATCCGTGCTTCCAACCGAGCACGCCCACAGTAACCGCCGCCCCTGCCCCCGCACAATAAACATGCCGCATCATCTGAAAGAAAACCCAAAGCGACGTGTCACTCCCGATGGAGCCTGACCGCAGAGGAGCCAGAACAAAGGGCAGCCGCTCCGAATAGAAAACACGTGCTGGGGAACACATTTGGGCGGGTTTCTTCTGAGCTCACGTCTGCCATGGCAACGCAGTCGCACCCCCCGGGCTCGCCGCTACACTCCCTCCGCGCGTGTCTCAGGAAGCTCATCTGTAGCAGTGGCGATGGCGCCATGAGGGTGGGGTTGGAAACCAAAGGGCAGCGTTCCGAACGGGTTTTGAGCAAGTGTGTTACATAACATACCGTGGGTGTATTGGAAGTTCGAGGCGGAGGAGCGTGGAAAAAGAAGCAATCGCGATTGTAACTCGTGCCTGAAATAGCTCCCGACGAACTGCGGCATTTCAGGTGGCGGCACGGTGACAATGGTGACGTTTCATTCTTCGATAGTCGCGCCTATTTTGCAAGAGGTAGCCTCGAGAGACGTGCATGCGCCCATCAAACCCTCCACAAACATTAGCGCCACCCGCACAGAAACCAGTTGCCGCGACAGACATTTCGTCAAGCGTTTACCGTTGACATCGAGATGTCCGCTAGGATACTGCTGCGTTTGGTAGGCACCGTAATCTGAAGCGGCTTGAAGCCCGACACCTCCCTTCCCACGCAGCAGTTGTGTTTTCGACAAGGCTTGCGCACCAACGCACCGGTTGCTGGATCAACTGGCCACCTCATGAGGTTTATAATATACTTCTTCCGATCAGTGAATCAACCTATCGATCAGTCAATCAACCGATCAGCCAAGCATGACATGAATCAAGGATTCAACGGCTGAATCAATCAATCAACGAACCAATCCGCACATCAACCAACCGAGCAAATAAACATTCAATCGATCAATCGACCAATCAATCAATCAATCTGCCTAAACCAACCAACCAGTAAAATCAGTGAAATCAGGCAATCAATCGGTCGGCCGATCGGTCAAAAAGCGAATGGCCAACCAGAGAAGCGCTCGAGCAGTCGACCAACCAACCCAACCCAACCAGACGATGCCGTCAGCAAATCACCTCTGCGGTGAATTCTCCCTCGCCAACGGTGGCAATTTTTGTGCCGTGCTTGGACACCTCCAGCTCACCCTCCATGACAAGATATAGCCGTCGTTGTGTTACATCTTGCGACGCCAGGATCTCACCTGGTACAGCACCCGCACAGGGACGGGAGACAAGAAGGAGACCCAGGCACGGGGTATATGTTTACGGAAACCCCGAGCAGTACCGCACCGCGCAACAAAAAGAAACCCTAGGCTTTGACTTCTCGCGTGACAACGGTGTGACGTTTCATCACCGCAGTTGCCACGAGTCTGAACACTCAGCGATGTGGTTCCATCCAGCGAAACACGTGTGTTCGGCTTGGCCTGAGAACGGGAATCTCACGCAACTGGTAGGGGAGCCTTCGAGCGCGGAACAAAACAAATAGTAGTCCTACCCTCCCTCCCTCGCTCCCTTCCTACCCCCGCCCCCTCCCTCCCCTTCCCTCCCTTTCCTTCCCTGCATCCCTCCCTCTCCTTCCCTCCCTCCCTCCCACCCTCCCTCCCACCCTCCCTCTCATTCCCTCCCTCCCTCCCTCACCTTCTCGCCCCCTTCATCCCTCTCTCCCTTTTCCCTTGCCTGGCTCCTTCCTTCCCTCTTTCTTTCCTTCCGCCCCCCGCCTTAGCATTGAGAGAGTGAATGCCGTTGCATACGCATAGTCTTCTCAACAAGAGGAACTACGGCCGCGCTATAAACTAAACGAAAATTGATTGCACTCGCAATTCTCTCTCCGCGACGCGGGGTCATTCGAAAACTATTGAACCGTACCTTACAAGTTAAAAGAAACCGATAGCGCTCTCTCGATGACAGTTCCATGAACTACCATAGTGTAGGAGCCTTGGTAGTAGTGTCGGGCAATCAATGGAACTATTGCGATACTTACATAATGCCTTACGAAGTACGGTATGACCAGCAAGATACTATTAGTGCCTTAGGAAGTACGGTACGTATGATTCTACTCAACGATGCATAGTGCGTTACGAAGCATGATTCGGTCACCTGCAGTGTGCCTGCTTGCCTCCGAAATGCTCTTGATCTTCATGAAATCCACCGCTGTCAGACCGGACTCGCGAAAGGTCTGTCGGCAAGCGAAACCGTTCAACCTTCGGGTTAGTCCTCTTACCCTTACCCTTACCGGTCCAAGATCCAAGATCCAAGATCGCAAGAACTGATAAACGGCTCGAGCATTACATAGCACTACTGATGAAAATATCACACAGGCAGTACTGCTCCGCGTAGTAAAATTATGAACGCATCATGCAGTACTCGTACCGTAGAAGAATGATGTACCAGGTAATATACCAGGTATGGAAAACGAATCTCACCCGATCGTAAAGGGCCGCCGAGTCCTGGTCTTGCTGCCTGGCGTCGCTCTCGTCTTTCAACAGCAGGGCTACCATGCCGGCGTTGATGCCGAGGAAGATAGCGTTCCACGACACAGGGATCCACAAGGGTTGGGGCCTATAGTACTGGAAGGCGATGCTGCAAGACACGCCTGCCAACGACGCAACGTGGGTGTAAGACCAGGTCAACAACAGCTAGTTGCGTCTTCGAAAGTCGCCAATGAATAGCGACTATAGTTGCGTCGACGCTCCATTCGGCGGAGTAGTTTGGAATCTACGCACCCGAACTGTTCGCCGAACGAGAGGCGAGGAATAGTGAGGAGGTACAGTAGTAGTGTGCGCAAAAACAGTTGTCCAAGCGGCGCCAAGTCGTGTGCCGGTATTCATACATTGGTATTGTATATTAATATTACGGGGGTCCACAGTTAACGGGACAAAATTTTGTTAGTAAAAATAGGCAAATATATAGGTTTTTATGTGTACCATAGGTCCTATTAACTATGTACCCCCGTAATAGTATAAACTACTACAGCAGTAGTGCATACTATCACGAAGAGTGCTATTCAATTAATCTACAGCATGTATTCAACCGAACTGCCGGTTTAACAATCAACTTTGCAGGCTGAAACCTCGCTCTATTATAGGTTGCAGACATTTTGATTGATGAAGGATACAATGAAATACCGGAAAAACATCGCAATACGGAGCAAACTCAGTCTTCCCGCCCCCCCTCCCTCTCACCAGCAGCGGCGTAGACTCTCAGCGGAAGCAACTCTGTCTCTAAGAAACCCATGCCCAAGAACATGAAGGACAGATGCCCTGCCGCCTCGCTAAGGCTCATCGTGCACACGTGATTCCCGAACAGGGACAGGTCATGCCGCTTGTTCCACAGAGGGGAGAGGTGACGCGGCAGCTTAGCTGCTCGACCTTCCTGGGTGGTGGCGGTGGCGGTGCTGAGGCTGTGCGCGACAAGAGGGGGGGGGGGGGGGGGAAACGGTGACCGCGGTAGAGCTGAGGTGTTGGCTATCCTATTGGTCTCTGTCCTGCTGAAGCGTTCACGGTGTTCGGTGATGGACATATATTAGTTCATGCAAGGGGGTATACTACTCCATGTACTGCTATTTTTTCGCATCATTCGAAGTAGATCTATAGCTCCAGGCAGTCGTATGTTGCGCCGGGTGTTTCGGGGGCCCTCCAGAAGCCCTCGGGGCCCCTTCGGGGGCCCTCCGGGGGGCCTCATCTCGATTTCGGCTTGTGGTGCGGTGGTGCGGAGCCGGACCACGGCCTCCGCCCATTGCCAGATTTCCAGCCCTGACAGACGATACACAACATATCCCACAGCCATACGTACTATCAACAAAGGCGGGATTGCGGCGTAACGTGCGAAGGGGCTATGATTTAGCCGCTGGCGGAGAAATACGTTTTTGCGCCGCTCATAACTCGAAGTACTATATATATGCTGATATGATACTGCTGCTGTATGTGGACATGTGGACAACGGGTGCCATCCTTTCTACGTCGTATGGGTGTCTTGTTACTACTATTACGGGGGGCCATAGTAAATAGGACCAAATATTGTAGGTGAAAATAGGGAATTATAAAGGTTTTTGTGTGTACCGTAGGTCCTATTTACTACGGCCCCCCGCAATAATATTAATGTCGACAGCGACGCAAGTATTGTGAAGAATCCCTGCTGCCTACCGTTACTTTCATGTCATGATACTTACTAATAGTGTATGCTATTAATATACCTGGGATGATCTAAGGGAAAGGAACGGATTGTAATGGCAAGTACTTATTAATAGTGTACCATTGAAGGCACACCAGGATACCGCTGTACACCTCGTGCCTCTTCTTGCTCGTTTTTTGTGTTGCTAGCTCTGTCTCTAGTATTACGGGGGTCCATAGTTAATAGGACCTATGGTATACATAAAACCTACATATTTACCTATTTTTACTAACAATATTTGGTCCTACTTACTATGGTCCCCCGTAATAGGTACCCTCTTCTTGTTTTCTTGCCTTGCGCCTGCTCTTCTTCTGACGGCC